>JAJJWW010014634.1:0-13665 GCA_023531295.1 Papaver armeniacum | reverse complement strand
AAGGGAATTAGTAATAGGAGCCTAAGGGTTGAGCTGCGGCATCGTAATCACGGGGTATTCTAACTACGGTGTATCCATGGCATTGGCATACCATGTGGAAACAATGTGTTGGATGCTAAGATTGAAGTTATCTTTAAATTTAAACACTCAAGACAAGCTCAAACCGAGTTGAATTCATACATGGAATTAGGGTTTCATGAAACCTAGCAAACTGAAATTAAAGGCGAAAAATAATGAAATTAAATCTAAATGACCGCACTGGCTAATCCAGGCGTAATTTCTACACAAACCCCTCATTCTATTTATACATGCAGTTCCCCCAAAATTCCCAAACCCTAATTCATTAAAAATTGAAATTAAATGAATAATAACTCAAACCCATACTGATTACTTGTTCCTCTTCTTGTCACATCGTCCCTGGTAGCTTGCTTGTGATGTTGGTGGACAAACCCTAGCTTCTAGTTATCTTTAAATTAGCTTTTAGAGTTGGTAGAGGCTAAGAGAGAGATAACTCGAAGTAGAGAAGGTAGCAGGTACTACTGGCGCGTTTGATGATGGCAGAGTAGGTAGAAGGAGGTAGTGGTGGCTCGGTGATGGTATGGGTGAAAGAAGTGACGGAAGAGAAGAGCGAGCTCAGTGTCGGAGTGAGAGGGAGAGGTGAAGAAAGAGAAGATGGAGAGATTAGGGTTTGCTCGAGTGGGGGTATAGGGTATGGAGATTTTCGGTGTTGAGCGGAGTGCATCAAGGGAATGATGAGACTAGCCTAGCGAGCGTTGGATGGTCGAGTGCGATCACGAACGGCTCGGGGAGGTAGCGGTTTTGGCTTGATCTAGTGTTGCACGGGAGCAGCGATCTATGATGCACGTGGAGGCAGCGACCATTGGATGTGGAAGATAGAGATCTCAACGGCTTGGAGTGAACGGACTCGGATCCGGGTCGCGGGTCAGGTCTAGCTCAAGCCCATGTTACTGTAGATGAGTTGCTTACTTGTTGGGTTGCAACCATTGCGCATGAGCTTTGGCTATCTCGCTCCATAGATGCTCGACTCAATTCTTTGCTCTTTTGGCTCCTCGGTTCTCCGAGCTTTATTTATTACCTAAAAACACAAAATTAATTAATACAAATATTTATTCTTGAAAACAAATAAAACACAGAATGCGGGATAATATCCGATTTCTAAACGCAAAGATGAGTAAAAGGCCAATAAAAGGTGTATAAATATGCACTATTTGGCACTCATCAAATACCCCCAAACCCGAATTTTACTTGTCCTCAAGTGAAACAGAAATTAGGAAATCCTAACTATACCCACTATCGCGGGTCTCTCGAATGCATTTAGCGTATGCACTAAGCCTTTAAACCCCTAGGTGTCCCTAGTGGACGAGTTGTAGTCTCGTGAGGGTTTACCGAGGTGTACCCACAAAACCTTCTCCAACTTCGAGATGTAAAGAGTCTCAAGCATCCAAGAAGCTATGAGGACATAGAGTTTATGCATGCTAGTAACAGAAGTTAGAACTATCGAAGAACAGCATTCTCATCCTTAAGTGCTCGAGCAGAAGTAACCATACCATATGAAAGAATTCGGATTCGATTGTGATCATAAGCCTCGACCTATGCCTCACCATTAGGGTTTTATGATAATTGCACTCAAAAAGATCGCTTTTTAGTCTCTCATGTAGTGCAGGCGAGGAATAAAGAGAGAAATCCTGCACACGTTGTAGGTAAGAAGGCTAACCTTACAAATAAAATGCTGAGACTCCACAAAAGTGTGGACAAAAAGAATCTTTTACGAGTGATCTCTAAGGAAGGAAATCAACCATTAGCAAGGGGTGGGAGTACTCACTCACTTCTCACCCGATCGGCAATTAACATCACTCTCTCATAAGAAACCATAGAAACGCTCTTCAATCTTCTCGGTCTTCGGTCTTCAAATGTTGATGACTGAACTTCTAAACTTCACAAAACTTGACAATTTTTAACTTTTTCTACTCAAATTCTTTGTTGTTTGGATTTTTCTTTTTGAATTTCTTTCTTTACCATGTGTGGTAAGCAAAAATAAACTACAATATTTTTTTTTTTTTTTTTTTTTTTTACATTACAATAAGTGAAAATAAAAATACAAATAATGAAACAACTAACTCCATGGACAAAGGACTTTATCACTCAATTTTTCCACAACTTGTGTTGTCTTGATTTTATAAATTTTATTAATTATCATCCTATTTTCTTTTTCTTTGTTGCACATAAACCTTGGACTATATCAATTTTTCTTTCAATATTCCGATTCTGCTCGTCTGCTGTCGACTTGATGATGTGTTTCTATGGGTCTTGCTGATTGAGAGAGAGAGTGATGTAACGGCAAATCGGTATTTAGAAGGGATTTTCATCTTTAGCGTCACACTCATGATTGACAAAAACTATGCTCAAGAGATCCAAAGTAGTGCTGAAATTGGTGCGAAGTTGGGTAGCTCACCATTCCCTACCGGAATTTACGTGCGGTGACACACACTCTATGACTTTTCTAAAAAGTTGCAAAAAAAATTGAAGGTTGGTGCCTCACTTGATGTAAAATGGGTAGTCTCACTATGGGTGATCACAATTCTACTCCTAAATATCTAAACAACACCTAATTAGCCTCAGGTATGGTTAAATCCGACTTTAACGCTCTAATCAACTAAGGAACCGATTGTGTTCTCGGTACTTCAAGTTAAGTATTTGAGTCAGAATCTCTGTAAACATAGCTAAAAGCATGCTAGTGACTCTAAAATCTCTAAAAGTTGGAGGTTTTTTTACAAAAGAGTTTTTGATTTTTTTTTTTTTTTTTTTTTTTTTTGAAAATAAAGGTAAAATAAAAGACTAAAAACTCTAAATGCAAATGCACCCCCAAACCTAAATCAAACATTGTCCTCAATGTGTCTCGTATAGAAAAATTTAAGCAGTCACATACCGAGAACTGTCTTTGATAAGAAAAAAGGAAGATGATTGGGATGTCGGGCGGGAGCAGAGTTGAGCTTAATTTATCGAAGGCAAAATCAACATTCTCTGGTGTTGATCATATCGGATTAGCACAAAAAATGCACAAAAAAAGACTCAACGATTCAAGATAGAAAAATTAACAAGTCCTCTTGGATTATATACAATGAAGATAATGTACAGAAACATTAACATTCTTACAAATATAACAAAAAAAATGGGCTTTGGTTTATGTGGGAATTTGGTTTATTTGGGTTTTGGCTTTGTTGGGAGCTGTGGTTTATGTGGGAATTTGGTTTATTGGGCTTTGGTTTGTTTGGGAATTTGGTTTATTGGGATTTGTTGGGTTATGTGCAACTTGACTATGTGAGCAAAATCTATTAACGAAGTCAGAAGCGAAGCATCCATCCCATGATGTTGGGCACCCGATACAGGACCCGGTGTTGGGCTTCTAAATTGGTTTTGTGTGGTGGTTTGGTTTTATGAGGGCTTTGGTTGTTTGGTTGCAGCCCAAGTGGATGTGGGCTTGATTATGCCTGAACAGCCATGAATGAGTTCGATTGATGTGGGCTTAGGTTGTTTAGGGTTCGGCCAGTATGTGGGTTGATATGGGCTGAAAGATTGAGAATGGTTGGCCCGATAAGTGGGCTTGACTTATCTTGACCAGTGTGTGGTTTATGTGGGCTTGGTTGACTCCACGAGCCCAGGTTATGTGGGCTACACGGTGTGTGCAAAGAAGCTTTCGGTGTGTCAGCTGGCTAGGCTAACCTGCGGTTGTGTTACACAGAACAATGCAAACAAAGCAAAACCACAAGGATGAACACCAATACAAAGCTGAAAATACGAAGTCTTTGGTGAATCTTGTGATTCTTGTTGAGTTCCATGACACACCATAGTTTAAATTGGCGAAACGCTCTGTGCGCACGGATCGGAGTGAGTGAGAAAGTATACGATTCAAGCAAAGTGTACATAAGCACATGTATGCATACAATTGCACAAACGGATGGCTCAACAAGTTCAACAATTTTGCGATTTTTCACATCAGCATTTTGGCGAAGTATAAGATAAGCAGGCTGAATGTGTGCCTGATTACGGGAAGCTTATAAGGCAGGACTTATGCACAACACAATAACTTCAAGTGACAGTGCCACTTGCGACCTCGGGGGTGGAGGTTGCACATGTATAGCTCTCACGGATATATGCTCACACACTACGAGATGAGATGGAGTTAGGCTTAGAGTTGTTGGAGTCAAGCCCCGGGATAGTTGATATCAACCAACCAGTTGATTCGGCCGACAGCTGATGTCTGGCAGCTCAGAACTACGCCGACCCGGTGGGTTGAGCTCGGGCCTTGTCAGCTCGGGCCTCTCGGTGAAGAGATGGCTAATTCGGCCAATAACTAATGCACGAACTCACAAGGCATATGCTTACAAGCTCAACAAGGTTGCAAATAAGTAGCCACCTAGCTAGCCAATATGTTACCCCGAGGCGAGATAGCTCGCGAGAGCTCGGTTGGTTTTTGACAACAAGTTGGCTTAACAAGGTTTGCGGTGAGGCTCCAACGGCCCGAGGATGGAGCTCGGGGCAGATGGGCTATGCTCGAGGCTGAGGGTTATCATGCATTGAATCCAAGGTATGCAAAATAGGTTGTGACAGGTTAAGCACAAAGTCGGGGGGAGATGACTCGGTTCTCAATCTTAATAGGCTAAGACTCATGACTCCACAAGGTCACGGGGGTCATGCAGGGTTGCATACATGGTATATTATCATCAATAGTTCAATCATTCAATGCTCCACCCAGGACTCACAAAAATCTGCATTTGTGAGAGCTTTTAAGTTAACATGTTTCCTTGCCTTTCTTAGGGTTGCATTTCAGTGCTCACGAGCCGCATCAGCTGATACTGTTTACTGACAAATAAATCTCGATCCCAAAAGGTGCAAGTTATAGCGAGAGAAGATGCATATCACTAATGACTAGCTTTTCCTTGCAAGTTATAGCTCGGTGCAAGGTGCAAGCTTTTCCTTGCAGCGAGATGACCGAGCGAGAGGAACTTGGGTGACACGGGGAAAAAAAGTCACTAATGACTAAGATGCAAGATGTATAGTTATATGACTACAAAATGCAAGAAGAAGAAGTATGGATTAAACATGCAATGGATTAAACAAACTAAGTTACACTAACACTAAGCTACAAGGCAATGAAACCTATAACCTCAGATCAGCAAGATACGGTGTAAAATGGAATGCAATAACGAGTTATACTAAGCTCGTAATACGCTAATATCTTTAAAACAATATAAGCTAATATGCTAAAGCAAATAAAAAGATCCAAGCTGTTGGGGCAAAATTAATTACCCCAACACTCCTCGGGAATACGTGCTGAAGATTGAATCGCCGCCCGTTTGGATAGATTCTCAAGAGTTGATGAAGAAAATGGGGTACATGTAAGACACTCACGATGCTAAAAAGTCGGAAGGGGATAATCAATGCAAGTAGTTGATTAGAAAGGTGTAGAATTGTGTACCTTTTGGTTGGATTTTGGCCTCTATTTATAGGCATAAAACCTAATCAGTTCCATAATAACTAGATTTGTAGTCACCCAAAATAACCACATGGATTTGCATATCCTTTAATATTTGTGTATATCCTTGAAAGATCCATGTCTATCTTGAGAGATCTTTGTATATCTTCACATGATTTGAGTTTATCACAGAAAGATCCTTGTTTATCTTCCAAGATTTGAATATATCACGGAAGATCCGTATTATCTTCACCGAATTTACAATTATCTTAGAGGAGATCTTGTCTATCTTCGAGATTTATGACTATCACCAAATGACTTCATCATCTGGGCACCACTTATTTAGTCATGCAGTTTTATAAACCTTGCAACTGGTTTCTTTAATAAACCTTCGGACTCGGTCCACGAATCGACTACGATGAGCCCCGTGGTCACCTTGATAACCGCGCAGTGCGGTTTTGATAAACCTCAGGACTCGATCGGATCCGGCTCCCGATGAGCCCCGTGAGTAACCTTGATAACCCGCGATGCGGTTTTGATAAACCTCGGTTCGGTCGAGGATCCGCTCTGATGAGCGAAGTGGGTAACCTTGATAACCCACGGTGCACGGTTATGATAAACCTCGGGACTCGATCGGGATCCATTTCCCCGATGAGCCACGATGGTCACCTTGATAACCCGTCACGGTTTCGATAAACCTCGGTTCGATCCGGATCGGCTCGATGAGGCCAGTGGGTAACCTTGATAACCCTCGGTCTGGTTTTTTATAAACCTCGGGACTGGTCCAGGATCCGACTCTGATGAGCCACGTGGGTCACCTTAATAATCCCGCGATGCAGCCGTTATTAAGCGGCTTGTACGATGCGCACGTGCTCTATTTAAATAGGGTACAAACATCGCCTCTTAGCTGTTCAGACTTGTTGAGGTTAAGAAAAGAGAGCTTCATGTGACGGGCGGTAGGTACATAGCACGTACAAATGTATCCAAACACTACGTAGTGCACACCAGACATGGTTTCTCCTGCAAAAACATGCTCATATTAACTTATTATTCTTAAGTAAACTCATACTGAAATTTGTTTTCCTCATCTCATCGTTTGTTTGATGACGTAGCTCGCCCCCAGCGTGAGTAGAGACATTACAAGCGCCACCGGTACTTGCCATGATCTTTGAAAAAGATGTCTTTTATTATTCGAATTCTTTAAACATGTTTGCTTTTGATTGCATGCTCGGGGTCACTTTAGCCGCCCCAAATATCGGTAGAGATATTCCCAAGTAGAAAAAGAGCCCCATGTGAAGCGGGAACTAGATGTATTATATATCCTTTCCTCACTTGCTAGATGGCTCAGGGATTATGATCGGGTATCTTTTCCGTTGCCATCTTATGACACTCCATCGTGATTTTCCTTTTGAATCGCCCTCAAGTGTGAGTAGAGACATTACAAAGACCGCCCCCAAGCTGTAATAACTGCAATAAATTTTGCTCGCGTGTTAGCAGACTTTTTGGTGGTGGACTTGTGATGCTCGAGATCTGGGAGTCTTGAAAGGAATGTAGTGTGTGTGTTGCGAGCTTTTTCCTCGGGCAGGCTGGTTGTTGCTTGCGTTGAGTACGAGTCTTTGGACCAATATCGGGCATTGGACTCGTGGTTGAGACGATACTTTATGCTTTCCAAGGTGCAAGTCTTTCATACTCGCGTGCAAGGCAATATTTTATGCTTGCGATAAGAAGCGGGACTTATGTGCTCACGTGCGAGTAAGGTTTTGGGTGCTTGCGAAGTGATGCAAGGCTAAATATTAAAGGTCTAAGCAATCCTCATCTCGAACTCTTGATCATGTCGCTATCCACGAACCTCGAACGGAGACATGTCATTATCCACGAACCTCGAACTCGATCATGTTGCTGCTCAAGTGCACATCCAAGTTTCTCAAACACTGGATTTTTTGCTTCCATGATGTAGGGAATTGAAAAATACGATTCTAACGAGCCAAAAATCACTCGGTTGGACTTGAAACGAAGATGTCATTTGACGAAACAAGTTGAAAGAAGCGTGCATTGTTGTTGCGAGACGTGGCGGTGTTATTTGTGCGCATCAACGACATGGCGGAGAAAGATGACGTGGGTTTTGTTGACTAGATAAGGTCTCACGACTTGACGATGGCCTCGTGAACCATTTCTTGGCCCAGTCGGCGACGTGGCGGCCGGGATGGCTGGACCTTCTTTGCTAATGTGTCTGTGACGTGGCACAAGGTGGTGGGCCCATTTTTCTTTGAGGTGGACCCACATGGCATTGAGAAGCATTGGATCGCTTGGTGTACCGTGGCTGGACTAATCCTACGAATCATATCCGGTTGATCGACGGATGCGATTGGGTGAAGCTAGGGAAATTTGCATCTGGTGGACCTATATGGATGCACACGATAGTTGCTTTGTCACTCTTTACGCAACACTAATGTTGTTATGCTTTTGTAACATGCCTTTGACACTTTGGATTATATGATTTATGCTTCGATTTAAATAACGGTGTTTCATATTTGCAACGGTTTCATTCTGGACCTAATTTTTTTCTTTTCTTGATTTTACTCCACATATGTAAACGGATGTGTCCTCGGCTCTCGGCTTGATGTGTTGTTAGTGGGGATGACGCCTATTTATGCCTTGATATCTTAGCGGTCGGCAATTAATTATCTAGATATGCTAATTACTTACTTCGTGATTAGTTGTTCTTTGGCGAGCTTGTTTGGATCTTTGTCTTTCTCTTTGGAAAAGTTTGGATCAACAAATCGGGCTATCTCTTAATAATGAACGGATCTCGTAGGTCTTGACCTTTCCTTCTTGTGAAAATTTGCCTCGGTGCATTCGCAGCCACATCGAGGCATATGTATACAAAATTGATGAGCCTACAAGTGCATACATATTCCATTTGTATCTGAACAGGCATTGTCGGTCCTTTATTGGAAGGCAGCTTCTCTGGGATATTGTGTGTTATATCTCTCACATGTACCTTAGATGGGATAACTGCGTTTCTTCACGTCTGCCATTGTTGTAATCATTGCCGTTGCCTCCAATATTGCTGTCTTGATAGACGCACTTCAATTGCCACCGTAGGCGTTGTACAAACACGAAATAAGGTTCGGCATAAAGATGCATTCCTTCATCCATATTGCCCACGTCTGCGGAATAAATCTTGTGCTTGCTTGCGTAAATGTATTTTTCATACGGAAGGATGATCATCTACAAGATTGTCTGCGGGACGGCTCTTTCATGGTGATCGCGAGGGATCTGGGATGTTCTACCGGCGCCACTGGTCTCTCGGCTTGATCTTGAGCAGGTGCAGTCATATGCCGCGGACATTTATATGGCGCTCGTTCATCGCTTAGGATGACGACTTTGTGGCATATGTGATGTCATTTGTTAAGTTCATCGCTTGTGAAGGAAACATTAGGGACTGTACTCCGTTGCTGGTTCTCGCGAATATGGAGAAACTTAGTTCGAGTCATTTTAAAATAGTTCAACTAGAGTATAACCATGCCCTAGCATGGAACATCACACTTTCGAGGTAAAAAAGACATGAGCAAGAATACAAGCTGGATTCGGCTCATGCATATTCATAATAATTTCATGTGAGCAGGGTATATATTAGAAATACGTGGGGATAACCCAAAAGAAAATAAAAAGAAAAGCAAACCGGGCGTAGATGTGAGGAAGGGACGAAGGCTTAGTGCGTACGCGTGCTTGAAAAGCCCAATCATCGAAGACCTTCCCCGGTTATACTTTTTCTTGCTTGCTAAAATTTGAAGCCTCCTTTTGGTGGTGCAATGTTGTTTCGGCTTCCTCGTCAAATTTGTAGTCGAACTAAGGCGGGTGTTGTAATAGATCGATTCCACTTGAAGCATTAGGCTTGTGTATCCCTCGGATCGATGAGCTACGCACATAGCCGTACTCATCCATCCAACTGCGTCCCCTTGTGCCATGATAGGGCCGGGGAATCTTCTACTGCTGTCTATCTCTTCCAGAGTATAATCACCACCATTTGAAATCACGACGATCATGAGTGCCATTACCACGACGACCAAGGCTTTGATAGCGGTCTCTTTCATCATCACAACTCGCATCGATCGTTTAAACTTCGTCCACTCTTAAGTCATCCACCTGTTCTTGGTGACGATTTGATCTTTCACTTCGGAGCGAGAGATAACCTGGCCTCTTCAACTTCATCCTTGTTTCAATGCGATCTGGGCCTTTGTTCTCTCTTTCAAGCATTGCAGGACCTCCTGTTAGATCAATCGGCGTGACGTGCGGGTTATTAATCAGTGTAACTGTTGGATTATTAACTTGTGTTGTCAGCGGGACATTAGCTTGTATCGACGGTGGGACTTAGGTTTGCACGTTAGTTGTGGTATTAGCATGAGCAGTGGGTTGCTCATTCGGGGCCGTACGCCTCTACTAACGATATCTTGTTCACGAAGGGCACTGGTTTACTCGTGTGATGACTTGAGGATCCTCTTTGGAGTCTTACGCTACAGTGTTCGGAAGGGGTGATGTCTGTTCACCCCGAAACATAGTTCACCCTTGGGGCTGTCCCACTCGAGATCGAACGGGAGCGAGACGCGGATGATGACGATGATGGCCAATGTTCTCCCATCTCTTGGTTCATCATCTCTTTGAGCAGCGGCCTCCTCAATGGGCCGAGGTTTGCTCGTTGATTCAACGAATTCTGATGGGTGCATCGGTGTCCATCTCAATTGTCTCCCCACTTGTGGTATCCATAAACTCCTTTCTTTTAGCCTTCGAGTGACTTTTGGCGGCACTATTCGCGAATTTTTTTTTTTTTTTTTTGTTTTATCGAACCTACGGCCAATTTCTTGTGCGGTATGGCTTTAAACCACTAGCTCAAAAATCCTTTGAAAAGTCTTTATTGCTTTTAGGGCACGAACTTTTCTTCGTAGTCCCGCAGTCGGCCATAGATGTTGGGGCAAAATTAATTACCCCAACACTCCTCGAGATGCGTGCTTGAAGATTGAATCGCCGCCGTTTGGATAGATTCTCCAAGAGTTGATGAAGAAAATGGGGGGTACCTGCAAAAGACACTCCGATGCTAAAGTCGAGAGGATGTCAATGCAAGTAGTTGATTAGAAAGGTGTAGAATTGTGTACCTTTTTGAGTTGGATTTTGGCCTCTATTTATAGGCATAAAACCTAATCTGTTCCATAATAACCTAGTTTGTAGTCACCCAAAATAACCACATGGATTTGCACATATCCTTTAATATTTGTGTATATCCTTGAAGATCCCATGTCACATCTTGAGAGATCTTTGTATATCTTCACATGATTTGAGTTTATCTGAAAGATCCTTGTTTATCTTCCAAGATTTGAATATATCACGGAAGATCCATATTATCTTCACAAGATTTACAATTATCTTGGAAGATCCTTGTCTATCTTCCAAGATTTATGACTATCACCAAATGACTTCGGTCATCTGGGCTTCCTTATTTAGTCATGCGGATTTTATAAACCTTAGAGCTGGTTTCTTTAATAAACCTTGGACTCGGTCCGAATCCGGCTCCCGATGAGCCCCGTGGGTCACCTTGATAACCCACTTGATGCAGTTTTGATAAACCTCGGACTCGGTCCGGATCCGGCTCGATGAGCCCGTGGGTCACCTTGATAACCCACGGTGCGGACGATAAACCTCGGACTCGGATCCCGGATCCGATAACGCGATGGTTTTGGTAAACCTCGATGAGCCGGCTCGATGAGCCGTGGGTAACCTTGATAACCCACGATGCGGTTTTGATAAACCTCGGACTGCGGTCCCGGATCCGGCTCTGATGAGCCCGTACTGTCACCTTGATAACCGCGGTGGTTTGATAAACCTCGGACTCGGTCGGATCCAGCTGATGAGCCCGTGGGTAACCTTGATAACCGCGATGCGGTTTTGATAAACCTCGGGACTCGGTCAGGATCCGATTCGATGAGCCACGTGGGTCACCTTAATAATCCACGGTCTGTCGTTATTAAACGGCTTGTGCGGTACGCACGTACTCTATTTAAATAGGGTACAACGGACAACAAAGAGAGAACAAATTTGTATTGCACTAAGTTACGCAAGAAAGGAAAATTCACGGATGAATGATGCTCTAGGATGGGTGAAAGTTGAAAAATTAACAGCAATAGATGCAAATAGATCAAGTAACAACGAGAGTTAGAAAATAACAATGCAAGGCGTATATACAGGGGTGAAAGGGAAATCAGTTAAGCAAGACCAATAATCATCAAGGCACACGCCAAGTCCCCGGCAACGGCGCCAAAAACTTGGTAGGCCTCGAGAAGTGTTTATATTTTGACCTACGTGTAATCATGAAGTGCAGGCGTCTATCGGAGCGCGGCAAGTGAGTCGATCCACAAGGACTTGTGGTGCTCACGATATTGATCTAAAGCTACTCGACTTCAAATGATAGTAACAAAGTGACGACATATATTTTTGTCTTGAATCCGGCGGATTGTAGTGAAGTGAACCTAAACTAAGGTAAACGGTGACAAGGGTGCTTGGGTCTTAGATTCCACCCTGTGGTTCCTAGTATGTGTTCAGCTAGATTGAGTTTTCTTGTTCCTATGGTAGACAAGTGAGTGTGTCAATTCCATCACCTAGCTAAGGGAGTTTACCTTGTGATCCTTGACACTCCCAGTGAAGTTACTAGGCAAGGAGCCTTTGGTTGTCTAGTGTACCTGACTTGATCAAAGGGAATAGTATTAGGAGCCTAAAGGTTGGCTGCGACATCATCATCAGGGGTATTCTAACTCACAGTGTATCCATGGCATTGGCATACTGCTTTGGTATATGTAATGTGTTGGATCTTAAGATTGAAGTTATCTTTAAATTTAAACCTCAAGACAACTCCAAAATGAGTTGAATTCATACATGGAATTAGGGTTTCATGAAACCCTAGCAAACTAAATTAAAAGCGAAAAATACTTGAAATTAAATCTAAATGGTTGCCTTTGGCTAATCCGGGCGTAATTTCTACACAAACCCCCTCATTATTTATACATGCGGTTCCCCAAAATTCCCAGACCCTAATTCATTAAAAATTGAAATTAAATGAATAATAACAAACCCATACTCACGATTCTTGTTCCCTCTTCTTACACGTAGGTCACACAGTAGCTTGCTTGTGATGTTGGTGGACAAACCTAGCTTCTAGATTATCTTTAAATTAGCTTTTAGAGTTGGTAGAGGCTAGAGAGAGATAACTCGAAGTAGAGAAGGTGACGGGTACCTTGCGTGCGTTTGATGGCGAGTAGGTAGAAGGAGGTGGTGGTGGCTCACGGTGATGGTATGGGTGAAAGAAGTAGCGGAAGAGAAAGCGACTGCAGTGTCGGAGTGAGAGGAGAGGTGAAGAAAGAAGATGGAGAGATTAGGGTTTGCTCGAGTGGGGGTATAGGGTATCGAGATTTTCGGTGTTGAGCGGGTGCATCAAGGGAATGATGAGACTAGCTGCTTCGAGCGTTGGATGAAAGGCCCGGTGCGTCTGAGCAGCTCGAGGAGTAAAGCGGTTTTGGCTTGATCTAGTGTTACTTGCCCCCGGGAGCGAGCGATCTATGATGCACGTGGAGCGGCGACCATTGGATGTGGAAGATAGAGATCTCAACGGCCCAGGTGAACGGACTCGGATCCCGAGGTCGCGGGTCGGGTCTAGCTCAAGCCCATGTTCGTAGATGAGTTGCTACTTGTTGGGTTGCAAGCTTGTATGGCTTTGGCTATCTTGCTCATAGATGCTCGACTCCATTCTTTGCTCTTTTGCTCTCGGTTCTCAAGGCTTTATTTATTACCTAAAAACACAAAATTAATTAATACAAATATTTATTCTTGAAAACAAATAAAACACGAGAATGCGGGATAATATCGATTTCTAAACGCGAAAGATGAGTAAAAGGCCAATAAAAGGTGTATAAATATGCCTTTATTTGGCACTCCTCGGCTGGCCGAGACCTATCGTTCTTCATATTTTTCACTTCATAATTTTCCAAGTTTTCTCTTTTGAATACTTTTCGGCCAACTATCTCTAAGTTTGAATTTAGGGTCTCTAACTGCTCAGGATAGAGATCCCTTACCGGGCGCCCGCGATTAGCGAATTCAAGCATTAAGCGGATGCAATTCCCACTTAA
>JAJJWW010014633.1:0-31883 GCA_023531295.1 Papaver armeniacum | reverse complement strand
GTTGTGAAGAATTGGGCGGTAAAGTACTTACACCATGGCCAAAAAAAAAATATATCAAAAAAAAAAAAAAAAAAAACTTAACAAGCTACTCCAACTTCCAGTCCGTACATCGTCAAAGCCAGCAGATGAGAAGAAGCAGGGCGCAGCAAATTTGACAGCTTTTCGTAAGAAAATAAGTTGTGGACATTTTGATGCCGCTATTCGTGTGATTTCCTCTAATGGAATTGCTCCATGCAATGACCAAACTTATGCGGAGTTGCAAGATAAACACCCAACTGCGCCTCCTCCTGCTATTCCTTGTGATGATTTTGTGTTTGATCCTGTAGTGGTGGAATGCCGGGCTGTTTTGGGTGCTATTAAGAGCTTCCCCAAAGGTACATCTTGCGGTCGAGATGGTCTGCGGGCGCAACATTTAGTCGTTGCGATGAGTGGGGCAGCGGCAGCTGTGACAGATGACTTGCTTGCTTCGATCACAGGGGTTGTCAATCTTTGGTTGGCGGGTAAATGCCACGTGAAATTGGTAGAATTCATAGCTAGTGCGCCCTTAACACCTTTACTCAAGCCTGGGGGGCGGCATTAGGCCCATTGCAGTTGGCACGGTTTGGCGTAGATTGGTTTCCAAAGTGGTTGCTTTCTCTGTCGGAAAGGATATGACTTCATACTTAGGTGATTACCAATTTGGAGTTGGTGTACCTGCCGGGGGTGAGAGTATTTTACATGATGTAAATGGCCTACTTGAGCTGAAAGGTCACTCGGACATGATGTCAATGTTGCTCATTGACTTCTCTAATGCGTTCAACATGGTTAGCAGATCTCATCTAATCAAAGAGGTTCGCCTTCATTGTCCAGGTATTTCTCGTTGGGTTGAATTTTGTTATATGCGACCTGCTAAGCTCTACTACGACCAATATATTTTGTCTTCTACTCTCGGAGTCCAGCAGGGTGACCCCCTCGGTCCCTTGTTATTTTCTTTGACTCTTCACCCTCTAGTTAAGACTATTGCTTCCATTTGCAAACTCGATTTGCACGCCTGGTACCTTGATGATGGTACAATCATTGGTGATACACTTGAGGTGTCCAAGGCCTTGCGCATTATAGCAACTGAAGGACCGAGTAGGGGTTTACACCTCAATATAAAGAAAACATAAGTGTTTTGGCCCTCTGTTGATCCTAGAAGTATTGTTGATAGTGTTTTCCCCCATGATATTGGTAGACCGTCTAATGGTGTTAAACTCTTGGGTGGTCCTGTGAGTTTGGATTCGAACTTCATTAGTGACATGATGTTGAACAGAGTGAACAAGACAGTTCAACTTATGTCTGCTATCCAAAAACTCAATGATCCTCAAAGCGAGATGCTTTTACTTCGCAATTGCACAGGTGTTTCTAGATTATATTTTGCGTTGCGAACTACCAATCCGACAGCCCTTCAACAAGCCACTGAGCTTTTTGATGATCATTTGCTCAAGTACTTGAGACTCCTTATCACTGGTGATGGCTCGGGGTTTGGTCCTTTACAGCAGAGATTAGCTACCTTACCTATCAAGGATGGTGGCTTGGGTATTTATACCATGGTAGACACCCGCACCTACTGTTATCTTGCTTCTCAGAGTCAGACGGCTTCAGTGAAAAAGTTGATCCTTGGTAACTTATTCTCAACAAACAAAGGTTCTGCTTATCAGTTGGCTCTTCAGAACTTCATTCAGGTATGTGGATTACCTTCTTCTTATTGTGTCGATGATACTGCCCCCCCATCCATGCATTCCCTGGCAGTTACCTATTTTGATGCTATTAAGAAGAAAATCCCCTACCAATTTTCTATGTCTGCAAGAGATTCCATTCTGTGGCAGTGTAGCAGAGTTAAGCATGCACAAGATTATTTGTTAGCTGTACATATTAGTGGGCTTAATCAATGTCTCGGGCCTAGACAGTTCAGAGTTGTTCTTTGCTACCGCCTGGGTATCCCATTGTTTGTTGAGAATGGTTTGTGCTCAAGTTGCAATAGTCGTATGGATATTTTTGGTGATCATGCGCTTCATTGTGCTAAGGACATTGGACCCAAGTATCGGCATGACTTTGTTCGTGATGTAATCGCTGACATTTGTTATAAGACTAATGTACCTGCGCGTAAGGAAGTTTCCCTTGGGTTTCTGTCGGATGATGGCAAAGATTTGCGCCCTCACGATATCTTTGTTCCTAACTGGGAAAACGGCCATGATGTTTGTATGGATGTTACAGGGGTCTCTCCCTTCACAGGTGAAGGCACTCGCTCTTTCGTTCCAGGCAAAGCTATTTCTAGTGTTGTTTGGCGTAAACGCACTAAATACTTGGACAAGTGTGTATCACATGGTTATGGTTTGGGGTGTTCTAGCTTTCTCTACTTTAGGAGAACTTGGGGATGATACTTTATGTTTTTTCAAGCGTCTGAAGAATTGTTGATGCGTGTCGTAACCACAACAAATTAATTAATATTTTTCCACCTAATTAACAAGTAATATAGTGGTAGTTAAGTTCGTTCTCACGAGGAGCAAGAGATTCTAGTTGTAAAAATTATCACAAAAGGGGGAGTGTATAAAGAAAAAGAAAATAAACAAAGCAATTCAAAGATAAAGTTGAAATCAATAAGAGAGACAAGACCAAGGAATCCTTCTTCGTTGCGAAACAATGAATCAATTTATGTTCTTTTCTACTTGTTATTAATCACAAATTATCACCAACCGTAGGTAAATCATCTAGATCAGTGCTAAACCCCTAAATACCTTGTATCACCGGATACGGAAGTTCTCGACTACCGGATTCTATTTACCAAACCACCTAGTAGTAGATCACTCTAGATGTAATTTAAATAAACGCATTAAGATTTATGAACTTATTAGGTTAATATTAGTAGTTAGACTCTTAGATCAAGGTCTACTTGCTAACGTTGTTTTCACACACAATTGCTCCACGGAATCCCTCCGCAAGGTCTTGTGTTTGCTACTTATGTAAAGAGTCAAGAAACGATTACTTATCCCCTAACTTTCACTAGCTTTAGATCAAATTAACAAATCAATTTAGCGTGCACTCTAAACAATCTATCAATCATGAATGAATGAATAAACATTCCTATTAGTAAAAACAAACGATAATCATGTGAAAAACTTCAAGATAAAATTGAAAAACAAAAACTCAAATCATATATTAAGAACTAGGAATTCATCCTCAATCAATAAGAAAATTAGCTACTCATGTTTTTGAAATTCACACAAATAATTAAAGGGAGAATTTTTCAAGTTCACACAAATAATTAAAAGAAGAATTTTGAAAAGTAAGCAAAAACACAAGTGTTGTGTGTGTAGAGAGGTGTATAAAAAGATGTAGAGAACTTCTCTATTTATAGGCTTCAATGCTCTCCAAATCTTCCAAGTCCAAGTTCAAGTCTTTCTCAAATCCTCCATCTTCTCTTTCCAAATTTGACCCAAATTCTCCATCCAATTCCAAGTCCAAGTCTTCACTCCCATGAGTCTAGAATACTCTCACAAAATTCTGCACATATTGGTCCGCCGGAAAGCTGGTATTATGGCCGAAAATTGGCCGGAAAAGTCACCGGAATCTTTTTCCCCGTCAAAGGAATATTCCGTCACGGCACCGTCCAAGTTAACGGTCAAACAGGTCAAACCGTTAGTCCACTGGGTCAAAGGGGGGAAGAGAGTCAGTTGAGTCAGTCACTCAGTCAGCTGTCAAACTCTGTCTTACATGGCTGACTCTACTGAGTTGCAGGGCTGGATCGGTCATCGGAATCGTCCGGAACGGTCAACGCCGGCACCGAGTTAACTCGTCAGAGGGAAAATCCGGACAGAGTTCCGTTTGTTTATAGGACATTCCCGGCCTATTCCAGGCCTTCCTTTCTTCACACTAAGAATCTAACATACATCTATTTCTTTAGCTCATTCATCACCATTACAAACCCGTCACCTGCATTAGATTAACAGCATCACAATTCTCTCGATCCGCTAATTACTTCTCTATATCGGACCACCAACATAGCTATCGATCTGTTATAACAGCAACCACCATTAGCACCATCCAAACTCAACTTCTGGTACTTAATTTGACAACCCATTTTCTCATCTGCGTCATAGTCATCCTCCTTATTTCTGCTACTGCAACAGCAACAAATCAAACCCATCTTCTTCTTTCCATTCAATAGCAGCATCGCCACCTCTCTGAATTACGTATACCAACACCCAGATTCAACAACAAACCCTGAATTTCCTTCTATGTGGCATCACGAAGAGCTTCAATTTCTTCTCTCGGACATCAAAGAACAATGGTTGCTCTTCTCCATGGTCTGCGCCTCAATGAATACCACCATCTCTTCTGAAATCTTTACAGCGACAGATACCCCTCACAAACAACGACAGCTTCATCCATCTCGTTCTCATCATCTTCTCTGATTTCTGCAGCAGCAAGAGTTCATCGATTAAACCCATTACGAACTCCAATTTCTCATCTTCATCGGCTCAGATTTAGAAGCAAACCCCAATTTACATTTATCGCTATTGAACCCTAATTCCATTTTTGGGGAAGAAGTGAAAGAAACCCTAATTCGATCTCTGATTCCTTCTCTTTTAATTCTTCTCGTCGTTCATCTTTTCTCTCGATTCTGCTCTCTCTCGATTTCAATCAAAACCCCATGTTTCAGACCTGTATCAAACATCAGCAAGGTATTCTCAAATTTCATGTGGGTGGTAGGCCTCTAAAGGTGTATAAATTTAAGCCTACATGTTATACCGCAAGTGCACGGCGTCTATCGGAGACGCGGCAAGTGCGGGTCGATCCCACAAGGACTTGTGGTGCTATGTATGATCAAGGGCTATGCTTAACTGAATTCTAAGTGATATTGTAACAACAGTGGGTGTTTTAGTGTGTCGAAGCGACTGAGTTGTAGTGTTGTGAAAGTGAACTAATGCAAAGAAATAAACTGTAATGCACAGGGGTGGTTGATTCCACCACCTGACCTCATGCTCAGGCAAATGTAAGTCTAACTATGATTTTGTGCCTTCATTTGAAGGTCTTGGCTAGAAGTTCATTAACTAATTTTGCTACTCACCCCTAGTATGAGTGGTCTTCTTACAGTACCACTCATCACAGGCTTTGGTTCAATGGCTAACTACTACTCTTACTCATGTTATAACACAACAATATCATACCCACACAAACATGCTTCACATAAACATCAGGGGTTTCCTCAAACACCCTGGAAATGTAATTAGAACATAACAAGAACAAATTAAACACAAGTAAAGCTAATTGACGCTCTGGCTAGCCCAGGCATGACCAAAATCATCTTCTCCCTCTTCTATTTATACATGCACACATACCCCAAAACATCAAACCCTAATTTTCTCAAAAATCGAAATTAAAATTAAAATACTCTCACCCATACTCTGATTCGCCTCTCCCTTCTGTCTAATCGCCTCAGAGCTCCATGCTGGGGTTGTTGTGTTGAAACCCTAATTCTCACTGTCTTAACCCTAGCTTCTAGGATGAGAGAAGCTAATAGTTGAGAAAGGTAGAACTAGGGTGTGGGAAGGAAGTCGAGGTGTAGGCGTTGTCAGGTGAGGATGGAGTTGGTGGTATAGGTGGCTCTGGTGGTGGTATGGGTGAAGAAGGTGGAGGAGCAGAGCTCTGCTCTGTGAGAGTAACGGGAGAGGAAGAAAGAGAAGATGGAGAGAAAATGGGTTTGGTCGACTGAGGTGTAGGGGATAGGTAGTTTTGCTGTGGGGCGGAGACATCAACATTTGATGAGACGGGCCGAGCGAGCGCGTAGGATGGAGCCGATAGAGATCCGAACGGCTCGGGATATAAGCCGGTGATTCTGCCATTGAGCGAGAGCATTAAACGTTGATGTGCAAGGCCGAGCGAGCGTAGGATGTGGCGAGTGAAGATCTTAACGGCTCAGAAATGATGGACTCGGATCCGGGTCACGGGTCGGAGATGGATAGCTTGGGCCCATGTCTTGTAGATGAGTTGCTACTTGTTGGGTTGCAACCTGCATTGCGCGCGCGGCTTCGGCTTTACTGCTCCATAGATGCTCGACTCCAATTCTTCGCTCTTTTGGCTCCTCGATTTCTTCGGACTTTATTTATTACCTAAAAACACAAAATTAATTAATACAAATATTTATTCTTGAAAACAAGGAAAATACGAATATGGGATAATATCGATTTCTAAGCGCAAAAGATGAGTAAAATGCCAATAAAAAGGTGTATAAATATGCATTATTTGGCACTCATCAAATACCCCAAACCCGAATTTTACTTGTCCTCAAGTGAAACAAAATTAAGAAATCCTAACTATACCCCTGTCGCAGTCTCTCGAATGCATTTAGCGTATGCACTAAGCCTTTAAACCCCTAGGTGTCCCTAGTGGACGAGTTGTAGTCTCGTGAGGGTTTACCAGAGGTGTACCCACAAAACCTTCTCCAACTTCGAGTGTAAAAGAGTCTCAAGCCTCCAAGAAGCTATGAGGACATAGAGTTTCGCATACTAGTAACAGGAAGTTAGAACTACCAAAGAACGCATTCTCATCCTTAAGTGCTTTGAGCGAGAAGTAACCATACCATATGAAAGAATTCGGATTCGATTGTGATCATAAGTCTCAACTTCTGCCTCACCATTAGGGTTTTATGATAATTGCACTTAAAAAGATCGCTTTTTTAGTCTCTCATGTGTGCAGGCAGGAGTAAAGAGAGAAATCCCCGCACACGTTGTAGGTAAGAAGGATAACCTTCCGAAATAAAATCTGAGACTCCACGAAGTGTGGACAAAAATAATCTTTTTCTGATGATCTCTAAGGAAGGAAATCAACCATTAGCAAGGGTGGGAGTACTCACTCACTTCTCACCCGATCGGCAATTAATATCACTCTCTCATAGGAACCATAGAAACGTCTTCAATCTTCGGTCTTCGGTCTTCACTTGTTGATGACGAACTTCTAAACTTCACAAAACTTGACAATTTTTTTAATTTTTATACTCAATTTCCTTGTTGTTTGGATTTTTGTTTTTAAATTCTTCTTTACCATGGTGGTAGCAAAAATAAACTACAATATTTTTTTGATTTTTGATTTTTGATTTTTTTTTTTTTTTTGATTTGATTTTTGATTTTTTTTTTTTTTTTTTTTTTTTAAGATAAAAGATTAAAAAGACTAAAAACTCTATATGCAAAAATATGCAAATGCACCCCCAAACCTAAATCAAACATTGTCCTCAATGTGTCTACATATAGAAAAAATTTAAACAGTCACATACCATGAGAACTATGCTGATAAGAGAAAAGGGAAGAGATTACCGGTATGTCGGCGGGAGCAAGGTTGGAGCTTCATTAATCAAGGCTAAAATCCAACATTCTCAGTGGAGATCATATCGGATTAGCATAATATAAGCACAAGAAGACTCAACCGATGCAAGAAAAGAAAATTTAACAAGTCCTACTGGATATATACAATGAAAATTCACCATACACTAACAATCTAAAGAGTTGAGGATCAACCCAATAGAAAATATATACAAACATCAGCAGCCTTACACAGAAATAAAATGAGAGTGCAAGTAAGACTGCAAATGAGAATGAGTTTCCCCCAAACCTAAACTTGTGAACGGGTGTGTTTTTGAGCACAAAATCTTGCAATTTTAAAGGTACGTCATGCAAAAGGTCTAACTCAAAATGAGTTTTGCTAATAACAGGCAGACATACACATTCCAACTGTGGTTCCTTAAGAGTGTTATACTTTGATGCAAAATAGTCCAAGAGGACTTGGGAAGCACAAAGCTCTAGGCCTAAGTTAGGCATTTTCAGAAAAGTTGGTTTTGCAATTTTGTGACAAACTACACCTAGGTTTGGTGGAGGAGTTTCAATTTGTGACTCAAGAGAGAGGTTAGGTACATCCAAGTTATTTTCATGTATAAAATCATTTGCACCATCACACACTTTCCTAAAGTCAGAAGAGGGTAAATCATGTTCACCTGCATAGAACAATTCATCAATCTCCATGTCATATTCATCATTATTCTCATGCTCAAAATAACCAGGAGAGATATCATGTCAGAACCTAGGCATGGAATTAGGCACATGCATTGAATCATCTGTGTCAACAGACAATTCAGCTATTCCTAGGTCACAAACAGGTGGTAAAGCATGCTCACATTCACTGAAGAATTTCACAAACCCAAGCTCAAAGTTAATATCACATGTATGAATGTTAGAAGAAGTATCATTCATAGGGTTCACAGAAGAGACGCCTAACGTCTCTGAACTCAAAGATTCTATCATATTATCTGCATACACATGCTCTTCTAACATATCATATTCATCATCATCATCATCATAACGAAAATGCATTTCCCTATTAGCATTTCTAGTATACTCATTTACCTCTAGATTAGGTTCATATTCAGTGTTCGTTGCATGAGTAGGAAGAGAAATACTATTTTCAAGATTTTCTTTATTAGGGACAATAATCATTCTATCATGAACTGCCTTCCATTCTTCTTTTTCTAAATGAATCAGGTTCATCTTTAAGAACATGTGACATTGTTCAATGGAGGGAGAGTCTTCAATAGTGGGTATGCATGTTTCATATGAATAATCATTAAATGGTTGTGCACATGGTTCACTAGAGAAGGGATGATCATGCATGTTGCTATATGGATGGTCATGTATTGCATTCAGTTCAAGCCTAGCATTTTGCTCCATGAGAGTTTCCATTAGTGATTGTAAACAAGGAGTCGGGGGAGTATAAAATTGTTCAACTCCCCACTGTGGTGACTGATACATGTGCTCATGATGGTTAGGGTATGAGTATTCAAGGTCAGGGCCCTGAGAAGGCTCATAATACTCCCTAAAATCATTATGGTCTGTGGGGGTTTCATACTGTGAAGCATGCCCGTAAGCAAGCTCTCTAATGGATTTGTTTGTATCCCCAGTTGCAGACCAAAATCCTGACATGATTTATCAACTCAAATTGAACTCAAATCCCAGTTGAAGTGGACTAAGTTTGGTTTTGGTGGGATTGGTTTGGTTTATTGGGTTTCATTTGGTTTTGTTGGGAAAGTTTGGTTTATGTGGGTTTTGGTTTGGTTTTGTGGGCTTCAGTCTTGCACAACCCAACTAAGAAGGCTAAGTTAGGTGGGCTTGAGTTTGGTTTAAGCCTAGTGGTTGTGTAGAACCTAGTTGTTGCAGAGCCCAAGTTAGATGAACAAGTGCAGCCCAGCAATTGAATGACCCGGTATGTGGGCTGATGCACAGCCCTGTTGGAATGGGTTCGGTCTAGTAGCTGCACGGCCCAAATTATGTTGAAAAATGAAAACCGATTCAACTCGGTAAATCGCTGATATGGTGATTCAGGGAGTCAACTCAACTCGGCGGTTCAACTCGGTGAACAAGAAACTATTTCACTCACTCGGCTCTCCGCTCGGACTTTTACTCAAATTGAGTCAAAGTTTTCTATTCAACCCTCACTCACTCACTCGAGTCAACAAGTGTAGTTGATATCAAGCAAAATTTTTAGATTTTCGGCTCACAACCGAGAGCTTCAGATTGCTCAAATCTGGGCAGGGCTAAGTCCAGCAAATCTCAGCCAAATTCTCACAATTCAATCACAAAACACCCTCAAAACTCTCACCGATTCTCAAATTTTTCACTCAAAGAAACCCTCAAACTGATCTCACTCAAAGGTTCAAAGAATTGGCTGATTTCTCGGAAAAGATTTACCCAATTTGGTAAATTAAACAAGGACAAAGACAGGTTGCAAAATTCCCACTAAGAGCATGCATGAATATAGCAGGGGAGATATAACACAATATTGCAAGATTGAGATATCACAAGTAAAGTTGCAGAGCAATGATAGGGCTTTGCAAAATTCAGATGGTGCACAGATTATGCAAAGTCTCAGGCAAAAGCAAGCTACAGCCCAAAGACTCAAAAACTTAAAATTTGCAAATTCCATATGTTGGTGATCTATCCTAGTTGCGGGGTGAAATCTTTAGGCGGAAAATAGGTTCTAAGCACAGTTCAAGCTAAGTCTAATCACGGTTGCAACTTAGAGTTTAAGCAAAGTCTAACCTAGCTATAGTTTAAGTACAGTGCAAGCAACATCAACTCGTAGCATGCAAATTTCGTTCGGCAAGCAAGTTACTGGGCATACATTCAATGACCGGGCAAGGCAGATACACAATGGTTGAGTTTAACAATTATAGTACAGATCAAGAAGATTATATTCTCAACTCAGATGCACAGCTGAAATACAGGGGCTAGCCTGGCTACCTCAAGCAAACAATTAGTTCAACAAGGTTTGCAGCTGAGGCTCAACAGCTTCAGGGGCTGGAGCTCAGGGCAGATTGAAAGTTTGAAAATACAACTACAGGGGCTGATAAAGAGTTATGCTCAGGTGATGGCAGCCTTACAAGGTTTCCCACCAGGTACACAGGTGCGCAAACAAGACATACAACTCATAAAAACATGTATAGATGCTAGTCTAACATGGGTTACAAGTCATGCTCATATAACTCAGGTGTATTCACTCATGGAGCCACTTACCTGAATTGCAGTCTGCTTAGAGCTTTGTGAGCTCAAGTTCTGCGCCTTCTCCTTTCTTGGTTTTGCTCAGCTTCTGCAGCACAGGTAGCATGCACCTGCTGGCTCAGTTGAAAGGGTTAGCTCTTCTGAGGTTACAATGACCAGATAACTGAAATCCCATGAACAGCATACAATGACAGCAACAGAGAACAAGATATAAACTAAGAAGGGGAAAGTGAAAGTTACAGCTAACACTAAGTGAAAATGCAGATGGAGTTAATGCAATGCAAGTATTTATACAATGCAAGTAGACTAACTGAGATGCAATGAGAAAATACGAACTACAATGCGAAACTACAATGCACTATGCACAGATGTTTAACGACTAAGTTACACATACAAAGACTAAAACAAGTTAAATACAAATATATACAGGGGAGCAGAAATAGCTAGAACAAATGATGCAACCACAGATGATGCAAAGGTTAATACAAGTTACAAATTACAGAGAAAGCAGACTACCACAAGTTACACTAAAACAGGACTAAAAGAGTTAATACAGTATGAAAATGTACAGGGTGAGTGATTCTCAGTAAAGACAGGCCAATGATCACAGGGCACACGCTAAGTCCCCGGCAACGGCGCCAAAAACTTGGTAGGCCTCTAAAGGTGTATAAATTTAAGCCTACATGTTATACCGCAAGTGCACGGCGTCTATCGGAGACGCGGCAAGTACGGGTCGATCCCACAAGGACTTGTGGTGCTATGTATGATCAAGGGCTATGCTTAAATGAATTCTAAGTGATATTGTAACAACAGGGGGTGTTTTAGTGTGTCGAAGCGACTGAGTTGTAGTGTTGTGAAAGTGAACTAATGCAAAGAAATAAACTATAATGCACAGGGGTGGTTGATTCCACCACCTGACCTCATGCTCAGGCAAATGTAAGTCTAACTATGATTTTGTGCCTTCATTTGAAGGTCTTGGCTAGAAGTTCATTAACTAATTTTGCTACTCACCCCTAGTATGAGTGGTCTTCTTACAGTACCACTCATCACAGGCTTTGGTTCAATGGCTAACTACTACTCTTACTCATGTTATAACACAACAATATCATACCCACACAAACATGCTTCACATAAACATCAGGGGTTTCCTCAAACACCCCGGAAATGTAATTAGAACATAACAAGAACAAATTAAACACAAGTAAAGCTAATTGACGCTCTGGCTAGCCCAGGCATGACCAAAATCATCTTCTCCCTCTTCTATTTATACATGCACACATACCCCAAAACATCAAACCCTAATTTTCTCAAAAATCGAAATTAAAATTAAAATACTCTCACCCATACTCTGATTCGCCTCTCCTTTCCGTCTAATCGCCTCGAGCTCCATGTCAAGGTTGTTGTGTTGAAACCCTAATTCTCATTGTCTTAACCCTAGCTTCTAGGATGAGAGAAGCTAATAGTTGAGAAAGGTAGAACTAGGGTGTGGGAAGGAAGTCGAGGTGTAGGCGTTGTCAGGTGAGGATGGAGTTGGTGGTATAGGTGGCTCTGGTGGTGGTATGGGTGAAGAAGGTGGAGGAGCAGAGCTCTGCTCTGTGAGAGTGACGGAAGAGGAAGAAAGAGAAGATGGAGAGAAAATGGGTTTGGTCGACTGAGGTGTAGGGGATAGGTAGTTTTGTTGTGGGGCGGAGACATCAACATTTGATGAGACGGGCCGAGCGAGCGTAGGATGGAGCTGATAGAGATCTGAACGGCTCAGGATATAAGCTGGTGATTCTGCTGTTGAGCGAGAGCATCAAACGTTGATGTGCAAGGCCGAGCGAGCGTAGGATGTGGCGAGTGAAGATCTTAACGGCTCAGAAATGATGGACTCGGATCCGGGTCACGGGTCGGAGATGGATAGCTTGGGCCCATGTCTTGTAGATGAGTTGCTACTTGTTGGGTTGCAAGCGCATTTGCGCGGCTTCGGCTTCTGCTCCATAGATGCTCGACTCCAATTCTTCGCTCTTTTGGCTCCTCGATTTCTTCGGACTTTATTTATTACCTAAAAACACAAAATTAATTAATACAAATATTTATTCTTGAAAACAAGGAAAATACAGAATATGGGATAATATCTGATTTCTAAGCGCAAAAGATGAGTAAAATGCCAATAAAAAGGTGTATAAATATGCATTATTTGGCACTCATCAGTGGGATTAATGAATGAGAGGCAGACTCCTCTCGAATTTAGGGTAAAGGCATTAGAGTTTTTTGGATGGATGGTTACACCCCAAGGATAGGGACCACCCCACTGATTAGATAAGGGCCATCCTGATTGGAAACCCCTTAACCGCAGCTGGTCTGTGTCTAGTACTTTTCTAAATAAAGTTGCCCCTCAACCTTGACTGGGCTCCAGATAATGTTCGCCCATGAAATGACAATTTTGCCTTTTTTCTCAAATTGGGTGATTTCTTCTTCTTTTCGTTCGTGCGACTCCATAATAACTATAAAACTCAAATCAAGCGTAAAATACATAATTTACAAGAAAAATAGCAAAGAAAGCATAAACAATAGATAGCAAATAGGATGTATTCTACACCCTATCAAATTCCCCCACACTTAGACTTTGCTAGTCCTTGAGCAAATCAAACTAAAACTTACAACTTCAAAGCGTTCAAGTGTCCCAAGCATCCAAAGAGTTATGAGGACATAGAGTTTCTGCATTCTAGTAATAAGAAGTTAGAAATACTAAAGAACATATTCTCATTCTTAAATGTTGAGTGAGAAATAACCACACCATAATGAGAGAACGCGTGTTTGAGAAACGATCAATAAGCATTTCGCCTCGACTTCTGCCTCACCAAAAAGGATTTTATGATAATTGCACTCAAAAAGACGGTTTTAATGGTCTCACATGTGTGCAGGTAGGAATGAAGAGAGAAGCCTACACACGTTGAATGGTGGGAAGGACAACTTCCGAATTTATTTTAAAAACCCACATCTTTTAACATTTTGAAAAACCATTTTTCTGACGATCTCTAAGAAAGGAAATCAACCATTATTATTGAGGATGAGATTACTTACTCACCTTCACATCCGATCGCCAATTATGATAACACCACTCTCACGGCATCCAATAGAAACGTCTTCCGCTCCTTGTCTTGATCTCCTTGGTCTTCGGCTTCAACTATTGGTGATAAACTCTCGAATTTCATAAATCCTTAACAATTTGTAACTCTTTTTACCTTAAATCCTTGTTGCTTGAAACTTCCTTATAGATTTTCCTTCCCCACGGCTTATTAAATAAAAACAAAACAAAACAAATATTTCTCTTGTTTTTTTTTTTTAATCTTTTCTTTTCTTTTCTTTTCTTTTTTTAATGAAATTTTCAATCATTTTTTTTTTTTTTTTTTAAAAACAAGAGATATATAACAAAGTGAAAATAAAACAAACCGTGGTCGTGGGAGAAGTATTTTACCACTTGATTCTTCACAACTTGTATCGTCTCGAAATCATAAACTTCAACAATTCTCACCTTTTGATTTTCTTCGCTCTTGTGAATAAGTCTTCATACTTGGATATAGAATTACCTCATTGTATTTGTAAGTCCTCAACATATATGTAAAAATCTGCTCTCTTTATGTTGCTTTACTTAAATATGAAATTTGCTCTTTTTCTCGTTCCGCTTGTAAACCTTGAACTTCTTCAACTTTCCTTGTAGATTTTGATGTCGCTCCTTGTTGATGATGATGGTGTTTCTATGGACCCGTTGTTGTCGCGAGAGAGAATGGTGCTAACTGCAAATCGAACTACAAGAAGGAGGCTTTCATCTATAGACGTCACCCTCATGATTGACAAAATTAGCACTCAAGAGATCAAAGAGTAGTGCTTCTATTGGTGGGAGGTTGGGTAGCTCACCATTCTACCCGGAATTAATGTACGGTGACACACACTCAAAAGAAAGCTCTTTGGTAGATGGAAAAATTTCTGGTCGGTGCCTCACATGATATAAATACGGGTAGTCTCCACTAATGATTGATCAGCAACTCTAATATTGCATTTCTCCCTGCACCAAATTTGCATCACCGGCATGATTAAATCTATTATTTAACACTCTAACAAGCAAGAAATCCGAATGTAGTTCCCTAACACTTCCAAGTTCAATTATGTCGGTCAGAATTCTCTATGTAAACATACCTAGAAGTATGCTAGTGACTCTAAAATCTCTAAAAGTTGAAGGGTTTTTTTTTTTTTTTTAATTTTTTTTTAAATTACATGCTTAACCACTCCCCCACACTTAAACCTTACATTGTCCTCAATGTAATTGAATCGTCCTAGTAAAGTCAAGGTGGGAAATTTTAACATGATATGGAACAAGAACAAGAAAAAAAGAAAAGCAAAAGGATAAGAAATACAAAACCTATGGGTTGCCTCCCATTAAGCGCTTGTTTTAAAGTCGACGGCCCGACTTAGCTCTTGCAAGATTCATTAGCCCGCATATACTAACAATCGGAAAATTTGGGGATCCACCCATAATACCTGTCTTGCAAACAATAACTCCATACAAATTTTAGCACAAGAAAATAATAATGATGTTATTGCTCGATAGAAGTTTCCCCCACACTTATTCTTGTCCACACTCGGAAGTGTATAAAGAACATAAAATTTGGGAACTTCCATGTATTCCTCTTGGCAAACCTGCATAGTGTTAGAATCAAGTGTTTCCAATGGTGGATATCTAGAAACAAAATCATCCAAAAATACTTTCGAAGCACATACATTCAAACCAATAAGAGGTAAAGGAGAAGAATCAATATGCAAAGGGTTAGACAAACCTTGCACAATCTCTTGTATTATAGAATCCTCTTCATCCTTAAAAAATTCAAGTGAATTACTTACCTCTTGTATATCGTGGTCCTCTATTAAACCTTGCAACCATTCTTCGTCGTTTTCTACCTTAACCAAAGTCTTGGCATCATTAAAATCATTGGAAAGTTCAATTGGGTCTTCCACGAAATCAATCAATGTGGTTTCATCCTCTAGCATCATCTCTTCAACATTATCATCATCGGAATCGGGCCATTCACTAAAATGATTCTCGTCGGTATAGATTGTAAGATCTTCTTGTGCGGGTGTTACACCGTTTATAACAATAGGTAAGTCACACCCAATCTCCTCCTTTTGAATAGGTGAAGGATCGTCATTATGATCCGGAGTTGGAATAACTTCCTCATTGTTGCAACGCTCATACACTTCCGCGGACTCATATCTTTCCCTAAGGAATTTTTTCCAAGCACTAATTGCATCTTCCTCAAGCTCTACCTTTTGAATAGGTGCTTGATCATTATTAAGATCAAGGCACGAGTAAGCTACACTAGCATCTTCAAAAGTCTCCAAAGGTTGGCCTTTTCCAACATAATCATCGATCAAATATTCACTACACACCATAGGCACATTAGAATAGTTATTGCTTTGATAGCAAAATTCTTCTTTATCCCTCTCCTCCTTGTATTGATCCATGTCTCTTCGTATTTTAGCAATGCCGTCTTGAAGTTGTTGGAGTTGCTCATCCCCATTTTTATCGAGTTGAGTAATTTGTTCGTATAATTTCTCCGAATTCCTTTGAATTTCTCGATGTGGTTCCTCCCAAACATAGGGTTGCTGGTCTTGTAGTGATTCTTGCAACTTTTGTTGAAGATCCCCAATCATGGCACACATCTTATCTGCAAAATTAGAGAATTTCTGATGATAAACAAAACTATCCTCCCATCCTTGTGATTGTCCACTTACATACCCGTCACAAGGTTGTTGATATGTATGAGAATATCCATAAGGTTCTGTAGGAAATTGATCATAGCCAAAAGATTGGTTTTGATTGTATCCTAAGGATGGTTGGAAGTTGCCATAATGTTTAGGTTGAAAACCGTATTGATTGTTGTAATATGCTTGCTCTTGTCCACCATACATGGAAAACCTAGACCTTTTGAATAAGATTCTCGAAACTAAGTTAGATACGATATAGAATCTAACAAAGCAAGAATAAAGCAAAAATAAAAATAAAAACAACTAAAAACCGTCCATTTGCTCCCCTAAGCAGCGCCAAAATTTGATGCGTGTCGTAACCACAATAAATTAATTAATTAATATTTTTCCACCTAATTAACAAGTAATATAGTGGTAGTTAAGTTCGTTCCCACGAGGAGCAAGAGATTCTAGTTGTAAAAATTGTCACAAAAGGGGGGGTGTATAAACCAAAAGAAAATAAACAAAGCAATTCAAAGATAAAGTTGAAATCAATAAGAGAGACAAGACCAAGGAATCCTTCTTCGTTGCGAAACAATGAATCAAGTTATGTTCTTTTCTACTTGTTATTAGTCACAAATTATCACCAACCGTAGGTAAAGCAAACAGATCGGTGCTAAACCCCTAAATCCCTTGTATCACCGGATACGGAAGTTCTCGACTACCGGATTCTATTTACCAAACCACCTAGTAGTAGATCACTCTAGATGTAATTTAAATAAACGCATTAAGATTTATGAACTTATTAGGTTAATATTAGTAGTTAGACTCTTATATCAAGGTCTACTTGCTAACGTTGTTTTCACACACAATTGCTCCACGGAATCCCTCCGCAAGGTCTTGTGTTTGCTACTTATGTAAAGAGTCAAGAAACAATTACTTATCCCCTAACTTTCACTAACTTTAGATTAAATTAACAAATCAATTTAGCGTGCACTCTAAACAATCTATCAATCAATCATGAATGAATAAACATTCCTATTAGTAAAAACAAACGATAATCATGTGAAAAACTTCAAGATAGAATTGAAAAACAAAAACTCAAATCATATATTAAGAACTAGGAATTCATCCTCAATCAATAAGAAAATTAGCTACTCATGTTTTTGAAATTCACACAAATAATTAAAGGGAGAATTTTTCAAGTTCACACAAATAATTAAAAGAAGAATTTTGAAAAGTAAGCAAAAACACAAGTGTTGTGTGTGTAGAGAGGTGTGTAAAAAGATGTAGAGAACTTCTCTATTTATAGGCTTCAATGCTCTCCAAATCTTCCAAGTCCAAGTTCAAGTCTTTCTCAAATCCTCCATCTTCTCTTTCCAAATTTGACCCAAATTCTCCATCCAATTACAAGTCCAAGTCTTCACTCCCATGAGTCTAGAATACTCTCACAAAATTCTGCACATATTGGTCCGCCGGAAAGCTGGTATTATGGCCGGAAATTGGCCGGAAAAGTCACCGGAATCTTTTTCCCCGTCAAAGGAATATTCCGTCACGGCACCGTCCAAGTTAACGGTCAAACAGGTCAAACCGTTAGTCCACTGGGTCAAAGGGGGAAGAGAGTCACCGTCGATCACTCACCACCACAAACTCGTCTTTACTGGGCTGACTCTACCGAGTTGCAGGTCGGATCGGTCATCGGAATCGTCCTGAACGGTCATCGCGGCACCGAAGTTAACTCGTGCTCGAGGGAAAATCCGGACAGAGTTCCGTTTGTTTATAGGACATTCCCGGCCTATTCCAGGCCTTCCTTTCTTCACCTGTTAAGAATCTAACATACATCTATTTCTTTAGCTCATTCATCACCATTACAAACCCGTCACCTGCATTAGATTAACAACATCACAATTCTCTCGATCCGCTAATTACTTCTCTATATCGGACCACCAACATAGCTATCGATCTGTTATAACAGCAACCACCATTAGCACCATCCAAACTCAACTTCTGGTACTTAATTTGACAACCCATTTTCTCATCTGCGTCATACTCATCCTCCTTATTTCTGCTACTGCAACAACAACAAATCGAACCCATCTTCTTCTTTCCATTCAATAGCATCATCGCCACCTCTTTGAATTACGTATACCAACACCCAGATTCAATAACAAACCCTGAATTTCCTTCTATGTGGCATCACGAAGAGCTTCAATTTCTTCTCTCGGTACATCAGCAACAACGGTTGCTCTTCTCCATGGCTGCGCCTCAATGAATACCACCATCTCTTCTGAAATCTTTACAGCGACATATACCCCTCACAAACAACGACAGCTTCATCCATCTCGATCTCATCATCTTCTCTGATTTCTGCAGCAGCAAGAGTCCATCGATTAAACCCATACGAACTCCAATTTCTCATCTTCATCGGCTCAGATTTAGAAGCAAACCCCAATTTACATCTATCGCTATTGAACCCTAATTCCATTTTTGGGGAAGAACTGAAAGAAACCCTAATTCGATCTCTGATTTCTTCTCTTTTAATTCTTCTCGTCGTTCATATTTTCTCTCGATTCTGCTCTCTCTCGATTTCAATCAAAAACCCCTGTTTCAGACCTGTATCAAACATCAGCAAGGTCTTCTCAAATTTCAGGTGGGATTAATGAATGAGAGGCAGACTCCTCTCGAATTTAGGGTAAAGGCATTAGGGTTGTTTGGATGGATGGTTACACCCCAAGGATAGGGACCACCCCACTGATTAGATAAGGGCCATCCTGATTGGCAACCCCTTAAACCCAGCTAGTCTGTGTCTAGTACTTTTCCAAATAGAGTTGCCCCTCAACCTTGACTGGGCTCCAGATAATGTTCGCCGATGAAATGACAATTTTGCCCTTTTTCTCAAATTGGGTGATTTCTTCTTCTTTTCGTTCGTGCGACTCCATAATAACTATAAAACTCAAATCAAGCGTAAAATACATAATTTACAAGAAAAATAGCAAAGAAAGCATAAACAATAGATAGTAAATAGGATGTATTCTACACCCTATCAATTGTTTAGTTAGCAAGGACGCTAGTAGTGGTTCTGGTAGGTTTATTTTTCATAGATTAGGTATTGATATTCAAAAAGGTGTTGGAGCCCAGCTTGTTGCTAGGTTGCCAACCAAAAGTTTCTAATTTCTTGATGATAACTAGAAAAAATATGAAAAAAAAAAAAAAAAAAAAAAAAAAAAAAAAAAAGAGACAAGAAAAATTCATTGTATCATATTTTGGGTTTGTATAGTTCGTTTTTAGTTTTGTATTCTTTCAATAAAGCCAATGGAAGAAAGAATATCTACAATGAAGTTTCAAGCAATAAGGATTTAGAGGAAAAGAGTTACATTGTCAAGATTCTACGAAGTTCAAGAGTTATCATCAAGAGTTGAAGACCGAAGACAAAGATGAAGAAAAAGAATGAAGACCGAAGACGTTTCTATGGATACTGTGAGAGTGGTGCTAGCTGCACGTCGAACGGATAACGAGGTAAGTAAGCATATTCCCACCTTCGTTAAGTGGTTGATTTCCTTTCTTAGAGATCGTCAGAAAAATGGGTTTTCAAAAATGATAAAAGATGTGGGTTTTCAAAACGATTCGGAGGGTTTTGCCTTCCTACCATTCAACGTGTCGCAGGATTCTCTCTTTACTCCTACCTGGACACATGTGTAACCCATAAAAAGCTGTTTATTATTGAGAGCAACTTCATAAAACCCTTTCTTGTGAGGCAGAGTCGAGACTTTGGATCACTCCGAACCCGAATTTCTTTCGAGAAGGGACGGTTATTTCTCTCTCAACTTTTAAGGATGAGATTGTGTTCATTTATGTGTCTAACTTCTTATGACTAGTGTGCAGAATCTCTATGTCTTCTTAGCGCATTGGATGCTATCATTACGGAGAACTAGTAAGTTCGAAAAGTAGGTTTTGTGGGTATATCTCTAGTAAACCCTCACGAGACTATAACTCGTCCGCTAGGGACACCTAGGGGTTCAAAGGCTTGTTATACGTGCTAAGTGTGACCGTAGCCTCGACGACACGGAGTTGTATGTATATTTTAAAATTTGTTTTGTTTGATTTGCTCGAGGACTAGCAAAGTCTAAGTGTGGGGGAATTTGATAGGTGTTGTAAACACCTTGATATTTATCTATTATTGATGCTTTCTTTGCGAGTTTTCATGTAAATTATGTATCTTATGTTTGTTTTTGAGTTACTAGGTACTCTGGAGTCATACAGACGAAAAGAAGAAGAAAACACCTGATTTGAGCAAAAAGAGCAAAAAGAGCAAAAATGTCATTTCATGGGCGAACACTATCTGGAGCCCAGTCAAGCTTAAGGGGCAACTCTATTTGGAGGAGTACTAAACACAATGGAGCCAAGGTTAAGGGGATGACATCTGAGTATCACTTATGAAGGTGACCGGACACTAAATATAACCCTCTCTACAACCTTAAGTCGAGAATTTACTCTCAATCATTATTTGCACCAGAACCTGAAATTGAGAAAGAAAATAAATGGTTGCGCAGCAGCATGAAGCTGATAGAAGAGAGTTGAGAGAAATCGAAGCCATTGTTGTTGAATCAAGACTGATTGAAGAAGAATTGATGAGATGTGGTGGTGGTTTGCCACTGTTGATTCAAGCAAGACATGGAGAAGATCGATCGAATTAGGGTTGGTGTTCTCGAAAAGGGGATCTGAGATTTACAGTAATTGAAGATGGAAGAATAAGAACAAGAAATTGGAGATGGGTTTTGTGGTTGAGTTGAGATGAGATTGTTGCTGCTGCCATGGGATTGTTGAATTAATGGTTTGGTGGCACTGTTGAAGAACCAGTTGTAGATGGTGCTAATGGTGGTCGCATAGAAGGTATTGGTGATGAATGATCTCAGACTAGTGATAAACATAGAAGGAATTGGGGGTTTTGCTTCCAGTTTTAGTGAGCTAATGGATCTGTGATTGATAGAGGAAATGAAGCTAATTCGAAGAATTAGAAGATGGGTTTGATGGTGTTGTTGGTTGAACACGAAATACAGATGGGGTTTGGATTGATGATGATGAATTTAAGAGAATCAGAAGAGAAAGAGATTGAAGTCGCTGTGGATTTGAGCAGTGAAAGAAGAATGGGTCCTGTTGTTGTTACAGGGAATTCTGGAATTGAGATACTGTTGTTTGCAAGGTAATGGTGGTGTTGATGTTGCAGGAAAGGGTTCAGTTGTGGCATTGAGGTTTACAGGGACTGGCAGAGCTGTAACAGGTGATGGCATTGATTGCAGGTCAGCCGAACGGAATGGTTTGAGGCCATTATGGTACTGAGATGAACTGTTGCTGTTGATTGTGGGTACTGAGTTGCAGATGGAAGAGCTGGAGCTGACCTGCAATGCAGAGAGGGGTAGCTTCTATTAAAGCAACAGAAGATAATAGGAAGTTCTTGGAGCTGAAATGAGGCAGTGGCACTGGAGAAAATTTAGTGTGGCTGTTATGAAGCTACAGATGTTGTTGGGATGATATGAGTTTAATTAAGTTGGATTTGCAAAGAAGTGTGAACTGATGTTGCTTTTGGTTCAATGGTGCTGTGATTGGTTACAGCGAGCTCATGGGAGGCTGAAGGCTGATAATAGTGGTATGAGTTGCTGTTGAGATGTGTTTGTGTTTCAGTTTCTAATGTGCTGTGTTGCAGTGGGATATTGGAGCTGGAATGCGGTGTTGTTGGTAATGGAAGGTGGAAGTGATGTAGTTGTTTGCAGCAGCAGAAGTGGTATGAATCGGAATATGTCACTGAAGTATGGCCTGAGGCATTTGTGGTTGAGTTACAAGGGTTTTTTGGAAAAGATGCAAGTGCCAGTGGAGAAGTTGTGATGCAGGAAGTCAGAGATGAAGTGAGCGCAATGGCTAGTGTTGTTGGTATATGAAATCAAAGAAATGGAGTTGGATTTGGGGATTATGTGAAGCTCAGGGAAGAGATGAAGCCTTTTCTGTCGAGTTGAGAAAGTGGAGGTGGATATTCAAATGCAGTGAGACACTGGTGGTGACTGAAATGGTGTTGTGAGTGTATGAAATTTCTCATTAGCTGAAGTGCAGAATGCACAGCCATCTGGGATGAATATGAGTTGGTGATGCACAATGATTGTGCTGCACAAGCTTAGGCCAGTGCAATTGCCTTGGCTCATGCCAAGCCCAAATCAAAGCTAGTTAGACCACGACTCCATCCGACTCCTCAGATCGACTGAGTTGACTCGATGACTCGGTTGAGCTTTGACTGAATTGACCCGGCCGAGCTGACTCGTTGACCGGTGACCGGGCGGACTTTGCCGGTCACCTGAGCCATTTTCCGGTCACTTCTCCGGTCGATTTCCGGCCATAATACCAGTTTTTCGGCGACAGTTTTTGGGGCATATTTTCTACATGGGTTTTTCTCACATATGGGCTTGGTGGACTTCTATCTATTGGACCTTTGAGACTTGACCTAATTTTCGAAAGCAAAGGGATATATAAGAAAGACTTTTACAACTTGGAAATTACGTTATTATTCTTGGAACTTGGAGAGAGCCGCTTTTGTTTACGCTATTAGGGTTTGCTTTTGTTCATCTTCTTCTTTATTCAATTCATATTTTTGTGATGAACTCCATAGCTATGAGTAGCTAAATTCTATATTATTGGTTAAGGATGTAGTCCTATTTCTAAAACTTGTGCTTGAGTTATGTATTAGTTTTCTCTCTTGATTATCGTTTAAATCTCTAATGTTTTTAATAATCACATGATTGATGTATTGTGATAGGACTAAGATGTTTGGTTAGTTAAGTGGCCAATTAATTGAACTTGCATCCTTGTCCATAGCTATTTTAGGGTTTTTCATCGAGCGATAACCCTGAATACAAGTAGCATGATGTGTTTACGGTTTGTAGTGATACACTCTCGTAATCATATGTAGAGTTTGACCATTGTCCGAATTGTTATGCGCAATGTATGACAATTGCATTGATTAGCCTATTTCTGAAACTTAACGCTCCTAGGAATTGAACTTAATTAGCGCAAGGCGTTAGGTTATTCTTGAGGTAGAATTCACATACGCAGCTCTAATGTGTGTGTTGATGAACTTAGGAAATTAATAGATTATCTTGCTCTCTTCATACTCTAGGCTTTTGATGATAAAGAGGTTAAATTGTAATTCTAATCATATATGCAAGCACATGTCTAAGATTGAAGATGAGTTCCTTGACCAATATCTTTCTCTATTGATTACTTCCTACAATTTACTTTGTTTTTGATTTACTTTTATTGCTTACATAAAAATCAGAAATCCCCCAAATTGGTTACTTTAGGAAATTGAATACGTAATAACTACAATTGCCTCTCTGTGGAAACGAACTCTTTCTTATTAAAATTCTTTAGGATAGTGAAATTATTTATGACGCATACGACAGCGATCACTGATCTCCAAGCTGAACGTGACAATGAAGATCTACAGGATGCGATAGAGGGTGATGACGAAGAAGAAGAATTTTCTGACTCGGACAGTGACTCCGAGAAAAAGTCTGAATAGGATCCTTCAGATAATGAAAAGGATGATGATGATGAAGACGGCGATGCGGATGACTCTGACTAGTCTTGCTCGTGATCTTATTTAAACATTTGAATTTTTTTTTTTATCCTCGTAGTAGACGTTTCTTTGATGATCTGAACAGTTTTCTTCTGGATTAGGATTTTTTTTCTTTCGAGTGGGAAACCCCTTTTTGAATGTTGATTCTTCCCAAATTGAATGGAATGGACCAATGTCCATGCCCCAAAATTCATCACGATCATTTTCGACTTGTTTTGGCGATTTCCATTTTTGAAAATACTAAGATAAGTTACGTGAGAATAACACGTATCACATGTGAATTCTTGTAGACCGTGCGCAGCTTCCGTCAATCCCTTCAGTCCCCAGTTATTTTTCTCCGCATCTTCAGTATTGATCTTACTTGAATCTTAGGGTTTCAGTAAAATCCGCAACTGAATTTGACTATCTGCAGAAGATAAGTATCCACTATATCTTGTATATATCCCCAGGACTTAGGGTTTAGCATTTGCGCAAATATTTCTTCTAATCCTGAGTCGCGGAGGAAATCCTGATTATCATACCGTTTCGCTATGTCCAGCAGTAGCATTTCTTCTCGGAATGAACCTCAGTCGAAGCATGAAGTAGAAGTGTCTGTCTCAGTAAGTTGTGTATTTTCTTTCATCTCCATTTTGATCAGAGTTATTGATCACAGGAAAATAATTTGTTGCAGGATAATCAGAAAAATCCGTCTTCTTCTCATAATTCGAGACCTAAGCGGACTATTAGAGCCCCCGCTCGATATAGATCAACTCATGCTGAAGCCGGCGCGTCCGTGAGTAATTCCATTATTTTCAAGTGGTGTATTACTCGATGGTTTTATCCAATCTTCATATGAAATTAAGATTTCTTTACTGCAGGTTGATGTGCATGTTGTTGTTGATGCCGGAAAGAGGAGGAATGGAAAGTCTGCGACCGATGAAGATGACGTCGATGAAAGTTCTATTAACTCCGTGAAGGCCGAATCGAACTTACTACCCAACAAATGTCAGTGCGGGACTCCGTTTGAGACTCCCATGATCAATAATTTCCCGGGCAATGAAATAGTTGGCGGCTTCGTGGTTCCCAAATGTCATGCGTCTTTGTATACCAAGATTTGGAGACGATATGGTCACATTGCCACCACTGAAGTGTGGAGAGACTTTTTGCCGACCCTCCTGACTACAGTCGCTGGGGTTCTACCAATTATTGAAGAGATGATGGAGATGAATCTGCAAGATGTTAAGAATTGTGACCTTCACAGGTGGGATGGTATGATATCGAACTGCGAGACCTTGAGGTTCAATGTAAGTTGGCTTCGCCGTCGGCTTGAGATGATCAAGGTTCATAGGGCAGCGGCCGCTGCTGAAGCAATTTCCACTACAACTGCTTTTCTGGAAGAGGAGAAGGCACTTGCCTTGGAGTCGGCGAGAGTTGAGAAAGTTGTCCGGGATTTGAAGGTGAAGACCAGGAACTTTCAAAAGAAGCTTGACATGGCTGTTTTTAAGAATTACTCTTTGCTAGATGGTTTACTCTGAGTGAGTATTTATGATTATTGTTTTTTGAATAGGTTCAGGCTTTTCTTAGGTGGAATAATTGATCATGTTATGAGGAAATTTTGTTCATTTATGAAATGTTTAATGAACAAAGGAGCATTTTGCACGCTCTTTGGAGGAATATAAATTACATTCTGAAAAATGCTTTGAAATGATGAAATGGTGAAAAGATAATTATTTTCCATGGATCAGGCGTAATATGCTTTGAGCCATTTACCATTGATTATATTTCCTTCTACTCCTCCATCAATCTTTAAGATTTTGTAATATCCGCTGGATACTGCTTTCATAACTACATATGGTCCTTCCCATTTCGGAGAGAACTTGTGAGCGGACATGTCTTGTTGAATATGCTTTGCAGTCTTTAATACCAGATCTCCTACTTGAAACGTTCGAGGTCTTACCATTTTGTTGTAGGCTCTGGCGATTCTTTGTTTGTAGGATTCTACATATTTTTCCACTTTAGCTCGCTTCGACTCGAGCATGTCTAGTTCAACAACTCTTGAGTTGGACACTTCGGCCTCATCCCATCGTATTCCACTGGATGTTGCAATCCGTGCTGAAGGAATTTTGATTTCCGCCGGCAGTATGGCGTCGGCCCCATAGACAAAAGAATATGGTGAAGTCCCGATCGAACTCCTTGGCGCGGTTCGATAAGCCCATAAAGCCATAGGTAACTGTTCATGCAAGGTTCGAGGATTATCATGGATTGTTCAGCTGAGAATCCGGATCAAAGTTTTGTTGGTACTCTCTGCTTGTCCGTTTCCTTGGGGATAATATGGCATGGAGAAAACTTGTTTGATGTCGTATTCCTCGAGCAATTCTGTCACGTGTTTGTTGGCAAAAGGAGTCCCATTATCAGTGACAATGTGTTTGGGAACACCGAATCTGCATATTATGTATTCTTTGATGAAGGCTGCAATCGTGACTCCAGTGGTGCTTCGAAGAGGAATAGCTTTAACCCATTTGGTAAAATATTCGGTTGCGGTGATGATGTATTCATGCGCTTCAAGATGCTTGGATTGATTTTCCCGATGATATCCAGGTCCCACCTATAGAAAGGCCATGGACTATTCACAGAATTCAATGGAAGACAAGGAGTGTGAATGAGGTTACCATGGACTTGGCATTGATGCCACCTTTGAACGTGTGCAGCTGCATCGTCTTCCATGGTTGGCCAATAATATTTCTCATGAATCTGGAGAAACAATTTTCTTTTTCCTTGGTGTTCTCTATCATGCATCTCTTTTTAAATCGTTGGGATTTCATGCTCGGTTAAGCATCTCAGCAAGTTTCCACCAAAGCTTTTGCGGTATAAGATTCCATCAAGAAAGACAAATCTCTTAGCCCTTTGAATGAGTTTGATGGTTTCTTTATTTTCTGACGGTAATTCATTGTCCCGAAGATATTTGATATAAGGTTCCCTCTAGTCCCCAGTGTGATGGGATGTCAGAGCTTCTAAGTGATGAGGAGGCGTCTGACAATTGGGACATGAGTTTTGCAGAATTCTTCATTGAGCTTCCATGGAAGGCCAATAGTATCCCATTCTTTGAAGATTTCTGTAGAGTATTACTACCAGTGTTTGTCCGCATGTTTCTTCATGTATGCGCTTGAGTTGTTCGCCCGCTTCGTCACTTCCAAGGCATCGTGATAATGACCCATCAGAGTTTCGATAGTATAACGCTCCATGAAGTAAGAGATAATTCTTTAATTCCTTGAGACTGATTTTCCCTTCTGAAAGAGAACTGCTCAATTCATGAATAATAGGTGCTCGCCAATCATCTGCTTGAATGTCTTCGACTTGAGCGAGCCATGTGGATGAAACAGCGCGCCTTTGTACAATAATAGTTTTCTCTGCTCCTTCAAATTGCAGCTTAGAAGCGAGAGTTGCCAGGCAGTCAGCATGCCTATTGTTGGTTCGTCCAGTATGGACAATCGTTGCATCAGCGAAGTAGGTTAAAAGCCGTTGAGCTTCAGTCCTGAATGGAGCAAGTGTGATTTTTTTTAAGGGAGTATGTTTCATTCATTTGATTGACCAGTAGTTTTGAATCTCCCCTTATATCGAGGTGCGTTTCTCCTGCTTGCTTGTCTAGGGACAATCCTAGTAAGAAGGCTTCGTATTCTGTTGAATTGTTGGTGCAGTGGAAATCCAGCTTGAATGAATGTGAGAAGACTTCGCCGGATGGAGAGACTAACACTATGCATGCTCCTCCAGTGTCATTGTTAGGGGTGGCAGAACCATCAAAGTATAAAAGCCACGTCTCTTCTTTAATAGCTAGGATATCTGGAAACTCACCAGGCACATCTTCATGTAACATTGTTGCATCCTCTCCTGGAAAAGCAGCAAGCAAGTCTACAACTGCTTGGCCTTTGATTGCTTTAGGCGGTGTACACGTTATGTCAAATTCTGACATTTAGAGTAGACATTTTGCTGGTCTTCCTATCAAGGCTGGCTTTGATAGTAGAAACTTTATAGGGTCAGCTTTGGAAACAAGCACGACCCTGCTGGATAGTAAATAGTGCATGAATTTATGAATTGCATGCACTAATGCCAGACATGCTATCTCAGCCTTTGGGTACCGAAGTTGAGCATCTCGCATTGTACGACTGAAGTAGTAGATTGGTCGTTCGATGCCTTCGTCGTCTTCTTGAGCCATGAGTGCTCCGATAGCGACATCACTAGAAGCTGTGTAAAGTATCAGCGGTCGTCCTTGCACCGGTGACTTCATGACAACAGTGATAACAAGATTCTGTTGTATCTTCCGAATGCTTCTTGCCGAGCGGTCGTCCATGTAAAACTTGCTCCTTTCCTCGGTAAGGGGGTGAACGAAGCAACGAGTTGAGCCAATCCCGAATGAAGCGTCGGATATAATTTACCTTGCCCATGAAACTCGGGAGTTCTTCACGGTGCGTGGAGGAGGCATGGTAGTAATAGCTTTCGTCCTTGTCTCGGATCGACTTTGATTCCTTCAGACCGGAATCCTAGAAATTTCCCGGAGGAGACACCAAATGCACACTTCGGAGGGTTCATCTTTAATTTGTATTCTCTCGCATCTTTCAAAGACTTGTCTTAGGACTTCGAAGTGAGATGCTCGAGTTTTCGATTTCACCACCACATCATCAACATAATCTTCCACTTGCTTGTGCATCATGTCGTGGAATATAGCAGTCATGGCTCGTTGATAAGTAGAACCGGCATTCTTTAATCCGAAGGGCATCACAGTGTAGTATAAATTCCCGATAGGAGTGCGGAAATGCAGTCTTGTTAGCGTCGTGTTCGTACATCTTGAACTGGTTGTATCTGATGAGTGCCAAATATTGCATATTTATACACCTTTTTATTGGCATTTAACTCGTCTTTTGTGCTCAGAAATAAGATATTATCCCAGATTCTGTGTTTTCTTTGTTTTCAAGAATAAATATTTGTACTAATTAGTTTTGTGTTTTTAGGTAGTAAATAAAGCTCGGAGAAATTGAGGAGCCAAAAGAGCAGAAAAGTGGAGACAAGCGTCTATGGAGCAAAAAGCCAAAGCCCGCGCGCGCGTCAGTTGCAACCCAACAAGAAGCAACCCAACTTACAAGACATGGGCTTGAGCTAGCCACGACCCGGATCCGAGCCCGTCTCCTCGGAGCCGTTAGATTTGCTTCATCTCCATCTGACGGTCGCATCAGCCACGAATCGGTGCTCCCCCACATCCAACGCTCGCTCCACCCTTCGCATCGTCTTCTCGCTGCACCTGCTCAACACCGAATTGCCCTATACCTACACCCCATCAACCGAACCCATTCCTTCTTCTCTCTTCTCTTTCTTCTCCCCAATAACTCCACAGAGAAACCCATCTCCTCCACCTTCTTCCCCATACATGTTGCAGAGCCATCACCACCATCCCCATCTCCTTACCACTGACACCAGCACCAACAACTCCATCAACACCTCCTCCTCCATGCCCTAGTTCTGCCTTTCTCCACCATTAGCTTCTCCCACCCTAGAAGCTAGGGTTGAGGCAATTGGAATTAGGGTTTTCTCCAACAAATCGACGCATGGAGCTCGTTTTAGCCGATTCAAACAGATGAGAGAGGTTTGGGTTTGCGTCTTTGGTGAGTTTGAGTGTTTGTGAGAGATATAAATTGATGTTCTGGATGTGAGAGAAGACAGTCTGTTTTAGGGTTTAGTTTTGAGTTTGCAATTTATTTTTGAAGCTTTATTATTTTTGCATAATGTTCTAATCACCTCTGCTAGGGTGTAGAACAAACCCTTAAGCCTATGTTAAGTTAATTCATGATTCATCTTATGTTCTTAATGTGTTTATTGTATTAGATTATTTGCTAATTGTTGAGCAAATTAGCTTGTGATAGAGTGTACTGTAAGAAGACACTCTATACTAGGGGTTAATTAGTGAATGCAATTAACATAATCTCCACCTGAAACCTTCAAGGGAAGGATAAGAACATAAGTAGAATTTGTTTACCTTAGTATAGGATTAAGTGGTGAGTTTAATCACCCTAGTGTCACAAAATCATCAGTTCCAACACTTTGTGCTTATCATTACCTTAGTTTAGAATCACAGTCACCATTCCAACCTAGTCGTTTCGACAACAAACCATTACTCTTTCACTCTCTTGAAATCAGTTTAAGTAAAGCCTTGAGATCAACTCACATACACACCACTTCTCTGTGGGATCGACATGTGCTTGCCCTTGCCTCCAATAGGCCTGTGCACTTGTAGTAGACATAGTCGTAGGCATCTTTGTAAGCCTACCAAGTTTTTGGCGCCGCTGCCGGGGAATTGGTAGTGTTGCTGTCTTGATTATTAGCTTGCTTTACTGATTTTCAGTTCATCCATTGTATATATATCCTTTGTTCTCTTCTGCTATTAGTATAACTTAGCTTAATTCATCATTATCTCAGTAACTTAGCCCATAATTTCTCAGTTATAAAATAGTATTACATTGCACTTACTATCTCACCAAAGATTTGGCCTAGGTTGAGCTCAAGCCCGCTTTGATTTAGTCTCTGTCACATCTGTTTCATTTCATCTTCATTGCATTCTGTAGTAGTTCTAGTTTGTAACTTAAACCATTCTGCATTCAAATTCATCCCTGCATCTTTACTTTTGTAATTTGTTTGAACTATGCTAATTAGTTTAGGAAATTTGTAGCCTGCCATTATAGTTTAACAAGTTTAAAGCCATCTCAGAGCCGTGAATAATTTAGCATAACTTAGATTTATCATAACATTTGCATCTCAGAAGTTAATAAAATCATTAAATTAGAGTTCATTCCCGTAATATATCCAAGCATTCTCGCATTTTCTTCTATTCATCTTCCATTTGAAGCTTGTTCACACTTTCTCGCTCCATTCTCTCCTGTGCAAATTTGTCAATTGGAGACAACTTAGTTTCTCGGCTTAACACATCAAGATAGTTTACAGTTCTCGCCTTGCTTGGTAGTAGTAAAACAATTCACTAATTTAGTATTTCTTTGCATGACTTGCTCATTTCTATGTACTGAAGTTCTCCTCTGAGTTACCAGGTACTGTTGGAGCTGAATTACATACAAGAGAAAAAGTGCAGGACAATAGTGGAATTGCCTAAACCCGGTTTGTACCCCGGTATTGTGTCTCAAACTCTGCAATTTGTGTGTGAATTCAATTGGATGTAAGTATGATATTACTTGTATGCATATGTATAATCTGCGCAAAACTGAAATTGTGATGAGCAACTTTCCTTGTGCCCCTGTGAGCCATTACTCCCTGAATGCATGATAAACCATCTCTGTTTGTGAATCTGTACCCATCTACTATCTGCTTTGTACTCAACTCCAGCCCCTGAAGCTGTGAGCTCGAGCTACAACTTGGATAGCTAAGTTAGATACAAAGCCAAGCTGAAGTCAACTGAATTAGTTGATATCAACTCAGGCAGTTGATACCACATACCCTGTAGACCTTGTGCATGCTTGACTTTGTTTGAAACCTTGTGTGAGCTATCATCTTCCAAGATCGCTATCATTATCACTTGTGCAAACCTGTAAGCCTGCCATCAACTGAGCTAAGCCTTCTGCCCTGCAATTTTTGGGTTTAAACTCTGAAATTTGATATCAACCAAGCCAGTTGACACACCCTGAGCATGTTGAAACTGTTGGCTTTGTTCATTTTCTGTTGATCTTTTGCATCTGTGAACCTATGATGTTTTGAACGGTTATGCAATATCTGTGGTGACTATAATCTGTGATCTGTGTATGAGCATGTGCCATTGGAGTGAATGATTGAAGGTCTGAGATTGCATTAGCATCACATTTGTTGTATGCCACGCACAAAACCAAGCACATGCTTCACCATTGAGTGAGCACATCCCATACCCTTTGCACCTCACAAAATTTTTGCCCATCTGTGCATAAGCTTGAGCTGCACTCAAACCTGTGCTTAGTAAGCTTGCCAATTTGTGC
>JAJJWW010014632.1:0-102619 GCA_023531295.1 Papaver armeniacum | reverse complement strand
ACAAAATTGGTTAAAAGACCAAAAATCAATAATTCTGCGGGTGAAAAATACATTTAGATTTTGATATGTTTAAATGGACAAAAATATAAAAATAGCCGGATGTAAACGTTTCATCCTACCCATTTTCAAATTCTTTTTCTTATTTTTAATTTACATCAGGATGCATCCAGTTTCATCCTTGCTATTTTATAAGTTTAATCCAGGATGAATCCAGTTTCACCCTTGCTATTTTTTTTTGTATCCATTTCACCCATAATAATTTTTACGTCCATTTGAACCATGCTTTAAAATTTTTGGACAAATAACCTATTTTGTTACTTTAACCCGGTTAGGTATGAATGGAGAGTAGTAACATTATTAGTACTATTCTCGAGTTGTATTTTGCTTGCACCGAGTCCTTCAAGAACAAGCAACATTATTTTTTCAGTCTCTAGTATCATTTTAGTAGTATATCTAGTAGTAACATTATTAGTATTATTCTCGAGTTGTATTTTGCTTGCACCAAGTTCTTCAAGAACAAGCAACAGTCAAAGCTAAAGGCACATTTAGAAGATATGGATCAAGCCGAAAAAACAAGAGATAGACGGATATCATTCGGGAAGTACTCGTCAACATTTGGATGCAAATGCATGGCTAGAAACTTCTTTCAAATGCATCGGAATCCTCTTCCATCAACTAAGTTTCTATGGACACTGGTTTGTCCATCAAAAGTACAACTTTTCTTGTGGAAAGCATTGACCGGAGGCCTTTCGACCTTCGAATCCCACTCCAACATCCTCCCCAAATTCAAATTTGATCCGAAGACCGCTATTCACATTCTCGATCCAATGTTATGTTGTAATTGTTGAATCTTGGGATATCACATACCCTCATGTAATAGCCCGTTAGTAATTTAATAAATTTCATGCTTCAAAAAAAAAAAAAGGTACGAATGGAGAGGTCTATCATTGTAACTCTCAACCTGTCCCACGAATTAGTAAGGTTTAATCAGGCAGGACAATGATGTTCTCTTGTAATACATTTTGAACTTATTTTTGGCACAAGTTCTTTATTATTTTGTGAACAAAACAACTATAAGATCCTGCAAGATCATGAGTTACAATCCTAGTAGAATTATCTAATATTGAAGGCTGGTCCTCCTCATTTTAGATTTATCTACTACAATTCGATAAATTGATCCTCGATAAATTAATTACTACGCTAAAATAACAAAATTCTCTGGACCCAATTAGGCTTGAATAAACTAAATTTTAACTCAATAAATTAATAACTTCGCTAAAATAATGATTTTCTTTGGTCCCAACGCTATTAATTTATCTAACTTTTACTGTAATAGTGTTTGGGTAATACAAGAAGGTGGATCGTTAGTCCATTCTAAGGATGACTGTAAAGGTCTTACAACTTTTGCTAGTTTATCAGCTACCAAATTTCCAGTTCTGAGAATGAAAGTTAAACCCAAAAAATTAGAACAAGTTCTAGATACTTTTCTTGCCTCTTCGATGATGCTTCTTCTTCTCCAAGATATCGCTGTTGTCTTTCCACTGGGATGGTTGATAAGTGATTCACATTCCCCTTCTATACTGAAATTGTTGATGTCTTTTTCCTTTGCGCAGAGAACTGCCTGTAAAACACTTACTTCTTTTGCCTCTTTGCCGGTTGTCAGCTGACACAAATATAAATTACACTTTCTTACTACTCAAAATATATAAAGAAGCAAGGGCAAGAAAGGATCGTTCCCACAGAGAGGACTAGGTTGTCAATATGTTTCGATTTCTTATAATAACACCCGGGTTTTCCGATTTTATAAACGAAAATAAAATAAAAGCAAAACAATAAAAAGTAAAACACGCAAATCAAGGATGTGAAAATATTGGATAAAGGTTTCATCTTCAATTGTAAACAAGTTTTTGAATGTATGAATAAATTCCTATTTAATCTCGCTATCATCAAAAGCCATAGAATACCTTATTGCAAGAATACTCTGTAAATTTCATAAGTCATCAACACACACATTAGAGCTGCGTATGTGAATTCTACCTAAAGAATAACCTAACGCCTTTAACGCTAATTAAGTTCAATTCCTGTAGGAGCATTAAGTTTCATAAATAGGCTAATCAATGCAACTATCACACATTGCGCATGACAATTCGGCCAAAGGTCAGTTTCTACATATGACTACAAGGATATATCACTACAAACCGTAATCATATCATGCTACTCGTATTCAAGGTTATGGCTCAATGAAAAACCCTAAAATAGCTATAGATATGGATGTGAGTTCAATCAATTCTACACTTAACTAAACAATCATTCAATCATATTGCAATACATCAATCATGCAATTATTATAACCCGTAGAAATCAAACAATGATTTTGAGAGAAAACTAATTCATAAAAATCATAACTTGTTTTCAAAATCCAACTAAATCTTTAACCAATAATAAAATCAACTACTTGTGTTTTTGGAAATCATAAAAAGCAAAGAAGAACTATCATGTGAAACCCTAGAAAACAAGTAGAAGCCTCCCTAATGGAGATATATCTAGGTTTGAGAAAGACTTTTCTATTTATATGTTTCTTCAATTCAAAAGGATACTCTTTCCAAATTTAGGTCTTCTCAAGACCCATCTCCAATTAGTCCACCAAGCCCATGTGGAAAATACCCGTGTGAAAATCTCTGTCCAAAATTGTCCGCCGAATTGATGACGTCATCGCCGAATCCGGTCACCGGTCGCCAATCTTTTCCGAAAATTGCATCCATCCACCGAACTCCGTATCCGACTACCATAACTGCAAAGAACTCACTATCCTTCTCTGCAGTTCATACACTCACTTGAACAATACAAATACATAGAACAATTCTTTGAATTCTGCGAAACGCACCCAAAAGCGTGACACCGTAGCTCATGTATCCTACTGTCGAATCAGCATCCAACACATACCCCTTCGCGATTCACTCAATATTATGATCCATACTCTAAGCTCAAATCGCCATCCGAAATGGTACCATCTGACCGCCATTTTCGCCTCTCAATTTTCGCCAGACTGAGTTTAAAATCTTATTCATGGCACTCGCCACTTTCACAGTATTTCTAACATATATCTAAAACACTCATTCAACCTGATCTCATCTCATTTCTGCAACATCTCAGCTCAATCGACAAAACCAATTCTTTCTTTCTTTATTAACATCATTACCATTTGCTTTCACTGTTGCTTATTACAACACCAGCTGCACTGCCATCATTTACTCGTACTTAAACCTGCCAATCCCATCACTTGCAGCTCCAATTGAACACTTCCCCTGGTCAAAGAAATCATTTCATTTCATGGCATCAACATAATTACGCAATCTCTCAAATTGACATAGCATCAATACTATAGCTAATATCAATGCAGACAACTCTGCACATCTTTAATGCATGAGACTACGAAGCACCATTTTCTCATTATTGACTGACAAGCCATTCCATCTTTCCCTCAGATTTAACTCACAAGACATCATTCCCATGCCATCATTCTCGTGAACTCTTCCTCAGTTCCCTGTTTCCTTCTCGTTCTTTAACTTATTGATGGCAAACAACCAACCACAAACTCATCCAGGCCAATTCACTCCTTTATCGCGCATCTTCATTGATTAATGGCGTGCCCGACTCATATACTCTTTTCGAGCTCACAACACCACAGCTAACAACATTCCCATCACCGATGCCTCAAACCCCGAACTCAAGCTTTCATCATCAACACTGCCAACACCCTTCGCTGCCAAATGCCCATCCATTTCTCAACTACAACAGCATACTCGAGCCATTCTTCGACAACCACGACCCAGAGAACCACCTTTAAAGCATTAGCTTCATGATCTTCTTAACCTCAAGCATCACCACTTGTAGTTCCATATTACTATATCTCATGTTCACACTGTGGCTAGCCAATTATCGCACAATTCGCCTTTGCCTCAGTCCATTGCAGGTGAAAGGTTGAGCATAACCTCGAATTCCTTGAACTAGCTCAACTCCTAAGTCCACCAGTTATACGTGCAATCCCTTCTCGGTCTAAATCAACCGCAGTTGCGTCGCCTAACCATTCTCCGCACACCACCGGCCGATTGTGAACCAAACTCAGCTCCCATTGCTCATCTCCAGCACACTAATCATGAACTGCAGCTGCACATCACCTAGACTTTCATCTCGGCACCAACACCTGCAGTTCAAACCCAGTACCTATAGTTCAGCCCACATAAACAATCTGCAATTCCTACCAGCTCTCAAACTCGGCTCCCTTTTTCTGCAGTTCAGACCTGCAACATAGCACCATCTTGCTGCTATAACAACCATCTCAGCACACCCAAGCCATACACTGCCGTAACTGAGATAGTGAGGTGAACCATTAGCAGCTGATCTTGAGCTTGTGTAGCACCGTGGCTCGGGCCTTTCATCGAATAAGTTGCGTAAGCGTCGGCAACTGATGATGGTTATGCATTTTGTTTGTACATTTGAATTGCACAACTCCTTCCCTGCGATTCATACATAACCCATTCAATCACACACAATCAACATTCATAAATCTCACAGTTTGTCAGCAAAGATCAATGGAAGCAAACACTTCCTTCGGATGTTCTTGTGGCAAAACTTCATTCTTTCCCTGATTTGTAGCTTCAAAACTTCACCCATTCTTGAATTCAATAGAAACCCATTCTTCTAGATTTCATTGCACTTCTGAAATCCCACTCCTTCTTTAGCTCTGAATTCGAATGGAAAGAATCACCATCAGGACCTGTTTTCTCATAAAACAAGAGAACCATAACCTCCTATTGTTCTGTGCTTGTCTTAACCGGCCTGAAATCTCTTATGCGTAGTATAAGAATTCGATGGACCCTTGAGACTCATGGCAATTGACTTGGTTCACCTCGCAAAGGCAAGAAATTGCTGAAACCAAGGGTTGCAACAACATGAGTTTGGAATTCTAAGTCGCGCGAAATAGAGACCCAAACACTTATTCTAGGGAGTTATAAAGCGGAGGTGCCCGATTAATTTTAGCAGTGCCTATAGCAGTTCTCAGAGGTTCTCTAGTTTACAACTTCGCTTGCTTCGTATAAGCTTCCAGATTCTTCATACGATGTCTGATTGACCTCACTCTTTCGCCATTGGCTTCGTCTTTTCTTTCTCTTCAAGATGATTGAGAAGAAACCCTAGATTTAGACGAGTTCCACTTCCTTTTACTCAAATGACTCCAAAACAACTATAAAATTCAAAAGCAAACATAAGATACATAATTCACATGAAAAATAGCAAAGAAAGCATAATTCTAGATAGTAAATACGGTGTATTCTACACCTATCACCTCTTGAGGGTCTGCACTGGATGAGTTACTTTTAGCATATATAACAAGCCTTTAAACCACTAGGTGTCCCTAGTGGACGAGTTATAGTCTCGTGAGTGTTTACTAGAGATATACCCACAAAACCTGTATTTCCAACTTACTAGTTCTCCGTAATGATAGCATCCAACGCGCTAAGAAGACATAGAGATTCTGCACACTAGTCATAAGAATTTAGACACATAAATGAACACAATCTCATCCTTAAAAGTTGAGAGAGAAATAACCATCCCTTATCGAAAGAAATTCGGGTTCGGAGTGACCAAAAGTCTCGACTCTACCTCACAAGAAATGGTTTTATGAAATTGCTCTCAATAGTAAACAACTCTTTATGGGTCACACATGTGTCCGGTAGGAATGAATAGAGAATCCCACCACGTTGAATGGTAGGAAGGCAAAACCCTCCGAATTGTTTTGAAGACCCACATCTTTTATACATTTTTGAAAACCCATTTTTCTGACGATCACTAAGAAAGGAAATCAACCACTTAACGAAGGTGGATTATGCTTACTTACCTCGTTATTCTGCTCGGGCGTCAGCTAGCACCACTCTCACAGATCCATAGAAACGTCTTCGGTCTTCAATCGGTGTCTTCATCTTCGTCTTCGGTCTTCAACTCTTGATGATTACTCTTGAACTTCGTAGAATCTTGACAATATGATTCTTTCCTCTAATTCCTTGCTGTTCGAAACTTCATTGTAGATATTCCTTCTTCCATTGGCTTTATTGACTGAATACAAAACTAAAAACGAACTATACAAACCCAAAGTATGATTCAAAGAATTTTTCTTGTCTTTTTTTTTTTCTTTTTTTTTTTTTTGATTTATATTTTCATTATATTTATTATTTATCACACTTTTACACTACTCAAAAGGATCCTCATCGGGCAAGAAACTTGTCGGGAGCCTAGCAACAAGCTGGGCTCCAACCCCTTTCTGCACCACAACACTTAACCTATGAAAAAGGAAATATCCTACACGAACATTAGCATCATGGTTAGCCATAAAATTGCGCAAACGTTTAATAAAGTTTGTCGTTTCAACCCCATTCTCACCAAGGGTAGTAAATGCCAAAGCCTCAAACCCATAACCCTAGGATGTGCATTTTTCTAAGTACTTGGTATTCTTACGAATAACAACATCCTTGAGACTTGTTCAAACTCTAAAGCACGGCCATTACCTCCTGCAAAGGGTGAAACAATCGTCACATCCATACAAACATCACGCCCATTATCCCAGTTGTGAACCAGAATGTCTGCAGGTCTCAGAGAAGTGCCATTATTAGCCAGGAGCCCTAGGTCAACCTCCTTACGTGCCAGTAACCTAGCCCGATAACACATGTCTGCAATCGTATCACGAACCAAGTCATGTCGAAACTTCAGACCCACTTCATTCGCGCAGTGCACAACATGGTCACCAAATACGTCCATTTCTCTCTTGCAAAAGGGGCACATACTGTCCAACTCAAAAAGGGGGGATGCCAAGTCTGTAACACATCACCGCACTGAACTGCCTTGCACCAATATGCTGATTTAAACCATCTATATGAATGGCCAAAAGGAAATCCAAAGCATGCTTCAATTGGTTACTCTGCCAAAGCATCGAATCTCGTTCAGACAACTTGAAATTGGTAGTCAGGTCCCTCTTTACTGCATCGAAATAAAAAACTTCCAAAGTTTTCATAAAATGATTAGCAGAGTCATCGACGCATATAGGGGAAGCAGGACTACACAAAGTTAAAGGAAGAAGCAGCTCGCTCGAGGTAGGCGATAAAACCACTAATACCAGTGCGTTTCAAGATAACATACTGAAGCTCGAGGGTCTGTAAACACGATGCTAAATAACAATAATGCACAGTGTCTTGCATCGAGTAAACCCCCAAACCGCCCAATCGGAGTGGCAAGGTTGAGAGTCGCTGTTACATTTTTTTTTTTTTTTTTTTTTTTACAGAGACAAGAAAAAAAAAAAAATACAAAATAAAACAAAACAAAACAATAAAACTAGTAATGAACATAAAGAAATTTTCTCTTGTCTTTTTTTTTTTAATATTTTTTTTTTTATAATTTTTTTTTTTTTTTTTTTAGGACAAGAGAAAATAAAATACAAATAAACAAATATAAATAAAAATGCAAGTACAAAGGCCATGGTGTAAGTACTTTACCTCTCAATTCTTCACAACTTGTATATCTTGATATTATGAACTTCTCGAACTCTCATTAATCTTCGCTCTTGTACAATAGTCTTCAACTTGTAAAAATTCTGCTCCTTATCTTGTTGCTTGTAAACCTCGAACGTCTTCAACTTTCCTTCACATTTGTGATGCTCCTCTTGTTGATAATGATGGTGTTTCTATGGACCTTGTTGGTGTAGAGAGAGATAAACTGGATGGTGCTAATCTGCGAACAAGATTACAAGTGGTATGTAAGTTAGCAATTCGATGTCACCATCATGATTGATAAAAAATAGCACTCAAGAGATCAAAATAGTGCTTCTATGGTGGGAGGTTGGGAAGCTCACCATTCTGCCCAATTAACGTACGGTGACACACACTCTAAAAAGCACAAATTTAGACAGGTACAAAGAATTGAAGGTCGGTGCCTCACATTATGTAACATGGGTAGTCTCCACTATAGGGGATCACTACTCTAATACCGAATTCAGTCTGCACCTTATTTGCCACTTACATGGTTAAACCAACTTTAACTCTCATACAAGTAAGAAACCCGATCATGTTCTTCATAAATCTCTAAGTTCGGTCACTCTTATGAGATTCTCGATGTAATCTTAGCGACATGTATACTATGTGACTCTAAACTAACTACAAGTTGGAGTTTTTTATTCATTATCTTACACAAAAGTTGAAAAATTCGTAAAATTTACAACGCAAATGCTTAACCACTACTCCACACTTAAACTTTACATTGTCCTCAATGTAAATTGAATCGTCCAAAGAAAGTCAAGGTGTAAAATCTTATAACAATATGCGACAAGAAAGCATAAAAAATAAATACAAGACAAGAAAAAGAGTTGGTGCCCAGCTTGTTGCTCGGTTACCAACTAAAGCATTGTACGATTCTCAGTAAAAAAAGAAAAAAAGAAAAAGATAAAAAAAAAAAAACAAGACAAGAAATACTCATCCTATGGGTTGCCTCCCATGTAGCGCTTGGTTTAAAGTCGTCAGCCCGACTATATCCTTGCAAGATTCATTCCCCATATACCAACAATCTGAAAAGTTGGGGATCCTTCCATAGAACCTGTTTTGCAAACACTAGCTTCACACAAATATTAGTAATATAAAACAGAAATGAAGCTAGTAACTTGGAAGTGTATAAAGAATATAGAAGTCAGGGACTACCACGGTTTCTTGTTTCAAAACCTGCATAGTATGAGAATCAAGTATCTCTAATGGAGGATATCGCGAAACAAAGTCATTCAACAATATTCTCGAAGCACATACATTCAAACCAATAAGAGATAAAGGAGAAGAAACAATAGGCAACGGGTTAGACAAACCTTGCACAATCTCTTGTATAACGGAATCCTCTTCATCCTTGAAAAACTCAAGTGAATTATTCACCTCTTATATATCATGGTCCTCTATCAAACCTTGCAACCATTCTTCGTCCGTTTCTGCCTTAACCAAAGTTTCGACATAAACATCATCATTACAATCATATGCAAGCTCAATTGGGTCTTCCACAATATTGGTCATACCGGTTTCATTCTCAACATACTCTTCTTTGTTATAAGGCACACTCTTTTGCAGATCCAAATTTTATTATAAGAAACTTTTTTAGAACACTCGACAATGCATCATCCTCAAGCTCCACCCTTTGAATAGGCTCTTGATCATTATTAAGATCAATGCTTGAGTAATCTACACAAGTGTCGACATATTCCTCTTCGTCTTCACCTTGATCGCAAAAAGACTCCATTATACACTCCTCAGGAATGTCACCATAAATTGGTTCAGGCGATGTATTTTCATAATAATCATCACTATCATAGTCAACATAAGAGTGGTCCTCGCTGAATTTAGTGTTGCTATTCTCGAACTTATCCTTTTGAATAGGTGAATGATCATTATTACGATCAAGAGTTGAGTTAACTACACAATTATTAACAAAAGTCCCCAAAGGTTGGCCTTTTTCAACATTAGCATCAAACAAATATTCATTACAAACCACAGGCACATTAGAATAGTTATTGCATTGAAAACAAAATTCTTCTTCATACCTTTCTTTCTTGTAATCATCAATGCTTCTTCATAAGATAGTCATACCTTCACGAAGTTCTTGGAGTTGCTCGTTTGTAGTCTCTTTATCTTTTTGAAACTCTTGTCGTACGAAGTTGGAAAAGTTGTCTAACAAGTTAGAGACTTGTTGTTCATGAGCATAAGAATCCTCCAATCCTTGTGGTTGTTCACACACGTACCCGCCATAAGGTTGTTTAGGAAAACCATAAGTTTCCATGGAATATTGGTCATAACCAATGAATTGGTTTTGATCATACCCTTGGAATTGGTAGTTGTCATATTGTTGAGGCTGTTGAAAACCATATCCATCCATGTAGTATGCTCCTTCCATGAGAAACAAGTACTTGAAATAAGATTCTCAAACCAAGGTTAAAAACCAGAAATAAGAAAAATAAAACCAAAACTACAAATAAAACAAAAATAAGAAACCAAAAACAAGTGACAACCGCTGCCTCCTCGGCAACACTTTCTGTCACCGACACAAATATAAATTACACTTTCTTACTACTCAAAATATATAATGAAGCAATGGCAAGAAAGGATCGTTCCCACGAAGAGGACTAGGTTGTCAATATGTTTCGATTTCTTATAATAACACTCCGGGTTTTAAGATTTTTATAAACGAAAATAAAATAAAAGCACAACAATAAAAAAGTAAACACGCAAATCAAGGATGTGAAAATATTGGATAAAGGTTTCATTTTCAACTGTAAACAAGTTTTTGAATGTATGAATAGAATTCCTATATAATCTCGCTATCATCAAAAGCTATAGAATACCTTATTGCAAGAATACTCTGTAAATTTCATAAGTCATCAACACACACATTAGAGCTGCGTATGTGAATTCTACCTAAAAAATAACCTAACGCCTTGCGCTAATTAAGTTAATTTCATTGGAGAATTAAGTTTCAGAAATAGGCTAATCAATGCAACTATCACACATTGCGCATGAAAATTCGGACAAAGGTCAGTTTCTACATATGACTACAAGGATATATCACTACAAACCGTAATCATATCATGCTACTCGTATTCAAGGTTATCGCTCGATGAAAAACCCTAAAATAGCTATAGATATGGATGTGAGTTCAATCAATTCTAGACTTAACTAAACAAACATTCAATCATATTGCAATTCATCAATCATGAAATTATTATAACCCGTAGAAATCAAACAATGATTTTGAGAGAAAACTAATTCATAAAAATCATAACTTGTTTTCAAAATCCAACTACATTTTTAACCAATAATAAAATCAACTAATTGTGTTTTTGGAAATCATCATAAAAAGCAAAGAAGAACTATCATGTGAAACCCTAGAAAACAAGTAGAAGCCTCCCTAATGGAGATATATCTAGGTTTGAGAAAGACTTTTCTATTTATATGTTTCTTCAATTACAAAAGGATACTCTTTCCAAATTTAGGTCTTCTTAAGACCCATCTCCAATTAGTCCACAAAGCCCATGTGTGGAAAATACCCGTGTGGAAATGTCTGTCCAAAATTGTCCGCTGTAATTGATGACGTCATCGCCAGAATTCGGTCGCCGGAATTTTTTATCGGAAAATTACATCCAGCCACCTGAATCTGTATCCGACTACCATAACTCGCAGCAACTCACTATCCTTCTCTGCAGTTCATACACTCATAATTCAGAGCAATACATCACATATGAACCATCTAAATCAATTCTTGAATTCTTGCAAAAACGCAACCAAAAGCGTGACCCGTAGCTCATGTATCCAGTCAGACTCTAGCATCCAACACATACCACCTTCGCGATTCACTGAAATATTATGATCCATACTATAAGCTCTAAAATTTAGCATCCCGGGCTGGTACCACCGGCTCGCCATTTTCGCTCACTTTTCGCACTGTTTCTGAAATCCTATTCATGGCACTGCCACTTCCATGCATTTCCTAACATACATCTAAAACACTCATTGAACCTGATCTCAACTCATTTCTGCAACATCTTAGCTCAATCGACAAAACCAATTCTTCCTTTCTTTGTTAACATCATTACCATTTGCTTTCACTGTTTCTTATTACAACACCAGTTGCACTGCCATCATTTCCTCGTACTTAAACCTGCCAATCCCATCACTCGTATCTCCAATTGAACAGTTGCAGACTAGCAAATCATTTCATTTCATGGCATCAACATAATTCTGCAATCTCTCAGCTGAATATCATCAATACTAGAGCTACATCACCTGCAGCACAACTGCAATACTACAATGCACAGACCCAGCACCATTTTCTCATTATTGACTGACAAGGCATTCCATCTTTCCCTCAGACTTAACTCACAAGTCATCATTCCCATGCCATCATTCTCGTGAACTCTTCCTCAGTTCCCTGTTTCCTTATCGTTCTTTAACTTATTGACGGCAAACAACCAACCACAAACTCAGCCAGGCAATTCACTCCTTCATCATTGCCATATTTATTGATTAATGGTTTGTAATGAAATACCATATACTCTTTCGAGCTCACAACACCACCGCGTAACAACATTCCCATCACCGATGCCTCAAACCCCGAACTCAAGCTTTCATCATCAACACTGCCAACACCCTTCGCTGCCAAATGCCCATCCATTTCTCAACTACAACAGCATACTCGAGCCATTCTTCGACAACCACGACCCAGAGAACCACCTTTAAAGCATTAGCTTCATGATCTTCTTAACCTCAAGCATCACCACTTGTAGTTCCATATTACTGTATCTAATGTTCACACTGTGGCTAGCCAATTATTGCACAACTCGCCTTTGCCTCAGTCCATTGCAAGTGCAAGGTTGAGCATAACCTCGAATGCCTCAAACCCAATAGCTCAACTCCTAAGTCCACCAGTTATGCATGCAATCCCTTCTCAGCACAAATCAACTGCAGCTGCATCGCTTCAACCATTCTGCACACCACCAGCTTCAGTTGTGAACCAGCTCTCAGCTCCATTGCTCATCTCCAGCACACTAATCATGAACTGCAGCTGCACATCACCTAGACTGTCATCTCGGCACCAGCACCTGCAGTTCAAACCCATTACCTATAGTTCGGCCCACATAAACAATCTGCACTTCCTACCAGCTCTCAAACTTGGATCCCTTTTTCTGCAGTTCAGACCTGCAACATAGCACCATCTTGCTGTTATAACAACCATCTCAGCACACCCAAGCCATACACTGCCGTAACTGAGATAGTGAGGTAAACCATTAGCAGCTGATCTTGAGCTTGTGTAGCTGATAGGTGTAGAATACACCGTATTTACTATATAGAGTTTATGCTTTCTTTGCTATTTTTCTTGTGAATTATGTACTTTACGCGTGCTTTTGAGTTTTATAGGTGCAATGGAGTCGCACGGAGGAAAAGAAGAAGAAATTATCCAAATTGAGCCAAAGGGCGAAATTATCATCTCACAGGCAAGTGATATCTGGAGCTGACCCAAGGTTAAGGGGCAACTTTCTTTTGGAGAGGTATTAAATGATAGCCGACAAATGTTAAGGGGCCACAGTGGGTACCCCTTATCCGCGGACACGGGTGGTGATATCCAACCTAAGTTCCTACCCACACCCCAAATCCGAAAATTCATTTCTCTTCAATCCAGTGTTATTTTCATCTTTGTCCAATTCATGAGGGCTCATTAAGCTACGAAAAGATGTACATTTGTTAATGGTGAGATCGGAGAAGAAGATGAGGAACTTAAGAACTGAATAGCTCATGGAGATAAGAGTCCTTGAGATGAGAAAAGAATTGGGAATTGTTCTTGAGGTTCTATGAGTAACGGGTTTAAGTTTGTGTGAAGAAGAAGATGATGCCGTTCGAATCGGAGAAGTCGAGAGAACGAGAGGATGGTGATGTTATTGTTGGTCTCGGGAAGAAGAACCCGATGTCGTGTCACAGAAATGAGAATCATTTGGTGAATCAAGAAGAAATTTGGATTTATGAAATTTAGGGTTTCAAGCTCAAATCTCGGGAATTGATAGAAGAGAAGCGGGCGGGACTTGATAGTGTTTTGGGGGTTGTTAACGAGAACAAGGAAACATGGGTTTGGGCTGTGTTCTATGGATCGATGGGATTTGTTCTCAGGTGTACTGGATTTGAATTGTTGTTTGATGTTGGCTCTGGAGGTGATGAATCTGAGCTGCAACAGATGAACCAGACTGAGCAGAGACTGAAATTCAAGCTCAGATGCTGAATTAGGGGAAGAATGAGATTGCAGGGCTGGCTAGAGGACTGAGGTATTGCCTGTGGAAATGGATCTGTGAGAAAAGGAGAAGTGGAGTTTGGCACTGGTGATGGCAATGATAGATTTGGTGTCTTGGTTTATTATATGGAAACCCAGGTTAAAGTTACTAAGTTTGCTTGGCAGGGATGAGGCCATGATGCTGCTAAGTGAATTGGTGGCTGTGAGTTAGTGGAGATAAGTCACAATGGTGGTTGTTTAATCTTTGCTCTTCCAATGTGCTAAGGCTTGAACCGAGCGGCGAGTGCTGGTGGTGATTTTGTTATGCGGTGGAAGTAGGCGGGGTTACTAAGGGTTATGAAGCGTGAAGAAAGTGATGCGAAGTGGGAGATACACCGGGAAGGCAATATTGCTACGGTGGCTTGCGGATGTGATCTTGCGATTAAGCTGCAGTTTAAGTGGAGGTTATGACTCAGAATAAGAGCTTTGTTGCTGTACTGGGAATATGAGTGTGGTGGTGAAAGAAAACTGCTGTTGGAACTGATAGGTTAGTTAGGAGCAGGTGGTGGTCTCTGCTGCGGATGGAGGATGAACTGAGTTTGAGTTGTAATGTGCAGCTAGAAATGGTGTCAATTGGTGCTGTTGATGGAGTGTTTGAGGCAACAGAGGATGGTTCATGGTAGTGAGAGTAAGCTTTGTGAGGATCAAGGCAAGGCACAGGTGATGCTTTGCAATGCAAAGGCATGAGATGATTTGAGCCAATGGAGAACTTGACAAGATGAAGTCTGTTCAAGCGAACTTGAGTTTGAGGCTGTTGAAGTGCGGGGTATGAGTCAAATGGGTCTCTAGATGTTTGTTAGGTGCGGGGTTAAGTTATTGAGTTGCGGGCAAGGGAAGGGAAGGGCTCCTTAGCGGTGTGCTCTGTCACAAATGGAGGTGTTGGTGCTTTGGTTGTCTGATGGGAGTGAAGCGGGTGCACTTTGAGTTACTGTGTAGAAAGTGAGCAAGGAAGTTCCCAGTGGGTGGCTCTCTGGTGGAGTTGCAGTGAGGTGATGTTGTGGTGTTGAATCTGCAAATGCAGTAGTGGAGCAGCTGGGATTTGAGTTACAGAGAATGCAAGGAATTGAGATGGTATTTGTGCAGTGAGTTCGAGGAAGTGTGGTCTTGTGTTTGAGGTGGATAGACGGGCGAGATAAAGAGACATTAGAGTTGGAGACGGGGCCATCTTGGCCATGAGGCAAGCGAGGAAGGAATGCAGGCCATCATGGCTAGTTACACCGAGAGAGCTGCGGCGGTGCAAAGCCCGAGCAAGGTCACTCGGCCAATTTTGAGTCACGCTCGAATCGAATCGGGGATGAACCGCCTGACTCAATGGTTTGCTCTAACTCGGCTTGACTCGGTGAGCCCGTTGGCCAGCCGACTTGACCCGCCCGACTTGACCGTTGACCGGTGGCCAAGGCCGAACTTTGCCGGGTTATCGAGTACATTTTCGGCGACTTTCAGGCGATTTCCGGCCACAATCCCAGTTTCCAGAGCGACCGTTTTTGGGCGTATTTTCTACACAGGTTTCTCCTTCTTGTGGGCTTGGTGGATTCTCACCTAATGGACTTTGAAGACTAGACCTACTTTTAGAAGTTGGAGAAAGTTATAAAAGGGAAGGACTTCTACAACTTGAAAATATCTTTTTCTTGGAATTCTTTTGGAGAGCCACTTTTGTTTACGCTTCTAGGGTTTGGTTTTGTTCTTCTTCTTCCTTGTTTATTATTGAATATTGATGATGATGAACTCCTTAGCTATGACTAGCTAAACATCTTATTGGTTATGGGATAAAAGTTGATTTCTCAACATGCTTTTGATTCAATGAATTAGTTTTGTCTCAGTAATTATTGTTTGTGATTCACAATTAATAGTGTTATAAGATTTGAAAACTTGTTAGGTTGAGTCCGGAATCAATCCGATTTGTGTTCATCTCTAGAGCTATATTAGGGTTTTCAATACGAAACGTTGTTTATCCACGATTCTAGGTAGCATAATTGTGATTAGTGCTTATAGTGATATATCCTATTAGTCACAAGTGAATCATAACTTTTGTTAAAACGTTTAGTGCTTTTACACATTCGTTTGCATTGATGAGTCTTATTCCATAAATCTTAATGCTTTTAGGGAGTTAAACTTAATTGTGCTTTTACACTTTAGGTTGCTTTAGATGAAGAATTCACATATGCATCTTTTAATGTGGTTGTGATGAAAACAGGGAATTAACGGGTTATTCTTGCGATCAAGATATCCTAGGACTTTTAATAAATACGAGATTAAATACCAATTCTAGTCATTGATGAAAATTCATGTTTGTGAATGATACTATCCCTTGACCAATATTCTCTCCTTATTGATAACTCCAATTACTTATTTTGCGTTTAATTACTTTTATTTGCTTAAATACAACAAACATACCTTGGGTTAACCTAGAAACTGAAAGTTTATAACAACAATCGCCTCCCTGTGGATACGAACTCTTTCTTATCGAATACTATATTTATATCAAGTTGATTGGGAAAGTGAAATTATATTTGTCGGCTGACAACCGGTCAAATTTTGGCGCCGTTGCCGGGGAGGCACGCGGCTTGTTATTAAGTTTTTAGTTTCTTTTTACAATTTCTGCTTTTATCTTTGCTTTTTGTTTGTCGTCTTGGTTCTTACTTGGTTGCTAGAATTGTTTTCAGGTATCGATCCCTGGCTACTAAAGATTGGAATTATCCAAGGTGCGGGATAGCTACTCGGAGAGGCACAATACTCAAACCAAGTCAAGGCGCAACGGACGAGCACGAGTTAGAGGTGGACGGAGAGTTACACTTAGAAGGAGAGCAAGAGGTTCCAATCGTAGACGTACCTCAAGTTGAAATAGCAATGGGTGATGCAAATCGTACACTCAAGGATTTGGCTTCTCATAAGCTTGATACCCAGCAGGGGTGTATTCAAACGGACTCTACTTTTGAGATTAAGCCGGGGTTGCTTAGAGAATTACCAAAATTCCATGGCATGGTGAATGAAGATCCTAACAAACATCTTTTGGACTTCCACACCATTGTCACGGCTATGCTTCAACAAATGTTGAGGCGGATGGTGCAATGTTGAAGGTTTTCCGTTTCTCTTTAATGGATAGTGCTAAGGATTGGTTGTACTATTTACCTCCTAAGTGTCACAACATGGAATGGGTTGAAGAAACTCTTTTTGGAGAGATATTTTCCTGCATCAAGGCTACTCAAATTCGCAAAGAAATTTGTGGGATGAAGCAAAACGTGGGAGAATCCTTATATGAATGTTGGGAACGATACAAGAGATTGGTTGCAAGCTGCCCTCACCACCAATTTAGTGACGCTATGATCATCCAATACTTCTATGAAGGACTCCAATCAAGTGATAGGAATCTTATTGACGTGCGGGTGGTGGTGCACTAGTTAGCAAGACGGTGGCTCAAGCTAGAGAGTTGATTGAAAACATGGCAGCGAACTCACAACAATTTCTGAGTCGTGGTTCGGATGTGATTCTTAGAAGGGTGAATGAAGTGAGCGAGGTGGAGGATCTTCGTCAACAATTGGGTAACATGTCGGCAATGATGCAACAAGTTGCGGCCGCGGTGATACCAAGTTCCTCTCACTCTTATGAGGACGAGCAAGCTAATGCGATCTTTCCAAATCAACAAAGACGGTATGATCCCTACTCAAACACTTACAATCCGGGATGGAGAGATCACCCCAATTTTAGCTATGCCAACAAGCAAGGAGCGGTTCAACAACCTACTTTCAACTCTTCAAGTAGATTTCAACCTCAACAACAACAATTCCAGCCGAGACAACAATTTCAAAGAACCTCAAGCACAACAATCGATGCAAACTCAAGGTGCGATATTGATGCAAAGCTTCAAACTTTTATGCAAGGCATTTCCACCATGTTTAAAGAGAGTCAACAAGAGACTAAGAGTGCTATTAAGGAGTTGCAAACACAAATGGGCTCCATGGCTATTGAGTTGAACCAATTGAAGGCGCAAAATAGTGGGAAACTCCCTTCTCAACCTATTAACCCAAAAGAGGGTGTCAATGCTATTACGTTGAGAAGTGGTACACAACTTGTGCAACCCGAAGTTGCTGATTCGGGCAAGGTGGAGACACCCAAGGAACCTGTTTTGGAGGAGAATAATGAGGATACTCCCCAAACTTCTGAGGTACTTATTCCTAACTCTAAAACTCCGGTTTCTACTTATGTTCCTCCTTTACCTTTTCCTCGCAGATTTGCAAGTTCTAAGAAGGCGGAACTAGAAAAGGAGATTTTAGACGTTCTTAAAAAGATCCATGTGAACATACCACTCATTGATGCTATCAAGCAAGTTCCAAAGTATGCAAAGGTGTTGAAGGACTTGTGTACCAACAAACAAAGGCTCAAAGGTAATGAAGTGCTTAGTGTGGGGAGAATGCCTCAAGCAATCTTACAACACAAACTCCCACTTAAGTGCAAGGATCCGGGTAGTTTTGACATTCCCGTCACAATTGGTAACACAACTTTTAACAAAGCTATGTTGGACTTAGGTGCTTCCATTAATGTTATGCACTGCGTCAATGTATAATTCACTTGATCTTGGTCCTCTTAAAAGGTCAAAATTGTATTGCAATTAGCCGATCGCTTCTAATATCTACCCAATGGGTATTGTTGAGGATGTTCTTGTGCGGGTTAATCAACTTGTATTTCCGGCGGACTTTGTGTGTTAGAGATGGATGAAGGTTCACCGGACTCATCTCTTCCATTGCTTCTTGGGCGTCCTTTCATGAAAAACGGCGAAAACCATAATTGATGTGGATAAGGGAATGCTAACTATGGAGTTTGATGGAGAAATAATACGTTTCAACATTTTCGAGACGATGAGATATCCTAGCGATGTCCACTCTTGTTTCTCCATTGATGTGATGGATACATTGGCACAACAAATGTTTGAATTAAACGGTGATGATGCGTTGGAAACCGTGTTAACTACATCCATAGATAATGGTGTAGAGTGTGGTAATGAAGTCAAGGAAGCTCTTGGCGATCTTAATTCACTTCAAGAATGCCCGAAAACTCATAATATCTCTTTTATTTCTTTACCATGCAGTGATGAAAAGCTTGTACCTTCAATTATTAAATCTCCGACTTTAGAATTGAAACCTCTTCCCGACCACCTTAAGTACTTGTACTTGGGTGATAATGAAGAGTTACCGGTGATTGTTTCTAACAAGCTTAGTGATTTACAGGAGCAAAAACTTCTAAGGGTGCTACGGAAGTACAAGACGGCCATAGGATGGACAATTGCCGATATCAAGGGTATTAGCCCTGCCGTTTGTATGCACAAAATTCGTTTGGAGGATGATGCAAAGCCTAAGAGGGACGCGCAACGTCGTTTGAATCCTCCCATGATGGAAGTTGTTAAAAAGGAGATACTCAAGCTTTTGGAAGTGGGTGTTATCTACCCCATATCCGATAGCAAGTGGGTAAGCCCGGTACAAGTGGTACCAAAGAAATCGAGTGTGACGGTGGTGGAGAATGATAAGAATGAACTTGTCCCAACTCGTGTGCAAACCGGTTGGAGGGTTTGTATTGATTATAGAAAATTGAATGCCACCACTAGAAAAGATCACTTTCCTTTACCTTTTATTGATCAAATGCTTGAACGTTTAGCTGGACACTCTTACTATTGCTTTCTTGATGGCTATTCGGGTTATAATCAGATTGTGATAGCGCCGGAGGACCAAGAGAAACCACTTTCACTTGTCCTTTCGGTACTTTTGCTTATAGAAGGATGCCTTTTGGCTTATGCAATGCTCAGAGCTACTTTTCAAAGGTGTATGGTAAGTATCTTTTGGAATATGTTGAAAACATAATCGAAGTGTTCATGGATGACTTTAGTGTCTTTGGTGATTCTTTTGACCTTTGCTTGAACAATTTGTCTCTAATCCTTGAACGATGTGTTGAAACAAATCTTGTGCTTAATTGGGAGAAGTGCCATTTCATGGTAACTCATGGCATAGTTTTAGGCCATATTATATCCTCTAAAGGCTTGGAAGTCGATAAATCTAAGATAGACCTTATTCGTGCTCTAACCCCTCCCACTACGGTGAGGGAGATACGTTCTTTTCTTGGTCATGCGAGGTTTTTATCGTAGGTTCATCAAGGACTTTTCCAAGATAGCGTCACCACTATGTAACTTATTGCAAAAAGATGTGGTTTTTGACTTTGATGAGAAATGTATGGCGGCATTCAATCGTTTGAAAGAACTTTTGATTTCAGCCCCTATCATTAAACCACCGGATTGGAGTAAGCCGTTTGAACTCATGTGTGATGCTAGTGATTATGCGGTTGGTGCGGTGCTTGGGCAGCGTGTGGGGAGGCTTCCTCATGCTATCTATTATGCTTCTAGAACGTTAAATGAGGCTCAACAAAACTACACAACCACTGAAAAAGAGTTATTAGCTATTGTTTTTGCTTTGGAAAAGTTTCGCTCTTATCTAATTGGTACAAAAGTTGTTGTTTTTTTCTGATCATGCAGCGCTTAAGTACTTGCTTCCAAAGAAAGAGGCGAAACCGAGGCTCATACGATGGATATTACTCTTGCAAGAGTTTGATATTGAAATCAAAGACAAGAAAGGAATTGAGAACACCGTTGCGGATCATTTGAGCCGACTTGCTGTGGACAAGGAGACTATACCGTTGCGTGAAAGTTTCCCGGATGAGCAACTTTTCTCAATTGCCCTTGGAGAACCATGGTATGCCGATATTGTCAATTACTTAGTTTCTAAACAAATCCCAAAGAACTTGTCTCGTGCTGAGAGGGACAAACTTAAGAGGTTAGGAACCAATACATATGGGATGATCCATACTTATGGAAACATGGTAGTGACCAAATAATACGAAGGTGCGTGCCCGAATCAATTTAACTCTATCTTGTCTTTTTGTCACTCTTATGCTTGGAGGACATTTTGGGAGTAAGAGAACCGCGCACAAGGTACTTGAAAGTGGTTTTTATTGGCCAACTTTGTTTAAGGATGCACATATATTTTGTACAACTTGTGATAGGTGCCAAAGAACCGGCAATCTAGGTGTCCGAAATCAAATGCCACAAACTTATATTCAATTTATTGAAGTTTTTGATGTATGGGGTATTGATTTTATGGGGCCTTTTGTCAACTCCCATGGGAATTTTTATATCTTACTTGCGGTTGATTATGTCTCGAAATGGGTGGAAGCTAAAGCCACCCCTACTAATGATTCTAAAGTGGTTTCAGATTTTGTGCAAGCTAATATTTTTGCAAGGTTTGGAATTCCAAGAGCCATAATTAGCGATGGGGGTTCTCACTTCAAAAACAGGATTTTACAAAACTTGTTGGCGAAGTACAATGTGTCGCACAAGATTGCAACACCTTATCATCCCCAAACCAATGGACAAGCCGAGGTGTCTAACCGAGAGGTGAAATCAATTCTAGAAAAGACGGTGAACCCGACAAGGAAGGATTGGAGCATGCGACTTAATGATGCTTTGTGGGCGTATAGAACCGCATATAAAACACCTATTGGAATGTCTCCTTTTAGTCTTGTGTATGGTAAACCTTGTCACTTACCCGTGGAAATTGAGCATAAAGCGTTTTGGGCTATTAAGCAATGCAACATGGAGATGGATGGGGTTGGAAAGCAAAGGAAGTTACAACTCCAAGAGCTAGAGGAGCTTCGCAATGATGCATTTGAAAGCTCACGGATTTACAAAGAAAAGACGAAAGCATTCCATGATAACATGATTTCTAGGAAACAATTTTGTATTGGGCAGAAAGTGCTTTTGTTTAATTCTCGCTTGCAATTATTTCCGGGTAAACTAAGGTCACGATGGATCGGACCTTTTATTGTTACTAATGTGTTTTCTCATGGTGCAGTGGAAATTCGTAGCATAGCTACAGGGAAAGAACTTAAAGTTAATGGGCACAGGTTGAAACCATATTATGAGAATTTCACTTCCGAAGTGGTGGAAGGAGTTAACTTTGTGGATGTGCTTCCTTTGGAGGAGTCATAGAAACGCAAGGAGATAGTCGGGCTGACGACTTTAAACCAAGCGCTAATTGGGAGGCAACCCAAAGGATGAGTATTTCTTGTCTTGTATTTATTTCTTTTCTTGTTTTTAGTTTTTCTTGTTTTGTTTTTACTTTGTTTTTGCTGATTTTTATTAGGATTTCCCACCTTGACTTACTTTGGATGATTCAATTTACATTGAGGACAATGTAAAGTTTAAGTGTGGGGGGAGTGGTTTATGTTGTAAGTTTTTGCAATTTTTCAACTTTTTTTGTGAACTAGTGAATAAGAAAACTCCAACTTGTAGTTATTTAGAGTCACATAGTATACATGTCGCTAAGATTACATCGAGAATCTCACAATAGTGAGTGAACTTAGAGATGACAGAGAACATGATCGGGTTTCTTAATTGTATGAGAGTTAAAGTTGGATTTAACCATGCCGGTGGCAAAATAAGGTGCGAGGCTGAATTCGGTATTAGAACAGTGATCCCACATAGTGGAGACTACCCATGTTACATAATGTGAGGCACCGACCTTCAATTCTTTGTACTGTCTAAATTTGTGCTTTTAGAGTGTGTGTCACCGTACGTAAATTAGGCCCGGAATGGTGAGCTGTCCAATTTCCCACCATAGAAGCACTATTTTGATCTCTTGAGTGCTATGTTTATCAACCATGTTGGTGACATCGAATTGCTAACTTACATTCCACTTGTGATCTTGTTCGCAGTTAGCACCATCCACCTTATCTCTCTCTACACCAACAGGTCCATAGAAAACACTATCATCATCAACAAGTGGAGCATCACAAATTCGAAGGAAAGTTGAACACGTTCGAGGTTTACAAGCAACACTACGGTAATGGGCGATTTGATTTGAGTAAAGCAACAAAAACAGGCGGGAATTTTTATAAGTTGAAGACTATAATACAAGAGCGGAAATTATCAAGGATGAAAGTTCGAGAAGTTTATGATATCAAGACATATAAGTTGTGAAGATTCAAGCGGTAAAGTACTTACACCATGGCATTGTACTTACATTTTTATTTTATTTTATTTGTATTTCACGTTCTCTTGTCTTTTAAAAAAAAAAAAAAAAAAAAAAATAGAAAGAATATATATAAAAAAAAAAAAGACAAGAGAAAATGTTAGGTTTGTTAATAGTTTTTATTGTTTTATTTTGTTTTTATTTTTGTATTTGTTTTAATTTTTATTCAGTAAAAAAAAAAAAAAAAAAAAAAAAAAAAAAGAAATTAATTATTCAGTAAATTAATTTTTGTTTTAATTTTTATTTTTGTATTTGTTAATACTTTATAGTTTTTATTGTTTTATTTTGGAGCCCAGCTTGTTGCTAGGTTACCAACCAAAAGTGTGTAATTTACTTATAAAGTATTTTTTTTTTTACCACTAAAAAAAATTTTAGTAAAAAAAGAAAAAAAAAAAAAAAAAAAAAAAAAAAAAAAAAAAAAAAAAAAAATATTGGGTTTGTATAGTTTGTTTATTTTTGTATTCTTTCAATAAAGCCTATGGAAAGAAGGAATATCTATAATGAAGTTTCAAGTGACAAGAAATTTGAGGAAAGAATCATATTGTCAAGATTCTCTGAAGTTCGAGAGTTATCATCAAGAGTTGAAGACCGAAGACGAAGATGAAGACACCGATAGAAGACCGAAGACGTTTCTATGGAATCTTTGTGAGAGTGGTGCTAGGCCCACGCCGAACGGTTCACTGTAAGTAAGCATATTTCCACCTTCGTTAAATGGTTTGATTTCCTTTCGAAGAGATCGTCAGAAAAATGGGTTTTCAAAAATATATAAAAAGATGTGGGTTTTCAAAACATTCGGAGGGTTAAGCCTTCCTACCATTCAACGTGTCGCAGGATTCTCTATTCATTCCAACCTGGACACATGTGTGACCCATAAAGAAGTTTGTTTATTATTGAGAGCAATATCATTAAACCCTTTCTTGTGAGGCGGAGTCGAGACTTTTGATCACTCCCAACCCGAATTTTAGTCGAAGGGATGGTTACTTCTCTCTCAACTTTTAAGAATGAGATTGTGTTCATTTATGTGTCTAACTTCTTATGACTAGTGTGCGAATCTCTATGTCTTCTTAGCGCGTTGGATACTATCATTACGGAGAACTAGTAAGTTGGAAATATAGGTTTTGTGGGTATATCTCTAGTAAACCCTCACGAGACTATAACTCGTCCACTAGGGACACCTAGGGGTTTAAAGGCTTGTTATTTATGCTAAAAGTGACCGTAGCCTCGACGACACGGAGTTGTTGTATTTTATTGTTTTGTTTGATTTGCTCGAGGACAAGCAAAGTCTAAGTGTGGGGAATCGATAGGTGTAGAATACACGTATTTACTATATAGAGTTTATGCTTTCTTTGCTATTTTTCTTGTGAATTATGTACTTTACGGGTGCTTTTGAGTTTTATAGGTGCAATGGAGTCGCACGGAGGAAAAGAAGAAGAAATTATCCAAATTGAGCCAAAGGCGAAATTGTCATCTCACGAGCAAGTGATATCGGAGCTGACCCAAGGTTAAGGGGCAAATTTCTTTTGGAGAGGTATTAAATGATAGCCAACAAATGTTAAGGGGCCGCATTTGGGTACCCCTTATGCCCGGACACAGGTGGTGATATCCAACCTAAGTTCCTACACCACACCCAAATCCGAGAAAATTCTTCTCTTCATCCTGTTATTTTCATCTTTATCTACGAATTCATGAGGGCTCATTAAGCTCACGAAAAGATCGGCGCTTTGTTAATGGTGAGATCGGAGAAGAAGATGAGGAACTTAAGAATCCGAATAGCTCATGGAGATAAGAGTCCTTGAGATGAGAAAAGAATTGGGAATTGTTCTTGAGGTTCTATGAGTAACGGGTTTAAGTTTGTGTGAAGAAGAAGATGATGCCGTTCGAATCGGAGAAGTCGGAGAACGAGAGGATGGTGATGTTATTGTTGGTCTCGGGAAGAAGAACCCGATGTCGTGTCACCGAAATGAGAATCCCATTTGGTGAATCAAGAAGAAATTTGGATTTATGAAATTTAGGGTTTCAAGCTCAAATCTCGGGAATTGATAGAAGAAGCGAGGCGGGGACTTGATAGTGTTTTGGGGGTTGTTAAGAACAAGGAAACATGGGTTTGGCACGTGTTCTTTATGGATCGATGGGATTTGTTCTCGGGTGTCTTGGATTTGAATTGTTGTTTGATGTTGGCTCTGGAGGTGATGAATCGAGGCTGCAACAGATGAACGGGCGACGAGGCGAAATTCAAGCTCGAATCTTGAATTAGGGAAGAATGAGATTGCGGGGGCTGGCTAGAGGGGCCGAGGTATTGCCTGTGGAAATGGATCTGTGAGAAAAGGAGAAGTGGAGTTTGGCACTGGTGATGGCAATGATAGATTTGGTGTCTTGGTTTATTATATGGAAACCCAGGTTAAAGTTACTAAGTTTGCTTGGCAGGGATGAGGCCATGATGCTGCTAAGTGAATTGGTGGCTGTGAGTTAGTGGAGATAAGTCACAATGGTGGTGTTTAATGCTGCTACTGAATGTGCTAAGGCTTGAACTGAGCAGCAGGTACTGGTGGTGATTTTGTTATGCAGTGGAAGTAGGCAGGGTTACTAAGGGTTATGAAGCAGCAGAAGAAAGTGATACTGAAGTGGGAGATACACCAGGAAGCTGAATATTGCTACAGTGGCTTGCAGATGTGATCTTTGCGGGTTAAACTGCTCGTTTAAGTGGAGGTTATGACTCGAGAATAAGAGCTTTGTTCTTTGTCTTTGGGAATATGAGTTTGGTGGTGAAAGAAAACTGCTTGTTGGGCCGATAGGTTAGTTAGGAGCGAGGTGGTGGTCTGCTTTGCGGATGGAGGATGAAGCGGGGTTTGAGTTGTAATGTGCAGCTAGAAATGGTGTCAATTGGTGCTGTTGATGGAGTGTTTGAGGCAACATAGGATGGTTCATGGTAGTGAGAGTAAGCTGTGAGGATCAAGGCAAGGCCTGGAGTGATGCTGCAATGCAAAGGCATGAGATGATTTGAGCCAATGGAGAACTTGACAAGATGAAGCTGTTCACTGAACTTGAGTTTGAGCTGTTGAAGTGCAGGGTATGAGTCAAATGGGTCTCTAGATGTTTGTTAGGCTGCAGGGTTAAGTTATTGAATTGCAGGCAAGGGAGGGCTCCTTAGCGGTGTGCTCGTCACAAATGGAGGTGTTGGTGCTGGTTGTCTGATGGGAGTGAAGGCTGGTGCACCGTTAGGCTGTAGAAGGCTGAGCAAGGAAGTTCCACTGGGCTGGCTCTGAGTGGAGTTGCGGTGAGGTGTTGTTGTGGTGTTGAATCTGCAAATGCGATAGTGGAAGCATTTGGGATTTGAGTTCTGAGAGAATGCAAGGAATTGAGATGGTATTTGTGCGGTGAGAGTTCGGGGGAAGTGTGGTCTTGTGTTTGAGGTGGATAGACGGCGAGAGATAAAGAGACATTGGAGTTGGAGCGGGGGCCATCTTGGCCATGAGCGGCGAAGCGGGGAAGGAATGCGACCATCATGGCTAGTTACACCGAGAGCTGCAGCTGGGTGCAAAGCCCGAGCAAGGTCACTCGGCCAGTGAGTCTGCTCGAGTCTGAATCGAGGGATGAAACCTAGGCGACTCAATGGTTTCTCTAACTCGGCTTGACTCGGTGAGCCCGTTGGCCAAGCCGACTTGACCCGGCCGACTTGACCCGTTGACCGGTGGCCCAGGCGAACTTTGCCGGTCCCACCAGGGGCATTTCCGCGACTTTCAGGCGATTTCCGGCCACAATCCCGAACTTCCGGCGACCGTTTTTGGGCGTATTTTCTACACGGGTTTCTCCTTCTTCTTGTGGGCTTGGTGGATTCTCACCTAATGGACTTTGAAGACTAGACCTACTTTTAGAAGTTGGAGAAAGTTATAAAAGGAAGGACTTCTACAACTTGAAAATATCTTTTTCTTGGAATTCTTTTGGAGAGCCACTTTTGTTTTACGCTTAGGGTTTGGTTTTGTTCTTCTTCTTCCTTGTTTATTATTGAATATTGATGATGATGAACTCCTTAGCTATGACTAGCTAAACATCTTATTGGTTATGGGATAAAAGTTGATTTCTCAACATGCTTTTGATTCAATGAATTAGTTTTGTCTCGATAATTATTGTTTGTGATTCACAATTAATAGTGTTATAAGATTTGAAAACTTGTTAGGTTGAGTCCGGAATCAATCCGATTTGTGTTCATCTCTAGAGCTATATTAGGGTTTTCAATACGAAAACGTTGTTTATCCACGATTCTAGGTAGCATAATTGTGATTAGTGCTTATAGTGATATATCCTATTAGTCACAAGTGAATCATAACTTTTGTTAAAGCGTTTAGTGCTTTTACACATTCGTTTGCATTGATGAGTCTTATTCCATAAATCTTAATGCTTTTAGGGAGTTAAACTTAATTGTGCTTTTACACTTTAGGTTGCTTTCGACGAAGAATTCACATATGCATCTTTTAATGTGGTTGTGATGAAAACAGGGAATTAACGGGTTATTCTTGCGATCAAGATATCCTAGGACTTTTAATAAATACGAGATTAAATACCAATTCTAGTCATTGATGAAAATTCATGTTTGTGAATGATACTATCCCTTGACCAATATTCTCTCCTTATTGATAACTCCAATTACTTATTTTGCGTTTAATTACTTTTATTTGCTTAAATACAACAAACATACCTTGGGTTAACCTAGAAACTGAAAGTTTATAACAACAATCGCCTCCCTGTGGATACGAACTCTTTCTTATCGAATACTATATTTATATCAAGTTGATTGGGAAAGTGAAATTATATTTGTCGGTGACAACCGGTCGATGCTTGGTGGCTCGAGCCTTTCAACGAACAAGTTGCGTGCGTCAGGTCGATGATGGTTATGCCTTTGGCTGTGCATTTGAATTGCACAACTCCTTCCATGCGATTCATACATAACCCATTCAATCACACACAATCAACATTCATAAATCTCACAGTTTGTCAGCAAAGATCAATGGCAGCAAACAATTTTTCGGCTGTTCTTGTGGCAAAAACTTCATTGTTTCCCGGATTTGTAGCTTCAAAACTTCACCCATTCTTGAATTCAATAGAAACCCATTCTTCTAGACTTCATTGCACTTCAGAAATCCCACTCCTTCTTTAGCTCTCGAATTCGAATGGCAACAATCACCATCAGGACCTGTTTTCTCATAAAACAAGAGAACCATAACCTCATGTTGTTACGTGCTTGTCTTAACTTAGGCACGAAATCTCTTGTGCGTAGTATAAGAATTCGATAGACCCTTGAGACTCATGGCAATTGACTTGGTTCAGCTGTAAAGGCAATAACTTGCACGGCGGTTGCAACAACATGAGTTTGGAATTCTAAGTCATGAGAAATAGAGACCCGTGTACTTATTACAGGAAGGTATAAAGCGGGAGTTGCCCTGAGTAATTTTAGCAGGTGCCTATAGCAGTTCTGTAGGTTCTCTAGTTTGCGACATCTTCTGCTTACTTCAGATGCTTCCAGATTCTTCATACGATGTCGGATTGACCCCATTCTTTCGCCATTGGCTTCGTCTTTTCGTTCTCTTCAAGATGATTCAGAAGAAACCCTAGATTTAGACGATTTCCACTTCCTTTTACTCAAATGACTCCAAAACACCTATAAAACTCAAAAACAAACATAAGATACATAATTCACACGAAAAATAGCAAAGAAAGCATAACTCTAAATAGTAAATACTGTGTATTCTACACCTATCACCTCTTGAGGGTCTGCACTGGATGAGTGACCTGCTCTCCCTCCTTCAACTTCACTTGTGTCATCTCTTAGAATTAATGCATAACTAGACAAAGAATTTTCAGAGATCCAAGAGGCATCTATGTTGATTTTCCTGCATTGTGTGGTAGGTGTTGTCCATGGATTTGTAGTTTTCTTTTGAATCCCACTGTTAGTCCTCTTTACTTTTGGTTTTTTGGACGAGAATAATAGATGTTTCTGAATATCAATTGACAGTTGTCTAGCAGTTCTAGATTTACTCTCAAAGGCCCTATTGCGTATTTCCTTCCAAATATGCCACATTTTTGTTAACATGAGCTAATTTGTTATTACCTTGTTTGTATGATGAAAGCCTTTTTTTACATAAGTTCAAAATACTATTGTTTAGAGCAAATTGAATACTAATAGGATTTGGTTCCATTTCCCAAACAGATTGCACATAGCTACAGTGAAAAAGAAGGTGTTCAGTTGTTTCTGGAGTTATGCCGCACAATGTACAAACATGTTTAATATCTTTCACCTTTCCAACTAGCTTTGCTTTAGTTGCCAAAGCATTTTGAATGCTTTTCGAATAATACCTTAATTCTCTAAGAGGTCTCTAAGTTCCATAGTGATTTCCAAAAGGTTTTAAGTAAGGATTGACTAACCATTTTAGTTCCTACCTCATTTAATTTGTTGTACATTGACTTTATTGTGTACATTTTGGATTTAGTAAGTGTCCATTTAAGTTTATCCTACTTTAAGAATTTGATTTATTTAAAAATATGTAGATTCCACTGATTTTGGATGTTATTTCAGAAGGGAAAGAGGCTGCTATGAGTGGAGTATTCCACTTTTTAGTGATTGGGTCTATAAGATCTGCCACCAGAGTGAAAGATTGATTACTTGAATTCCTATAGCTTCTCAGAGAGCCTCCTACGCCAGGTATTGATAGACGAATTTATGTGTCTATTTTGATCTCAATTACGTGTATTGTTAGTGCTCTATTTTGTACTTATTTAATTATTTATGTATTTGTAAGTGTTTTTAGAGAAATAAGCTTTTGCGGAAAAGTTGCTCGAATAGTGGTATTTGTACCCTAGGGAGGAATTACTAAAAGCACCCAGAGAATGTGTTAAAGGCACCCCATAGATATGTTGGAGGCACCTCAAAAAATTGATAGGACAGCTGATAAATGAACCCCCATTTTGGGTAAGGAGCACCCAAATTACTATGAGGCACCCAAATTATTATCGGCACCCCAGAAGCATGATAAGGGGCAACCATCTTTAACATTTCAAATCTGAAAATTTGGCAAGAAAATTTGATTCAGCAGGCAGAAATTAGGTTTGATTTTTTGAAGAGTTTCAGAGAGATTCAATCACCGAAATTGGCTGGGTTGGACTTGGATTGACTAAATAGGGTTGGTGCAGTGGATTGATTTGATTAGATTTGGCTGGATAATCGCTTTTGGGATTAAACAGGTGTTTGAGGGTGAAAATGATTTCTGCTGATTTTGGTAATTTCGGGTGTGTGTGTGAGAAACGATTTAAACCCTAAACAATGTCTTTGCAAGGGAGTACTTTAGATTCGAGAGATCAATACGTACAAATCCGGCCTAAACCAAGAAATGGTCAGTTCGGACTTGCTTCGGTCACAAGAGGAGGAGAATGTGTTGGTTTTGGGGAGGAAGCGAAGAAAGTGTTGAGACCGAGTTGATTACGGAAGAGTATTTGTTTCACGACTTGTATCGGAAAATGGGAAGCTAACGAGATGGAAAGCTAGAAAAATGTTTAGTGTTGTATTGCTCCTGAATGAACTTGTCGTTCGGTGGAAATAGGTAAGACCTATTTATACAAGTCGAAGTGAAACGTACTCACGGTCTCATTAAGGAATCCAAAAATGGGTGAGTAAATGGGAGGAGGTGGTAACCTTTAAAGCATGGAATTGATGTTCCATAAAAGAAAGTGTTTCACCATTACTTCACATGTTTACTAAGCATCTTATTCTTATTACACTTTCTTATAACGGGCATAGTGTACGCCGCACGCTGTAAACCGCCAAATCAATACCCAAATAGGATCCCCCAGTTTGTGATATGTGCTGATGTCTCGAAAGTTTCCGTACAAAACATGTAGCATGTTGTTGTTGCTGTAGATACAAGAATTCCTACAATACATCCCTCATAAGAATTCATAATATTCAACACATCTTTAAGATCAACAATCAACCTTTTTATTAATTGAGTTAGAAATTTTACAAGAAGGAAGTGAAATCAAGAATATAATTGCAACTCTAGACTTTCTCTCTCCTCAAAATTTCTCTCCACTCTAAAAGATCTCCCCTCTCTTAAGCTGCTCGGTCCTTTATATAGGACATTAAATAATGGATAGCATGACTAAGTTGTCCTTTATTTTGGATACGGCTTGCGACATTCTCATGCAAGTATTCAAATGTTAAATCTCTCAACATTCCTAAATTTCGCTAGGTATTCACATCTTTCTCGTGTTGTTTGTCGTCATCCGTTGCGTCATTTTATTACCAATATGCGATATCTTAGCAGTGTATTGTTCAAGGATTTCACAAGGATATCAATGTTGCGATATTCTGATCCTACATCTTGCCTCTTCTCATGTCTTCTCTTCGAAAGAGAATGTCATGAGAACTAGTACTTTCAAAATGCCGCATGGTTGTTCATTTTTCCATATTCTTCTGTATTGACATGATTCTGTACTTTTACGCATAATTTATTACACGTATCTCTTCTTCCATCCATTTCTTGACATGTATTTTTCAACCGCTATTTCTCAACCGTTCATGTCTATTCTTCGCATTAAATGTGTTTACCTTTTCGATAATTCTTCTCTATATATATATTTTTCTCATTCTTCTCTTCTTCTTTTTACTTTCCTTTTTATTTTTTCTGCAACTTTTCTTCAACGTTTCTCCGTAACCCAGCTTTTCTTTGATGTAAATATTCTTCTTTTTACTTCTTTTGATCTTGATTTTTCTTCATTCCCATCTTGAAAATGCCTCCGGTTGGTCGTAAATATGAAACTTCTCTGGAAAGAGTTCAGAAAGATTTCGAAGACAAAGGTTTCACATTAACCATTCCCAATCAAGAATATAAATCTATTCTCTCTTGCCAAATTGTTTTTACGATCATCATTATGATGATAAGGAAATCATAATTTCGCTTGGTCAGATTCTCGCTGGCCTTCCCATTCCTCTCTATGATCCTAATCATCCCTTATTTTATGAAATTCTTGCTCATGCGAAATTCTCGCGAGCCATCTATCAATTGAGTGTGGATTGTATTCGCTTAATACTTGAATTCGCCAATCGCGGTGCTGGTAAAGGGTCTCTTTACCCAAAATAAGTTAGGGATCCTGAATATGAGGATTTAGAAATACTCGATGAAAGATACATCGTGGAGAGTTTCTTTAAGAATTATGAAGTAATAAACATGAAAAATGATAAAACTCGCTGGGGTGCTCGCTTGAAGAGGAAAGAAAATGTTGCCAGCGATAAAATACTCATGCAGGACATTGATTAGCATTCTAGCAAGAATAATATTCCTCGTCACTCTAAAGACGGCAAATGGTGCGTCTTTCCACTGGTTTTGAAGGGACCTTATATTTCAGGTCCAAACGTTCTTCCTGCGAATCTCGCCACTTACCAACCTTGGGTATTGAATTGGACTGAAAAAGTGAAAGAGGTATGTCTTCGAGTCCTGTTCACTTCATAATCTTTCATTTATTGTTACTTTCCTGTTCTCCAACTCTTGCGAAAATTTTAGATTAACAAGCTGAGATCGAGCTATAAGAGAATCGGGAAAGTAGCACTATCTGCTCTGCGCTCCATCACGGATGAAGTAAAAACATCTTTATATTTTTAACAATATTGTTGCCTCCGTTTCTTATCTTCATGTGTGTGCGAAGGTTGGTGTTGTAAATTTGTTGAAGAAGAAGAAAGCTCTAAGGTTGCGAAGACCAAAGGCAAAGGTAAAAGTTCTCTTCGCAAGGAGAAATCTGCTGCTCCACCTTCAAAGAAGCGAAAAGTTCATTCTCCTTCTCTTTCAAATCTTCGACCTGGCGAAAGTTCTGATGATGATGATAACGATGATGTTGGTACTCCTTTCGCAAGAGAAGATTTTCCATCTGGATCTTCTATGGCACAACTATCTAACATCTTCTCGACTCCATGCAAGGGATTGGGGATGATCGTCTCTCTAGTACATGCAAAGCTCTTGCGAGTATCTGCGATGCTCCTTTACTAAAGGGTGATGATTCTCTTCAGGGAGTGTCCAGATTAGTGACTCCCAGCTTTCTGAACTCACTTGGTGTCTTGGTATTCCTTCATCTCTATATTCCTTCATAATTATGATTTAAAATTATATTATATCTTGACCATTTCCTTTGTAAGCTTTCCACCATTTTCTCGTTGATATATTGGTGTTTCTCACAGACTGAGAGAGCTTCCTTCGTTGTTGCCTCAGATCTTGAGAAAAGGCATGGGATTCTTGAAAAGAAGAATCTTCAAATTCGCAAGAGAAATGAAGAACTAGAAGTTGAAGGCTGCTACTCTTGCGAGAAGAATAAACAATTAGAAGGCGATTCTTCCTCGGAAGGACAAGATATCTAGTCTTCAAAGTGCCAACCAGCAACTTTATGGTATAAAACTTTTCTCTTTTCCTTTGTTTCGTTTTCTCATTATCTTCCCTCATCTGATTTACCATTTTTGTAGACGTCTATAACCTTTCTGATGAAGCCATTCTCCTTCGCTCATTCCCTGACTCTATGGATAATAACACTCTTCTTGAACACCTCAATAATTCTTTGAATAGTTTTTTAAATGACAAGATTAAATCTCTTCCCATAAATGAACTCCAATCCAAATTTCGTCTTTTAGAAATTGATCATAGATCCAGTTTGGGCTTAGCCAACCAATTTAAACATTTATATCTTAATTCTAAAGAGAAAATTAATGCTTTAAGAATCAAGATCAGTAATCTCATAGATGATAAAGATCGCATCGCTAGACAAGGTGCTCAAGCGTTAGCGAAATTCCAAAAGACTCTTCTTGAGGTTCAAATTGAACGAGATGAATCTAACCGCAAAAATACTGTTCTTAGCAAATGAGAGAATCAAATGCACTCCCTTCTTCTCATAAATAATGATGATGAATTTGCTTGGGCTGCGAAAATTGTGGATGACGCCGAAAATAACTTAGGTGTTAATGTTAGTCTTCAAGGCCGAGCACACGGCCTTGGTTAGGGATATGATTTAAATGAGAGAAGGTTGTTAATTGTTCTTCTTTATTTAGCTGTTTGTCTTTCATAAAATTGTCATCAAGTTGTTGATTCATTGTCACATGTTCGCAGGAAATGAAGAGATATTTCTCAAAAGGATTGAAGAACTTGAGTCTGAGAAGGAGCAGCTCGTAAAGAATCTTTCTTCTCGGGATGATAAATATTCTAGACTGAAGAGCCAACTAAAGATTATTGTTGCGAATTTTAAGAATGATGCTACTCTTTTTCACAATCATACTATTAAGACGGTCTTGGCGACAACAATATCCCTCGTTACGCATATCCTTGCCTCTAGAAAAATCCCCAAGAATGTGCCTCCTCTGGATATCTCTGACAGTGATGCTAGTGATGAAGAGGAATCTGATGGAGATGAAGAAGAAGAAGGATTTAATGAAGTTGATGAAGAAGAATCAAACAAGAAATAGTTATGTTTCCTTCTTTCTCTTTTGTAATATTTGTACATTCATTCTTTTAATCTCCTATCTTTGTAATCTTTTGCCGCGAATTTCTTGAATCTTCAAATACAAGTTCTACCTTTGTTGTTCCTTTCTGCACATGTTAAAGAGACAATTCTATTTTGCAATATATTTAATCAATATATTATCAACCTTTCATGTTATGAGTGCATAAATCTATCATATGGAGACAAATAACATGTTCTTATTCTATTCATTCCCATACTTTCCTCTGTTATTTGTATTCAAATGAAAGATTAAGCAAGTTACTTTAGAATGGCAACATGTATTCATTCCTCAATCTCGCAGCTGTTCCTGCTGAATTTTCGCAAGTAGGTATTTCTTGGTTTCTTCCAAGATTTTAATTTTTTTATTTTTCTCTTATGTGGTCTTATTTTGCCTTCCTAGTTAAAGGTCTTATTGTGCCACCTCTTGTCATTGCGACGAAATCGCAGGATATCCTTACACTTTCATGTACTGACCCATTGATCTCGTCTTATCTTTCTATTTTGTATTATTGCCTCTTCAGGATTGTCGCACAAATATGGCAAGCCTAAATTTTCTTGTGAAAATAAAGCCTCATGACATTTGCGTCTTAAGAAACTTATCAACTCCCTAATGGAGGATGCCGCCCTTATCTTCCCCTGGTTGCCCCTTCAAGGAGGCATACATCTACCATACAAGGTTGGCTCCTCCCATCTGGTCTTAACAACAACCATTTGTTTTCGCAGCCTTTTATCCCTTTTACCTATAGGGCTTATGATTACGAGACTGCACCCTAAGTGGGGTTTTCTTCGGGACGAGTGCGGCATACGTCAAGACTTGCCAAGAATGGCCGAGACACTTCAAATGCCCCAGGCACTCTTGGCTCAACCGTGTACCTCGGCGCCTTGATCAGATGTCGCACTCCTTAGAAGAGACCCTCGGTGGGTCCAACCTAAGTCATAAGCTTAGGTTGAAAATCAAGGTACCTCTCTTGGATGGGCTTTATTGACCCCAAATCTCCATGACTCGGGTTCCCCGGGTGTAACCTTTTATTTGTGCCATGAAATAGGTACCCCCTTCTATGGCGCACTTTAGGTCTTACATTTGCCTCTTACGAAATTTTCATTTTAGCGAACTAGGGTGTCGCCATAGAAGGTTTGCCCCTTTACGATCGTTTTGTTTGTTTTTACGCATATCATCTCTTTTGCAATTTCGCAATCTCATTTTTGTCATTCATAAAGTATATTTTCTTCTTCTGCATATCAGCTCTTTCGCAATCTCATCTTTGTTATTCTTTTTTTTTTTTTTTTTTTTTTTTTGAAATCAACCATACATCTTTCTTTCTTCTCTCAGTTTTACTTTTGTAGTCATAAAATCAACAAATACATTCACTCTTTAAGTCTCTTACTGCTGCTACTTTCTGCCTCTGCATTTTTAAATTTTTCTATTATTTTCTTGTCTGTTGCGAAATTTTCGCCGCTTCTTATCTTCGACATGCATTGACTTCGCAGCATTTCTTCTTATCTCTGTTCTATTGTATCTACCATCAATCTTTCACTTTTTTGTTTTTCTTTGATGTTGTGTTTCCAATTCTTCTTCTTCGCAGCTCTTTCTTCGCAAGATTCTATATCAATTTCATAACACTTATTTCCTTCTATCCAATCTCCTTTTATGGTGCCAATACCACTTGGATGAGGGAACTTGATACATTGATGAAAAGTCGATGCTACACCTAGAATCTCATGGAACCAAGGTCGTCCAATCAATGCGTTGTATGGTGATTCCACATCGACTACACAGAATAAAATTTCATAGGACAGTCCTTTCAGTGGAATTCGCATATGAGCTTCTCCTTTAGGCTTATTTGCAGTACCATTAAAACCATAAATTTTTTAAGTTGAAGGTATTAGATCTTCATCTTTCCCTCCCATAGTTTTATAAGTACGATAAAAAAAATATTCACGGAACTTCGGTATCGATCAAAATTCTATTGATTGCCCATGAATTCTCAGCTTCATCATCTTCATCATTACTAGGTTTTGGGTTAATCTCCAATCTTACCACTAATGGTGTAGGATCATAATATCGCAACGTACAAGGCTCGCGGGATTAATGAACGACGGTGTCGCGAGGGAGTCGCAGGGAGCTAAAATAAGCGCCCACAATGAATAACGACGAGGCAAAACATAAAGAAGGCGTGAGACCTGAGGATAAGAAGTGTCGCGAGTGAATGTTTGTGCGTCTGCGACACCCGCGAGACATTCCCAAAATAAAGGGTAGCATATTTGTCATCCACTATGTATTACCACATATAAAGGGCTAAATGAGTCTGTAAAGGAGAGATTTTTTTTGGAATGGTTAGGCAAGTCAATAGGAGAGAGAAAGTTTAAGAGTGCTTTAATTTCTAAGTGTAATTCTATAATCCTGTGAAAACATTTCATGGATTCAATCAATAAATATTCTTGATCTTACTACTTTCAATGAATTAATTAAGCAAAATCGAGTAAGGGGTGTAGTGTGGGAAAACCTGCTACTACATATGCGCTAGAAACGAGGATCGGACAGCGGTAAAGAGAGAAGATTGTAATTAAAGTTGGTTGAGTTAGGAAAATGAGAAAGAAAATCTTAAATCGGATGAAAAAGATATGGCGTGCGGCACGAGACACAAGAGTAATGCTTAGTGAATTTCATGAAAATATCGAGAGGAAGAATACACAAGCGAGATTTTGAAGGAAAGAAAGATTACGGATAGAGAAATAACATCACCTTTGAAGGATTGGGAAAAACAAGAGATAACATTTACGGCGGAGGAAATACCCAAAGAAAATTTGGATCACGCGTCTCCATTGGTGATCGCAATAAAGCGTATAAGGATGGAGAGGAAGTAGAGAACACGGTGAAAACATGGGTAGTGAATGGAGTTTTAATTGATACGAGGAGTCTGGTGAATATCATGTTTTATCACGCTTACAAAAGATGGGATTTAAAGGCGAAGATATGATTTTCGCGGCGTACAATATTCAAGGTTTTGGTAAATCTATAACAAAAGTTAGAGGGGAGATAGAAATACGTGTTCCATTAGGAGGAATCGAAACACAGGTGACGTTGAGTGTGGTGGATATGGAATCACCGTATAACATATTACTAGGAAGACCATGGGTATATGCAATAAAAGGCGTGGCGTCGGCCTTCATCAATGTATTAAATTTCCTACACCAGCCGAGGTCGTGAGATCAAAGGGGATCTTTGTTAAAGGAAGAATATATTATCAAAATGAAGTAAAGTGTTACGAAGAACAAGTGAACAAAGCGAAAGAACATATCAAAATATCGTAAAAAGATGACGACGGCTAGAAAGAAGAAGAGTTCGAGTTTACATGATCGGAGCGAAGGAAGGAAAAGGCATACCTAGCGAGATCTTGGGAGAAGAAAATGATCAGCGAAAGAACCGAAAGGACCAACCCTATGGGAGAACCAAAGGCGGTTACGTCGCGGCAAGCAAACCAAAAAGAAGTGAATATTGGAACTACGGAAAAACCCAAGATGTTAAAGATTGGAACTAACATGGGAGCGGATGAAGAAAAAGAGCTGTCGATCTATTGTGGGATTATAAAGATATCTTCGCGTGGGATATGGATGAAGTGCAGGTATAGATCCATCGTTGCTTGTCACAAGTTGGAAATCGATAAAAATGTGAAGCCATTCAAACAAAAGAATTAGAAAGATAGCAACGGCATATCACCCTCGGATAGAAGAAGAAGCTGAGAAGATCTTGGGCCCAGGGAATTATTAGACAAGCAAAATATCACAGTGGATATAGCGAATATGGTTATAGTTCCAAAAGAAGAACAAGGGAATAAGGATTTGCATTGATTTCAGATCTAAATAAAGCTTGCCCTAAAGACAGTTTTCCATTACCGGACATTCCCACAACTGGTCGAATCGAGCGGTAGGGAATGAAAAGAGTATCATCATTTGCCCACGGATACAAAGGTTACAATCAAATTCCTCTACGAAGAAGATCAAGAGCACTGCTGCTTTCTTCGCTCCAAGAGGATTATCTTTGCTATACTAAAATGCCTTTTGGTTTGCGAAATCTTTGGAGAAACGTATCGGAGGATGGTAGAAAAAGTATTCGCGGAGCTGGATACATAAAACGCTAGAGGTATACGTAGATGACATGCTTTAGTAAAAGTAAAAGGCGAGAAGATCATGTGCGAGACTTGGAAAGAAATTTTGAACAAATGAGGCGTTTCAACATCAAAGTCAATCGAGAAAAAATGCACCTTCGGAGTGGCGTCGGGAAGTTCTTGGGTTACATTATATCAAAGGAAGGAATACATGTTGACCGGAAAGTAAAAACGATTCGCGATATCTTGACACTGCGACGATAAAAGGATGTTCAAAAGCTGAATGGGTTACTAGCATCACTAGGAAGGTTCATCTCGCGGTCATCGATAAGTGTAAACACTTTTTGGTGTTACTGAAAAAAGGATCGAAATTTAAGTGGACGGACGGATGTGAAAAGGCTTTACAAGGGATCAAAGAGCATTTAATGGATATATCATTATGCGAAAAGCGAGAACCGGGAGAGGAATTATTAATATACCTCGCGACAACATCGCATGCCTTAAGTGCGGTTTCTGCTGCGACGGGCCTTGAGGAGTAGAAAAACCAATCTATTATATCAGCCAAAACTTTTTAATCTTTGCGAAAGAAATTATTCGAAGATTGAAAAACTAATCCACGGCATTAGTCTATGCGTCGTTTAAACTTCGCATATATTTTTTCAGGCACATCTTTGTTAGAGTGGTACTTGAAAGTACCAATCAAGTCGGTAATGAAAAATTCAAAAGATCGGGAAGAGTCGAAAGATGGAATGCTCAAATAAGCCATTACAAACTCAAATATGAAATATTATCTTCAACCAAGTCACGGGTTGTCGCGAGACTTTACGCGGAATTTCCTTTGGAAGAAGATGAAGCGGTGGATGAAATGATGGATGTAGAAGAAGAGCATGGAGATCCAAAAGATTTGTTAAGCGAGGCCAGATCGGTGGGAAATATTAGTGGATGGATCATCAACGGAGAAGGTAAAGGAGTGGGAATTGTTGTGATTTCGCGAGAAGGCAATAAGTTAGCTTTTGCTTTTAGATTGGAATTTGAGTCTACCAATAATGAAACGGAGTATGAAGCTATAATACATGCTCTAAGATTTGCAATAGAAATGAAATTGGAGAATGTGAGGATTACGGTGACTCGTGATTGTGTCTGTCGGATAACGAATATGCTACAAATGATCCATCCCTACGAAATACGGGGAAGCTTGTCGAAGTGTTGTCAGTCACAGATACCGAAAATAAAATGGAGGCACATATCAAGGAGAGATAATAGACTTCATGACGCTTTTGCCTTTATATCAAGTATGATGGCGGACCATTTACGAGGAATATCAAAATACGAGACAGCTACGCGCCATCATTAATAAAGAGGAGGGACAAAAGCGAGATATAATGATGGTGGTAGATGAGATGCAATGTCGCGAGGAAGATTGGAAAGTAGAACTTCACGCGTACTTAATGAAAGGCGAGTACCAAGAAATAGATTGGGAAGCACACAAGTTAAAGCGGGCAACAAATTATGAATTGCGAGATGGCGTGCTTTATCGAGCGTTCTTTTGATGGACCTTCGCTTCGATGTCTAACAAGGAAAGAAGGAGAAACCATATTGAAGATCTTGCATAGTGGGGATCACGAGAAATCATAGCGAAGGTAGATCTTTGGCATATAAGGCAAAGACGCAAGGATATTATTAGCCATATATGCATGAGGACGGAAGCAATGCCGGGCGCTGCGAAGATTGTCAAAGACACGGGAAGAGAGATACATGCAGAACCTTTGTTAAATTCATCAAGAAGTGTGTGGCCTTTTGGAAAATGGGGTTTAGATATTGTGGGACCATTTTTACAAGGAACGGGACAAAGAAGGTACCTAATTGTTAACGCGGATTATTTCACAAAATGGGCGAGTGAAGCGGTCCGGCACGATTCGCGATAAGGATGTTTTTACTTTCATATTTGAAAATATTATATGCGGTTCGGGATCCACTTTGGTGGTATCGATAATGGGAAAGCGATTTGAAGGACAAAATATAGAGTTCTTTGCTTAATGCATTTCGGATAAGATGTGGAAAATCAACTCCATTATATCCACAAGCTAATGGCCAAGCGGAGGCAACAAACAAAACAATTGCGATATATTGAAGAAAAAGTTGGAAGGACACAATAGGGGATGGTGCGAACAAGTACCCAATGCGGTGTGGGCTTATAATACAACTAGAAGAGAAGCCACGGGAATGTCCCCTTTTTACTTAACGGAGTTGAGGCGGTACTCCCAACATAGGTCGTGATTCCGACAACCAAAAAGTGCAGGATAAAAATCTTACGTAGGCAACATTCTAATCAAGTTGGATGAATTGGAAGAAAAAGCGAGAAAAAGGCCTTGCGACACATGGAGAATTATCAACAAGGTAGCTAGAGAATATAACAAGCGTGTGAAAAATACGTGAATTCCAACCGGGAGACTTGGTGTTGCGAGAAACCCCCAATATATCAACGAGAAAGTGGAGGCAAATTGGCGAGAAAATGGGATGGACCTTATATCATCAAAGAGGTAGTTGGTACGGGGGCATATAGATTGATGGATCCCGAAGGAAAAGATGTGGGACAAAAATTGGATAGACCATGGAATAGGTTATATCTAAAGAGATATTACCCGTAAAAATAGTAGAGGAAAAATAAATCAAGATGAAGTACTTCTTATTAAGATATTTGCGACATTCAATTAAATGCAGAGAAACTCCTTGAAGATCTCGCGTGACAAAGAATAACAAAAAAAGTCATGAATGGCTTAACGAGAACAACAAGAGATAATGAATGATTAAATGAATCGCGAAAATCTAACGATCAAAAAGCAAATGATGAAGAATGATTGAATAAAAGAATGAATGAATGGGACCCGAACCTTTATGGCGTACACCTAGTTCGCGAATAACATTTCGTAGAGGCAAATATAAGACCTAAAGTCACGTCATATAAGGGGTATCTCTCGACATGGCTCGGGGAAGGTTACAGCTCACAGAGCACAAGTCATGAAAATTTGGGGCCCATGAAAGCCTATCAAGGAGAGGTACCTTGGATTCCCAACTATATAAGGTTATACCCTGGTTGGGCGACCAAGGGTCTCTTCAAGGAGTCGATGTATGCTCAGCGCCGAGGTACCAGTTGAGCGAGTGCCGGATGGATGAACCTACCTGGCCATTCTTGGCAAGTCTTGGCATGCGTTGCACTCGCCGGAAGAAAACTCCGCTTAGGGTGCAGTCTCGTAACCATAAACCATATAGGTATAAGGGATAAGAGGCTGCGAAAACAAGCAGTTGTTGTTAAGGCCGGATGGGAGGAGCTAGTCTTGTATGGCCGATGTTTCGCCTCCTTGAAGGGGCAGCAGGGAGATGATAAAGGGCGACACTCTCCGTTAGAAGTGTCAAAGCAGACGCAAATGTCATAAGGCTATGTTTTTACAAGAAGAACGTAGGCTCGTCATATTTGTGCAATGATCTGCGAGGCAATAATACTAGCGAGGGTAAGGCGAGATCAATAGGTCTTTACGAAAGTGTACGGACGTCTGCGATTTCGTCGCACGGTCATGGGGCTTTATGTTCGCAAGGATATCTAGGCCTGTCATATTATCGCAACTAAAACATCCTGAGAGGCAAAAATACTCGGAAAATGATAAGGCAAGATCAATAGGTCTTTACATGCAAGTGTAAAGACGTCCTGTGTCGCAATAATAAAGGTGGCGAGGAAGACCTCTAACTAGGGAGGTCTAACTTGGAAGACCACACAAAAATGATAAGGCAAGGTCAATGGGCCTCTGCATGAAAATGTAGAGGCGGCCTGCGACCTTATCGCGATGAGAAGAATTAAAATCTAATCCACGATTAGGATGGATTTACTTAATAAAAGATTCAATGAGCGAACATGCTCGCAAGGTGAGTCTTAACTAAGAAAGGAAGAAAGAAATATGGAAATTACTCAATCAAAAGAGTTAAGTCACTCAAACAAAAGGAATTCTAACAAATTACAAAGAGAATTTAACTCTCTATATATACTATCAAATACGGAGGATGGTTGAGGCTTTTACTGCGCCTTTATCGGCTTCACATCCGCCGATTGATGGATTTTCTTGAAATGTTTTCATCACCTTTGTTCTCGCCAATTCTTTGGACTTTCATCGAAATTTTCTATTGATTTTCATCAACGATTTCCTTATCCAAGAGATCTTCGCCGCTTTCATAGTCATAATCGCTATCGGGGGAGGATTAGGGACTTCATCGTCACTTACTTCGGAGGATCAACATGTATGGGATCAAGAGATTTAGATGGTAAAATCTCATTCACAAGGATTTACTTTGAGGGGTTGGCGAAGCATCGCTTTTTGTTGGTTCTTACTATCATGTCTTTACAACAAGACATATAATCAAATCTTCGCTCTGCTTGCAGTCGCGAGCAGAGCAAGGACGCGGAGAGTAGTCCATTTCCTTGCGAATTTTAGAATAATCGGACACGAGGGTGGAGATAGTGGAGAGCCCGAAGCTTTCTCTGAGAGTGCATAACAAATACACAAGATCGAGAGGAAAAATTCTTATCGGAACATTATTGGCATTCTTAGGGTGATAAAGCATTCATGGAATAGATACATAAATTAAGATAGTCAAATAATTTGACTACCTTCCTTTTGAGAAGTAAGATGTTGAATTAAGGCTGCAAATTATCCCCCAAGCGGTCCATGACATCATCAAATGAATCTCCCACTAAGCCTTTCAATCGAGTTCGCAAATTCTTTTCATTGAAACAAGTATGGAGTTTTCGGTCTTGAGTAGAATTGGATTTTCTAATTTGACACATTGTTCTTGGAGGCCTGTCGCTTTTACACTCAAAGTTATTCTACCTTGAATAAGTTTATCTCTCTCGTCGATAATTTCTTCAAGTTGGTTTTCAAAGTATGTTTAGCTTGTTCGTGTTCTTCACATAACTTTTGACAAGCATTATCTCTGCTGCGAGTAGCTCGCCATCTTATTCAACGACGTTTCTCTTGAGAAAGAGTTCGATTCTCATCGATAAAGTTTCAACTCCAAATTAGTTTTAGTCAAAGCATAAGAGAGGCGAGATAAGTCATTGTTAATGAGTCTTGCTTTTGCGATAAATCAAAATTCTCTTTAGACAAGTTATTTATTTGATCGGCTGCATAGGTATGAAGATTATCTAAGAGATTATCTTGCTCCATCCAAGCATCTCTTTCAACTCGAACTTCTTCAACGATAGACTCAAAATCAGGTATATCTCCATTATTAGTTTGGTTTAATACTTGGAGGACGAACACGGGTTTGAGTTTAAAAAAAAAAAAAAAAAAAAAAAAAAAAAAAAATAATATATATAGAAGAATTATCATGATGGCGAGAACATACCTTTAATTCTTCATTCTTCTTGCGAAGATTATCACGATCAAGTGAGATCTTGAAAATTTTGATTTTCAAGGTGGAGATTATTGCATTTTCACAGCCATAACTTGGAGATCATCCTTGACTTTATTAATCTCTTGAACTAAAGATGCTTGTGAGATCTATCGGGACCAAGATGTTTACTTAAAATCTATGGACATTGGATTTGTGAGGATCTGCACGAAGTCTTTTGGCATCATTGACAAGATCGAGAAAGGACCTTAAAGGCCACATCTATCCCCTCCAAATTTTAGGAGTTAGAGGAATTTGTTGGGACAAAGAAAGGCAGGTCGTCTTTTGTCAAAGGAACCTCATGAGAAGAGGAGGTTTCGGGGAGAAGTGATTGGAGAAATAACGCGAGGGACATTGGCAATGAGAAGAAGGTATAATATTGTTTGTAGTAGGACAATTGAAAGGAACTTGGTCTATGAGGAGTTGAGGTATAGAAACATTGTCGCCGATAATGTTATCGAGAAGAAAGAGGCACAAAATTATCTTGCGAAGATTTCGCGACAGCAAAGAAGATGTGAATGGAGAAATGGAACGTTGGGGTAACGAGGTTTAGGTGGCGGAGCCTTTTGGGAGTATTACAGGTAGTTTTATCATCCTGCGAATGACAAATTAAAATAAGAAGAGGCAACAATGCATTGTAAATAAAAACAAATGTTTCTTAGATACCTTGTCACTCATGGTATCTTTTAAAGCCATAGATTTTGCTCGCGAAGCTTTTGTTGCATGAGGGATTCTTGTTGCGAAGTAGGTTTGATGGCGAGCCCGATGGCTTTTGTTGCATGAGGGATTCTTGTTGCGAAGTAGGTTTCGATGGTGGCCAGGTGGCCTTGTTGCTGTGAAGTAGGTTTCAGGCGAACCCAAAGAAAGAAGAGGTCCTTCACGGTAAACTTAGTTAGATTGGTTCTTGCTAAACAACAATGGCGAAAGAGAATTACAAAGTTAATCATACCAGTGTGATTTCAACAAGGAAAGCTAATTTGATCAACCACAAAATCAGCCAGAGATATGGCACAATTAACAAACACAGGACGCCATGAGAGTAACAACTGCTAGGGAATAGCAAAAATGGTGAAGAAGATGGTAAGAATAGACAAACACTTGCGAGCGATGAAGAAGAAGAAGAACACTTGCAGGTGATGAAGAAGATGAAAAGGAAAAGGAAAATTCTTCACGAGGGGATGCTCTATAAATAGGCGAGAAAAAAAATGTTATGACCGGTTAACATTAAATGCAGATAAAAAAGGTAGATGTGGACACGTGTAAGCGGTTACTACTAAACCCAAGGAAGAGGACGAAAGAACTTTAGAAGAATCCAAATATACAACATATTTCCTAAGCGGCGAGAATAGCTTGCGAAAATGATTATTCATGAGGCAGAAAATGACACTTTATATATCTCAAGGAAGCTTGGAACTTTGCAAAAGAATAGAGAGCAAAGTACGTACTTTTTAAGAAAAGTATTCTTTAGCTCGTTCCTTCACCAATTGAAACCAAGGAATATGACAACAATGAATTTTTCCTTCAAATCGCTCTTCAAGCAATATTCAAGGAAAAGAGGCAAGATGTAGGATCATAATATAACGCAAACGTCTGAGGCTCGCGGGATTAATGAACAGCCCAGTGTCGCGAGGGAGTGCGAGGCTAAAATAAGCAGCCCGATGAATAACGAGGCCAAAACATAAAGAAGGCGTGAGACCTGGCGAGGATAAGAAGTGTCGCGAGAGTGAATGTTTGTGCGTCTGCGACACTCCAGCGAGACATTCCGAAAATAAAGGGTAGCATCATTTGTCATCCACTATGTATTACCCTATATAAAGGGCTAAATGAGTCATAAAGGAGAGATTTTTTTTGGAATGGTTAGGCAAGTCAATAGGAGAGAAAAGTTTAAAGAGTGCTTTAATTTCTAAGTGTAATTCTATAATCCTGTGAAAACATTTCATGGATTCAATCAATAAATATTCTTGATCTTACTACTTTCAATGAATTAATTAAGCAAAATCGAGTAAGGGGTGTAGTGTGGGAAAACCTGCTACTACAAATGGGTTGTCATGAATTTCTCCACCCTCAGGTACTTCTTCTGCGGTAAAAGAAATAGTTTACTTTTGTCATTCTTTCAATGGCGATGTCTTCGCAATGTTTATTATTTCTCTATTATCGGCATCTCTTGTGAAAACCCTGTTGAGAGTGTTATCGTGAAAATATTCAATCGTCTTGTACGAATGTACAATAGAGTTACAAAACAGATTTTTTTTCTTTGCTCCAACTTCTATCACAAATATTTCTCCTCCTTTTGTTGTATTTACTCTGAATTTAAGCGGTGGTGTTAATGGTTGAGGCGAGGTTGGTTTTTGAAAATGATTTAGTTTCCCATGATCTATCATTCGAGGATGATTATTTTTATATTTAATCATTTGTTGAGTGTCCATGAAAATGGTGATAAGAACAAAATTCATGACACCTTAAACTGGAGGTGGTTCGCTCCCCATATTCCATGGCGCGTGTATGTTTTCCATCAATATTATAGCTTCCCATATTTTCTCCACACTATCATTCAGTGGTGGCATCTTGATTTCTTCCCATATTATCTCGTGATTTCGTTGTCCTCTATGATAGTTTTGCCTCTAACCTCCATAAGTTTCTTGTGGCTGATCAAGTCTTTGAATTTTGTTATTTCCACCACGGCTATAGAAGTTTATTTCTCTCTCAAATTCTTCTTGATCACGACTTCCCATATCTACTAGTTTCTGCTGATTATCTCCCATTATCCTTTCTTGTTGTCCTTGCGAAGTGCTCACCACTGTACTTATCAACTTAGGTAACAAGCTTGCATTCGCTACCTTTTGAACTTGTGTTCGCAACTGGGTATGATTCCATCTCTTTTTGCTTTTCCTCAAGAGCAATATACTCCTCCTGTAATTCTCGTAACTCAGTCATTGTGATCGTATTCTTGATTTTGAAAATTTGAATGTATAATAGATTGGTTACGAACATAGTGTTAATGAATGTTAGAATGAGATATCTCTCATCCACGCGACCAGCCATATCACCACACATTGTCTTCCACCTCATGGTTAGATGTTTCAAACTTTCGACAACCCTTTGCTTTAACTCAAATACATCTTCAATGCCAGGTCGCGAGGAATTGTTACTTATACGCCCCTAAAAATATAGCCTGCAAATGGTTGAAATATGTTATAGTATTCTTTGGCAAACCTTCGAACCATTTCAAGGCCTCTCCCGTTAAACTTAATGAAAAATATTTGCACAATACATCATCATGGTTTTCCCATTGTAGCATACATCTCACATAAGCTTTGATGTGTTGTACTGCACAATTTGTTCCATCAAAAATGCTGGTTATCGTAGGTAAATTGCACTTTGGGGGTATTCCTCCTAATTGTACTTCTTGTGTGAATGGGGTTTTCTCAGCTTCTTCTTTGGCTTCATCTAGTTGTCTCATACCTCCTTCTCTTTTATTATTTAACATTCCTCTCATTTCCGCTAGCTCTCACAAAATTTGTTCATTTATACTAGAATTTGGATCCATTGGTCTTTTTAACTCCGCCTCTCTTCTTCTGTGTTCATATCTGTTTTGACTTTCTTGTTCATAATTTTATTCTCGTCTTTCTCTGCGATCTTGTCTTTCATTTCTTTCATGAATTCACACACCATTATATTTCTCATTTCTCTTCTTTGCCGCCTTTCAGCTCTCCTTTGTACTCTATCATATTCTTCATTGATATTACCATTATTGCGATTTTGTTCACGCCTTCTTTATCGATTATCATGATTGTTCTGGCGAATTGCCTCTTATAGCTCTTGTTCTTCCAATTCCTCCCCCATCTTTCCCTCTACTTAAGCTAGAGCGTGCTTGTTCCGGTGTAGTGTCTTTCAATTTCATCTTCAATTACTCGTTGATTTCTTTGTTCTTCTCTCCCATGTAATATTCTCCTTCCTTCTTCCTGATTTTCTTCGCCATCTTGATTATTTCACCCCTGACGTTGTCTATTTCCTTGATTTCTATCGTTTTGCCCATTTTGAAGAGTTTCACAACGTTGGATATAACGATCTTTCATTACTTCTCTTCTTTAGCGACGTTCTTTGTCTGGATTTTGTACTTCCTCTCGAGTTTCTTCATTATCATTTTCTACAGGCAAATTTTGTCTTATTTCTTCTCTAACTGATCTTGAACTTGACCTTGTAGTGCTTCTTGACCTTCTACTTTGTAATCTCATGTTTTCCATCATCAACTCATGATTTTGCCTTGTGATTGCACGTTCTTAACCTTCTAATCGCTTTTCTTCATGTATTGTTTGCCTCGAATGCCTCTGTGTTGCAATCTCTTCATTTCCATGAATTATTCCTCCAATTAGTTCTTGGTCTCTCTCCTCTCATCTATTGCTTCCTAATTGTTGCTCTTCTCCCATTTCATCTATAGAGTTTGATCACCAAGTATGTACACTCACTCTGTCATAATCCACATTTCTATTTTGTATTGGTGTACGTTGAATTGGCGGTTGAACTTGATTTTCTCCATTATTTCTTCTGTTCACTCTTGAAAATTCCTCCATTTCATCTCTCCCTTTTCCAGCAAGTCTCCTACTCCTTCTAGCTATTATTGGTTGTTTTGATGTATTTCTTCTTCTAGACATTTTCAATCTTAATGAGTTATTTGAAAATTATATGAAATTCTTTATCTACTAGTCCAAATTCTTTCAAATCATAATATCAACCTTCGAGTCCACTGTTTCTAAGCAATTATGTAGTTGCGGGAATTCCTACAATACATCCCTCATAAGAATTCATAATATTCAACACATCTTTAAGATCAATAATCAACATTTTTATTAATTGAGTTAGAAATTTTACAAGAAGGAAGTGAAATCAAGAAGATAATTGCAACTCTAGACTTTCTCTCTCCTCAAAACTTTCTCTCCACTCTAGAAATATCTCCCCTCTCTCACTACAAGAAAACTTGGCTTTAGCAACTATTTTCTTACCAACTACAGTTGATGGTGCTCTCCAGCAACAACTTTCGGTAACTAAAACCAATACTAGTCGGTATAAAACTCTATCCACCCGTTTTCTAGCATGACAATGGGTACAACTCTTTAGCAACAATGACTTAACAACTTTGAATACCATACTTGTTGTTATTAGCCTCCAACCACCATGTTTTGCAAATCGTACCCTAGAAGGTGTATATCTTTTGTCACTCTTCTTAGCCACGAGAATAATCTGTTAATATACACCTAAAACCAGGCTATCAAATTATTGGCGTCGCAAGGAGATTTCATTTCTGTGTGTGGCAACTTTAAAGTACAATAGAAGGTAAATACTTCTAGCCACTATGTGGAGCCTCCAAGTTAATGCAGCCGGTAGACACTTGTACCAACCCATCAGTTTGTTGGTGTGATTAGTAGCTTTATTCCACCATAATATGGCAACTCTGCCAAAGACATTAACATTCAAAAGGTTTCTTCTTTTGTAAACAAAATTGGTATTTTCAGGAGTTTATTGCATGATCCATTAACATAAGAGGATTCTTTTTTGGAAATATGTATACCAACCAGTCATTTGTGATTGAGTCAAAACTTATGCATGGCGATATATCATCGCATATATAGGATCGACTTAATAAATATGATTTAGGTTTTTTTTTTTTTTGAAGCATGTGATTTAGATAAATGGAATACAATCAAGTTAATTTTGTTTTTCCTTTTAATATAATGAACGTTGCCTACTATGTAGCTAACGGATAATCTGAGTCGATCCCACAAGGGGTTGGCGGAATGGTAAAACTAAATTTCTAAGTTCTACTTAATACTAATTTGAAAAAAGCGGGTAGTCGAATGATCAAATGATGGATTATTATACCAAACAAATAAATTAAAACAATATATGTAGAGAAACTTGGGCTTTGAATCCAGATCCTAAGGCCAAGCACTATAATGCACAATTGAAATTAAAATCGAAATTGAGCTTTATATTTATCGATTTCGATGATGTATCTTGCTAAGTTTGAAGTCAGAACCCTCCCGGAGCTTCTTGGTTCATATTTTGTGTGTCATTATACCGAATTTGAAGTTCAATCGACATTGATCTTCATATTTATCGATTTCAATGATGTATGATGCTAAGTTTGAAGTCAGAACCCTCCTGAAGCTTCTTGGTTCATAGTTTGTATCTTGAATTATACCATATTTGAAGTTTGAATCGACATTTGAGCTTCATATTTATTGATTTCAATGATGTATCATGCTAATTTTGAGGTCGAGAACGCTCCCGGAGCTTCTTGGTTCATGGTTTATATGTCGTTATACCATATTTGAAGTTTGAATTCATAACCCATCCGGAGTTTCGTGGTCCGTCTCTAGTAATCTTATAACTGGAGTCTACCCGTGTGAACTAAAGCTACTTCATGACCTTTATAACTAGTCGAAATTACTTCATGACCTATGTGACTAGTCAAAATTCAAACACAAAGCACATAGAGAAGCACAAAAGCACAAAGAAAACACACTTGCCTTGATCCGTATGGCCAGTCTTAAATCAAATCTCTACGGAGTCAAAGATATCCCTAATCCAGTATGACCATCCCTAATCAAATCTCTACTGGTTCAAAGATTGGTATATGAAACATCAAAGAAATTTCTCATATTTTTCTGCACTTTTCTCTCATATCTTCGTCTCTAACCTCTCAAAACTTAGTCTCCTCGGGAAAAAACCTAATACACAAAAACGGCTCAACCTTCATTCATTAGTTTCGTTCTTAAGCACCACCTAATCATCTTCATTGTATACAAAAAAGTTAGCGAGTAGATCGGTTTCTTCCTTTATCATCTAGCTGATTTTTAAGGAAGTTAAGATGGAAATGTTTTTGAAATCTTAGGATTCGAGTCAAAGTTCAATCTATGGTAATAATCGCTTTATTGATGAGATTTATCTATTGATTTTGATGCGTTTATGAGTAGATGCAAATTCCGATTTTCGTCATTGCTTGGAATTGCTTGCCTCACTTTAGCCACAGAATCGAAGAAAATCGGATGCACAACTTATAAGTTGTAACTATTATTCGCCTTTTTGGTACTCGGATGGGTTGTAGCTCACATTGGTGTAATTGATATGTTTATCTACAAAAATATATCGTAGTGTGACGCAAAGATGTTCCAGTTGAGAGCGATGTGTATAGATGGTGCAAACAAAGTTAGTTTAAAATTTAGTTTCACGGTTCAAGCTGTATTTGTCTCATATTGTACATCCGATCATATTTCTTTGTAGGTGCTCGATGTTGGTTTAGTTTTAGTCACCATTTTTATTCTTTGTAATAGTTACTACTTTTTTTGTCATATATACATATATATTTTAGTAATATTCATTGGATGATTTTACCAATGCTTTTATTTGGATGTGTTGTTTGAACTTCTAACAAGGCGTAAAGTTTCATGCTTTCATTTGTATGTCGTTATACCACATTTGAAGTTCGAATCGACACGAACTTCATATTTATCGATTCCGATAATGTGTCTTGCTAAGTTTTAAGTCCGAACCATCCGGAGCTTCTTGGTTCATAGTTTGTATGTGGTTAAACCACGATTTGAAGTTCGAATCGACCTTTAAACTTCATATTTATCGATTAGATGATGTATCCTTAAGTTTTAAGTCAGAACCCATACAAAGCTTCCTGGTTCATAGTTTGTATGCCTTTATACCACATTTAAAAGTTCATGACCTGTATGACTAGTCAAAATTTCTTCATGACCTATACGACTAGTCAGAAATTCAAGCAAAAGCACAAGAGAAACGCACAAAAGCACAAAAAAGCCTGAAAACACACTTTCTTATTTTTACCTTCATTCTCATGTATTTTTGAATTTTTTTTATAGCAGAAGGTCAATAATAATATCTTAGATTTATTGATATATTTTTGGATTTTTTCATTTTGAAAGTTGATACTAAAACCGAATACGAGTTTGTACTTGCACAAGAAGAAACACGCAAACTTCCCAATCGTATGAGCCTTTTAAAACGAATCTACACGAGTCGCATAACTTATGCAATCCGTATGATCTCCTTATCTACGGTCCAAATCTAAGTATTTATCATATCTATAATAAAGGAGAGAAAACCAACACTCATTCTCCCCCTCTCCCTCTCACTCTCTTCTCTTCTCGCTCTCTTTTGCGGTTAAGTGAAACCCTAACCCCAAGTTTATAAGATTCAATTGCTTCAAATCTTCATCCCACGAGACTCAATTCCTCCATCTCTATATTTGATAAAACCCATCTCTAATCTTCCACAAGACTCTCAATTTCATCTTCTACATATTCTACGAACAATTCCACGAATCCCTAATTCTTGATTTCCCAAATCCACTGATTCTCTTTTCCATTTCATCTTTGAATCTTTATAAGCCCTAGCTTTAGTTCAAGTAGAAACCCATAATTTCATCTCTGATTTCTCACTTTACTTCATCTTGAATTCATCCCAAAACCTAACTTCTATATCGGATTTACCTTTTCTCACGGTTCGAATCAAATCACATACTTGTATTAACACCACCTCTAACACACACCTTGATCATTCCCTAACTCTGTTGATCTAAAAAGATCTCTATTTCATATTCCGACAATGTTTGTGAGTGCACGTTTGATGTTCGGAAAGCTGGAAAACTATTGATGGCTAAAGTCGGTGGAAGACTCGGGTTTGAACAAGAAATCGAAAGATTGGGTTTGTCTGCAGTGGTTGCAGTTGTTATCCGGAAGATTCATATGGGTTTGTTTGTGATGCTACATCGAGAAAAGAGGGAAGAATTGATGTCGAATTCAAGAAGGAATTTGTGGTTCTTTGTGATGGATCTATGAAGTGGGTTTTCCTTGAATTAGTGTTTGAGCCGAGAAAATAGAAGAAGCGAGATCTCGTTGATGTTGTAGAAGATGAACTGTAATGGAATTGGGGAATTGATGTCTCTGAGATTTCAATAAACAAGGGTTTGAGGTGAACTTGAGATGAAGTGAAGATTTAAGGGTTTGATTGTGTTGCGGTGAAGCTTTGAACAAGAAGGGACTTGTGTTACGGAATGGGTGTTATTCTTGTTTTGATTGGGACCAATGGTGTTGATATTCAAGGTTTCATGGGCGAATGTGTGTGCTTATTGAGCTAAGGTGATTTACTGATTCCACAAAATGATATGATTGTTAATTTATTTGTTGGATTATTGTTTGGTGTTTAAGCGATTAAATTTCTTAAAACGATGTTGCATAAGTGTTTTCCCTCTACTGTTTTCCAATTTAAATGTGCGATTAGCTTCGATGTCCGAATTTGTTTTATCGGAGTTATATCATGTCAAATGTGTTGATGCTTCATGATATTCAACTGAGATGCGATATATGTGGTTGTGCTCCTAAATGAATATTTGTGTATGCATCTTTCTAAGGTGAATATGAGGTGACAAAGCATTAGGAAATCTGCTTATTAAGTCATATAAGGATGTATTATTGGATGCTTCTCACACTTAATTTATCCTCGATACGTAGACGGGCATTTTATGGCAAAGGGATCGAGAGGAAGTCAATGGACAAGCATTTTATGGAGATTGCAATGGAGTCTGGTGTTTCTCTGAGCTTGTGATGATTGCGGGCTAGGATTGTAAGATGGACTTGAGTTTGGTGATTGAGTTGACATGAAATTAGAACTTGTATGAATGAATGGTTGTAGTGGATATGCAGAGATGAAGTTGTAGAGCACGAGATCTTGGTGGTCACAATGGCTGCGACAATGTGTTTGCGGAAGCTCCTTTACACGCGGTTGTAGAAATGCCGACATTATCCCCTACAATGGTAAAGAAAGATGACAATCAATTGATTATATCATTTTATTTCAACTCTTAATTACATAAAACTTTCTTCGAAGTTGAGCCGTGTTTACATTCTATGTAGAACTAGGGTAACATCGCAAAATGGAGGAAGAAAGAAGGGGATAAGGTCTTGAAACCTTTCATTTAGTAACCCCGGTCTTGAGTATTCACGTAAGCTCAATTTTTGTTAAAACTTGTGTGTAATTCATTTGTGCAATAGAGTGCACAATATTTGATTATTCTTTTGTTTTGGTTATTTGATTTAGTTCACTGCCAGAATCGCATGGTTACTTGTTTGTAGACACAAGCGGTGGGCTCAATTAGATGATAACTAGGGTATGTATCATTCTCTACCTCTCTTATTTTGTTGTGTTCATAGATTTTCTATGGTCAGTTGAATAATGTTATTCACCAAGCGGTTGATGTTGAGCGTCTTGCCAAATTGCATGATTATTTATATGCGCAATTTTCCTTTTGAGTATTAGACTACTTAACCACTAAAAAAATCTGTTTGATTACATGACTATCTAGTTTGCAAATTATTACGAAGGAGTAGTAGATTTAATGTCAACGATCATCTCTAATGTGAAGTTTTAGATTTCTCGTCAAAGTTCATCTTTATTTCAAGGTTCCATGACTCAATGTAGTGAATAAATTATAAAAGCTTGATTTACAATTTAGACTAATGATGTAAGCATATAGATTGAAAACTCCATACTATCACCTTGTGTTAAACCTGACATTGACAGGCACCTTGAGTATTAGATATTATTCTAGAACTTATTTATCTTGTGCCTGTATTTCCTTGTAAACATGTATGACTTGTATATTCTGATTTTGTCAGTAGATCACGACTTATACATTCTTGGTTGTTGTATCGTTGAGTTAAGCGACAAATCGCGTATGTATACTCTCATCGTATCCTAGTTGTGTTTGAATGATGTGTATGCTATGTGTGAATCTATATATTTTCATTATTACATTGCATCTTGGTTGTTGTATCCTTCACAAACTTAATAGTCCTTGGGATTACTCAAAGCATTTGGAGTGCTGGTGCGAGTGGCAAAGGACCTTGGCAAAAAGTGAAGTTTCGTTTCTACTGAAGGGTGTCACAGTTGTGCCTTGAATCGAAATATCACAACCAGACATCATATGCAAAGGGTGCTCGGTATGTAGTTATCCCCTTCCAGCATCGGAAGAGAAGGTGCGGCATTAGCAGCTGGAAAATCCCCTTCCACATTGGGTTGTATGGAAAAATGCTCATGGGCGATATTGAGGAGAAATGTATTACTCTTGACCAGGAGTTTTTATTTTCTTCTTAAAGTTGATATGCATTTTGTACTTGTGGTCTCAAATTTTGTTATTGCGAACTAGGCGGGTGCAAGTGTATCATCAGAATCTTTTCCAACATGAATGGGCTGATGCGGTGGAACAAACTTAATGGTGAAGGTGGTTGCGAAGGACAAAGCCTCTTAGCTTCTGGCTGCGGTATGCGTGAAAAAAGCTTCATTTGTTTATATGGAGATCTCTCATTGCCACACTTAAGCATTTGTGCGGACTCATGCATCTTGTGAGCTGTTTCCCAGGGTTGGACTAGGTTTGAATGCCTTCTCCTCCTTCCTAGACCATGCAAAACACATACATATGGAAGGAACATATGGACTATGAATAGTGTAGCTTAGTGAGTACAAACCCGGATCCTTACTTTGGATGCTACCAATCCATCAATAACAACCTATGTCCAGTGTCCTTGATGTCTTAGTATTTTGGTGGTTTTTATTTTTAATGTACAATGATTATGGATGTTGCACACAAGTATGTTATCTTATAAGTTAACCATAAGAGGTGTTTGATTTTGTAGTTGACTTTGTTGTATTAGTTTCACAATAAAATCCATATTTGTTTTTTGCAATGTACTCTTGTGAATCACTTTCAAAGTCGTTGGCAGAGGGCTTTCACCAAGTGAACGTCAACAACCGGACCTAATGTTGGTCGAATTCTTTACCAACGGCACACCTAACGCCTTAACTGCCAATTATTTTGCGGCTAAACTCCTCTACCAACTAAACTTGATGGACAAAACCCATGACCTTGAAATATTGGGTGGTTAAAATCCTTAGCCAACGATATTAAACACCTTCACCAACCGAAATTGATAAGTTAAAACCTCTAGCAGTTGGCAACGTTGTATAACCGGCCACCTCTCCCAATCATATACTTGTCTTCAACAACAACTAATTTTGCGGGTGAAGTATTTGACAACAAATACTTTATGCTTCTACCAACGACCCGGTGATTATTGGAAATTTGAAAAGACCAAAAATTTAGTTGTCTATTGTAGTTGAAGATATCTCTTCCAGCGACATGGTTGGTCCAGTCTTTAGCAAAGCAAGCTTTAGTCACATAGCGTATACAGTTGCCATATTGGTTGCTACAGGGCTCCAGTCGCTAAAAACGGCCTTCTACCCACTGAATGAGAGTAGTCGCTAAATCCCAATTTTCTTGTAGTGTCTTAAGCGTACTCGGTCCTTTATATAGGACATTACATAGTGGATGACATCTAAGCTGATCTTTATTTTCGGATCTGGCTTGCGACATTCTCGTAAGTATTCAAATGTTAAATCTCGCAACATTCCTAAATTTCGCTAGGTCTTCAAATCTTTCTAGTGTTCAGGTTGTCGTCATCCGTTGCGTCATTTTTATTACGAATCTGCGTTATCTTCGCAGTGTATTGTTCAAGGATTTCGCAAGGATATCAATGTTGCGATATTCTGATCCTACAGTTGCCTGGCAAGTCGAGTTTGGGAGACTTGCTAGCTTGGTGACCTTCGACGGTCGAGATTTTGCATCTTAAGAGGAAAGGTAGCCGTTGATCATCGCACGCCTTCGTTTTGGTAGCCGCATAGGGAAGCCCGGCATGGTGGCGCGGCTAGGATGGCATGCCTTGGCGCGGTTTGGCGTGGCCAAACTAGGGTTTCGGGTCAAAGGTTACCATGCGTTATCTGGTAACCTTGGACGGCTACGATTCGCTCCTGGGATTGAAGGGCGAACGTTGATTGTCGCACGCCATAGTTTCGGTAGCCGCATAAGGAAGGCCAGCATGGTGGCGCGGCTAGGTTGGCATGCCTTGGCGCGGTTTGGCGTGGCCAAACTTGGGTTTCGGGTCAAAGGTTACCATGCATTGTCTGGTAACCTTGGACGACTAGGAATATTTGCTCCTGGGATTCAAGGGCGACCGTTGATTATCGCGCGCCTTCGTTTTGGTAGCCGCATAGGGAAGGCTAGCATGGTTGCGCGGCTAGTTTGTCATGCCATTGGCACGGCATGCCTTGGCGTGGCCAAACTAGGGTTTCGGGCCAAGGTTACCATGCGTTGTCTGGTAACCTTGGACGGATAAGATTCTCTCCTAGGATTAAAGGGCGACCGTTGATTGTCGCACACCTTCGTTTTGGTAGCCTTATAAGGAAGGCCAGGCATGGTGGACGGTTAGGTTGGCATGCCATTGGAATGGCATGCCTTGGCGCGGTTTGGCGTGGACAAACTAGGGTTTCGGGCTAATGGTTACCATGCGTTGTCTAGTAACCTTGGGAGGCTAAGATTTTCTCATGGGATTGAAGGATGACCGTCGATTGTCGCACGCCTTCGTTTGGTAGCCGCATAGGGAAGGCCAGCATGGTGGCGCGGCTAGGGGGCCAAGGAAAGGTGCGGTTGGCTTGGCGTGTGGGGCCAAGGGTTTGGCATGTCGTTGGCACATGGTGCGACTAGCATGGCTATGGTCCAAGGCAAGGTGCGGTTTTGCTTGACATGTGGGGCCAAGGGCTTGGCATGCCATTTGGAATATGGTACGGCTAGCATGGCTAGGGCCAGGAAAGTGCGGTTCGTCTTGGCATGGTTTGATATTGGCGATGATGTGTAGATGGCATGGTTGGCATGCCTCGGCGAAGATGTGGGTCGGCACGGTTTCCCATTGGCATAGTGGTGCGGCTGGCATGGTTGGCATGCCTTGGCGCGGTAGATGTGGCTGGCATGGTTTTCCATTAGCAAAGTGGTGCGGCTGGCATGGTTGGCATGCCTTGGCGCGGTAGATGTGGCTGACACGGTTTGCCATTGGCACAGTGGTTCGGCTGGCATGGTTGACATACCTTGGTGCGGTAGATGTGGCTGACACGGTTTTCCATTGGCACAGTGGTTCAGCTGGAATGGCATGTCATTGGCGTAGTGGTGCGGCTGGCATGGTTGGCATGCCTTGGCGCGCTAGCATGAGAATTTAGGGTTTGGTATACGTGATGTCATTTAGTGTAAAGTTATAGTGGAACGACCCGTGAAAAAAATACCCCGTAATTCTTACGTAAGAAAGGCGATTAATTTAATAAATGCGCTAATGGTCATAGTGACGTCATGTCGGGTGCATAGTTTACGATTTTAACCCTAAGCTAAAAACCACCATCAACATTAAGTCCCCTGCTTAGCTCGGAACAGGAGCATTGTTGCGAGGTAAGCATAAGATGGTGACAGGAGAGGACAAAAATCGAAACGACAGGTCATGAAAAGATGGTCAGGAAGGTCCGACTAACCTTTTTCGAGAGGTAAGGAGAGTTCATGATCCTCGTGCATGGCGGCCCTGCGTAAATTCTACTCGCGGCGTTGTTGGCTGGACCGTGGAGTGGTTGAGTCATTTGTTGGAAGTGATGCAAACAGTTGGCGTTGACTTGGCTTGGTCGTGCGCCATCTTGGCTAGACTAGGAAACGCGGAGTTGTTGTCTTAGCGAGTCGTTGGCGGCTTGGCTTGTCTTGGTAAGCCATTGGTAATGACCTGGCTTGGTATGGAGCCGTAGACGTCGTAGTGGCTTGGAAGGGAGACGCAGTCATTGGATCGTCTTGAGATGGAGCCGCAGACGTCGTACTGGATAGGAAGGGAGCCGCAGTCGTTGGTGTAGGTTATTTTCAATGATGTTGTAGTAATAGGTTCGTTCAAGACTTGTGAAAGTAGATTTTTTAGACTTAATTTTTGTAAATAAAAATAGCAAGCTCAATTAAAAAGTTTTTTGGAAATTATGGAGATGTTGGGGCTAGGATTCCGCTATTTACCAATTCCAAATTGACACTAATTACAATCATGCAATTTCAAACGTTCAATTTGATTCTCAACTATTGCAAAAGTAGATTTTTTAGAAACAACAAATGTTAATCCAAAGAATAGGATATCAAAACCCTAGGCTAAGCATATTGCATCAATAGAAAATACAATTGTTTGAAAAAAATCATAAAATCTATTTTCAATCTAGGAAAATAATCATAATTAAAAATTGCAAAAATTAAATAATTAATAATTACCACTTTTTCATTGGAAAGATAGCTTCCTCCATCGCCCCAAGGATTGGGTTTAGCCCATCATTGTGTAAACTTTCTCAAAATATTGATTCATGCTCAAAAATTGTTTACAAAGATGAAATGGAGAAAAATAATTAAAGCTAGGGTGTTTGCAACGTTTATAAATGTTGCAAAAACACTTTACAAACGATAACAAATATGTGTCACAAGCTCTGATGTCGACCCTCAAGGTTACTGGTTGTTGACACTTTGTTGAAGAGCAGCCAGGTCTTTGGTATGTCTGTTCTTCGTGTTCTTGGTGCAGCAACAACAGAAAACAATTCCGCAACTCGATCAATCTTCACTATGTTGTGCTCCAAACTCTCCCAAACACTCTGTAAACCTTCTCAGATACTCCAACACTCTATATATACTACATAGGGCTTCGAATATCTCCTCATTACTCCCAAATATTTCCCGTATCTTCTCCATTATCATTTTTATTCTCCACGGGATAATTTCCCTGTTTTAACTCCTCACGCATTTTCTTGTGATTTACACCCTCCAAACACGTTATGTACGTGATTTGATTTTGAAAGTTGTAGAAAGTGGTAGTAAAAGATGTCGTTCACTCAGACTTGTGAAGATTCGTTTTAGACTCAAAGTAAAATAGGAAACTCAATCAAAGTTGTTATCAAGATTATAAAAAGCACCGAAACTCAGGATTCCACCATTGACCAATTAAGTGATTCAATCTAATCAATATTCATGCAATTCTTTTCGTTTGAAGTGATTCTAATTTATTGCCTCTGGTAGATTTTCAAGGTAACAATTGTATACATCAAGCATGAAACATCAAAAGTCTTAAACTAAGCATGCTCCATCAAAACGAATCACAATCATTCAATAAAAATCAATTTTCCAATATTAGTTCCATGCAAATAATCATAAAAGAAATTGCAAAAATTAATTAAAATAGAAATATACCACTCTTCATGGAACAATGGCTTCCTCCAGTAGCCTCGGCTAAGGGTTTTAGCTCCTCATATTAATCACTTGCTCAAAATACATTTTTTATAGCCCAAAAGTTGATTAAAAGGATGAAACATAATAACAAAAGCCCCATTTGCAACGGTGTATCGGCCACACAAAGCAGCTGTTACAATGGAATTCTGATATCTTTGTTGTAAACAACTTTGTTGCTTTGTCGCTTATTTTAAGACCCCTAAAGCGATTGTCCTCAGTGGCCCTTTGTTCTTCGTGTTCTTGACTACACAAGAACAACAATTTCACTGCAACTCCTCTGTTGATCTCTGTGGTGTTCTAAACTTCCCCTAACTTCTTCTAAACTTCAATACCCTTCTCACGGGACTCGAGCACACCTTTTATAGACCTCCAAACCCTTGAAAGCCAGATTAAATTTCTTCTCTTCCTTGCAGTGCAAGTCATGGCAATAATATCTCTGTAGACTTACTTACATAATTCTTTGTCCAAACCATCCCAAACTCTCTATTAGGTAAGTACGTATCTTAGGAAGGATTTTATGCGATTTAGTCTCCACAATCTTCCAAAATCGGGCCAACGAGACCCGTAACTTCTTTCACCTCTGTTTCCTTTTTCCGACTTATCCAGCAATTTGATCGATTGTAACACTTGTACGGGCTGTTAGGCTCGAGCGAGTCCATCCCATTAAAATCGGTGATTGAATCTCGTTAATACCCATTCAAAAATCCAACCCTAATGCGCAACTAGTTTTCCCGCCAAAACTCGTTTTGAATTGTTGAAGAAGACCTCCCCTATCCCGAGTGGGGGTGCGAATAAGCAGCTGCCTTAGGGTGTCTGAGGGTGCCCCTTAGTAATTTGGGTACCCCTTATCCATAGTGAGGGTCCGAATAGTAGGTGTCCTCCGGGTGCAACTTTTCGAGCCGATTTTTCCAAAAAATGTTTATTGGCCAAAAATACCTACACACACATAAAACAACATAATAAGTACAAAAATGAGCACTATCAATATAAAGAATCGAGACAAATTAGACACAAAAATGTGTCTACAAATACCCAAACCTATTATTTGCTAGTCCTCAAGCAAAAATAAAATAAAATCCTAACTCACTGTCGCAGGCATCGTCGATTGCATTTAGCGTATGCAATAAGCCTTTAAACCCCTAGGCGGCCCTAGTGGCCGAGTTATAGTCTCGGGAGGGTTTACCTGAGATATACCCACAAAACCTTTACTCCAGACCCTAACTATCAACGCAGAACTTTGGAAAGCACTAAAGAATATCCTTGGTTGGCTTACTTATTGATTACGGGAGGAAGTACCACGATGCGAAATTCCAATTCTTATGTACACGAGTTTGCATTCAAGCATACTAAAATTCATATATAAGTCACGAGCTCTCTCGAGATAGTTTCTGGACATCATAACCTAGGAGTCAACCAATCACATGGACATATTAAGAAATGGATATAGAAAAACGTAGATGGTTTTGATGTTGACTAAGGTGAACGATGTTTCTCATATCTCATGTCAAGGCCATTTTGCCAAAATAAACCTATCCTAATGGACTAAAATACTGGTCTAGACTAATTTCAACACCTTTGGCATATCAAGGGAACCAATGGTCGATAATCCTAACTCTAGGTCAACACAACTGGCATATACAAGGGTTCCAGTGGTCGACTTTATTAAATTTATTCCGATTGGTCTGATGGTCTGGTCTCAATTTTTTTTTTTTTTTTTTTTTATCTCAATCACTCTATTTCACCCTAGCAGTGGTAACAACTTGAATCGTGAGCCCCACCTAATCACTTAGACAAACATATTTTGAAGAAAAACAAAAAATAGAAGTGAAAAGGATTCAACGAGATATGGCGAAACTACCATGTTTTTTATTTAATTCTAACACCTGAGCTCTATGCTTTTATGAATAGACTCTTTAGATGTTTCCATCTAATCAGATTGGTTCCTCAACTCCTACAACCAAAATGCTTCCATCCACTTAGATTGGTTAGTTCCATCCTTAATAAGCATAAATTTCTAGGCTCTGGAGTTTAATAATGCAACTAAAATGTTTCTCCCATACCCCTAAACTTAAATCTAACATTGTCCTCAATGTTCTAAAGATAAAATTAAAAGCATGAACAAGGAGAAACTGTTACCGTTTGAAGCAAAAGAGATAAGGAAAGATATTACCGTGTCGCATGAATGTTGGGTTACCACCCAAAAAGTGCTAAGTTTAAAGTCTTCAGCCAGACTAAGAAAGGATTAGTCACCTCATAGAATCATAAAGTAATAGCCGAAATTTCTGTGGGTCATCAAAACCAAATAGAGCTATTACAAGTAAAAGGAATCTGCAACATGCCGAAAAAATTAACAAATACAGCACACCCTTGTCTAGTTTCCTGTTTAAGACAACTACATCTAGTTGTGGTTCAGGTTCAGGTTCTATAACTGGGTCCAAATAAAATAATTTCATGGGATGGAATTCCTCAAAGATAAGTCCCGGTTTAGGTTGTAAAGTCTGTAAAAACTCAAATAAGAACTCAGAAGCACATAATAATAACCTGAATAATTGCGGATCCTTAAAGTCAATTAGTTTTGACTCACACAATTAACCACGATGAAACTGGCGGTCAATCATAAGAAAATGTGTCGATACTAATCTCCTAAAGTACTTAGGCTTAGTCTCAAAACTAAATAATTGACACATCTGAAACTTATACGTTCCCACAATTGGTTGAAAAATATTTGGTGGGAAAACAAAGTCAATCTGGGTATCATAGCATGAATAAACCACATCAACCATAGGATGGGTTTCTAACAACTGAACTTCCCTATGGACATCACTAGGTTCAGGAAAACGTGTATGAAGATAATATTTTAAAATGGTTGAGGCACATATGTCAAGTCCCAAGTGAGGGACCTTTCTAAGAGTTAAAGCACATGGAGAATGATAATCACCCCCAAACTTATAGTTTTCAGTGTCTCTAGAAAGAATAGTCACAACTTCCCTAATTTCAAGGTCATCAGATTCCTGAAAATGGTCAATTGATTCTTCTAAGTCGGGTTCATCCTCACTCATCTCTACGAGTTCATTTTCTTTTTCTAAGTCTGTTGTTTCTAAATCGCTAGACTCTAAAATAATATTCTCATAAGAAACTCGCTCCTCAAAACTATCATCGGCTTCGTAATCATAAGGGAATACTACATCGTCTAAAACGGTGGTATCTCTAGTCAAATCCTCATCCTTTTGAATAGGTGAATAATTATTAAAATTATTTGGATTTGAACTAGAAATATTATCATTATTAAGCTCAATTAGAGTAACAAACTCCTGATCACTATGCCTACTTATTTCAAATTCTTCATCAACACTATCCTCATCATAATTATAATAACATGAAAATGGTTGAACCTCATCTAAACAGTTAGTGTTACCAATTTTATCCTCGTCATCTTGATTATGCAAATAACTATCCTCATTTTCAAAGGGTATTTTTGGAAACACCTGTATTGAAATCTAGATTATTTCGAGCAATTCTTTCGTTCGTCTCCACTATCATCTTGAGGGATTCTTCTAAAGAAAGTTCTCTTTCATCATAAACTAAGTTATTCATCTTAGCTAACTTACGTGTCGACTCCTCTAATTTCCTGAGAGACTCTTCTAAAGGAGAAATATAAGAATTTTGCTCGTATGACCCGTGCGTGTGTGGATAGTAATTGGGCTAATCATGGTATGAGACATAACCTTGAAAAGGATGATGTTCCCAACCACTATTCATACTATGGTCAAAGTAGTAACGTCCATTTTGAAACTCAGTCGGATATTCGTTGTATTGGCTATTGTAATACCAGTTCGACATTCTATTTGCAGGGGTGTGAGTTGTCACACGAATAAAACCAACGCGAGGATTCGTGGGTGGATAGAGTCTTACCTCCCGTGCCGACGGGCGATGAACCGTTGAAGTCGACTTGGGCCACCGACTCCTGTCGGTGTACGAACCCGAGGGGCCGAGACAATGCTCGTAACCTGTCGTCCTTCCACATGACAGTTTTATATTTAATCTTAACCCTTCCTTAGGATTTCAAAAAATAATGTCAAGTCAAAAAGTCCAAAAATAAAAGAAAAATTACAAAAATACAACCCTATTTACAGATTCTAAGAATAAAACAAAATAACTATATACAAAATCTTCTTCTTCACTCCTTTCAGATTCCTCTTTTCTTTCCTTCTTTGGCGATGATTTCCTTTTATAGCATTTATATCACTTTTTCTTTCCTTGTAGCTTCGCTCCAAATCTGAAAAGAATCAAAAAAATACCAAAGGCGTAAAAAAGAACAAAAAATAATAAAAATAAACCTAAAACAAATCTAAATACAAGTCCCCGGCAGCGGCGCCAAAAATTGATTTGATTTTGAAAGTTGTAGAAAGTGGTAGTAAAAGATGTCGTTCACTCAGACTTGTGAAGATTCGTTTTAGACTCAAAGTAAAATAGAAAACTCAATCAAAGTTGTTATCAAGATTATAAAAAGCACTGAAACTCAGGATTCCACCATTGACCAATTAAGTGATTCAATCTAATCAATATTCATGCAATTCTTTTCGTTTGAAGTGATTCTAATTTATTACCTCTGGTAGATTTTCGAAGTAACAATTGTATACATCAAGCATGAAACATCAAAAGTCTTAAACTAAGCATGCTCCATCAAAACGAATCACAATCATTCAATAAAAATCAATTTTCCAATATTAGTTCCATGCAAATAATCATAAAAGAAATTGCAAAAATTAATTAAAATAGAAATATACCACTCTTCATGGAACAATGGCTTCCTCCGTCGCCTCGGCTAAGGGGTTTAGCTCCTCATATTAATCACTTGCTCAAAATACATTTTTATAGCCCAAAAGTTGATTAAAAGGATGAAACATAATAACAAAGACTGTTTGCAACGGTGTATCGGCGTTACAAAGCAACATTACAATGGAACTTAAATCTTTGTTGTAAACACCGTTGCTTTGTCGCTTATTTTAAGACCCCTAAAACGATTGTCCTCGATGGCCCTTTGTTCTTCGTGTTCTTCACTTTCACCCGACAACAACAATTTCTGCAACTCCTCTCTGTTGATCTCTCGTGGTGTTCTAAACTTCCCCCTAACTTCTTCTAAACTTCAATACCCTTCTCTGGGACTCGAGCACACCTTTTATAGACCTCCAAACCCTTGAAACCCGATTAAATTTCTTCTCTTCCTGCCGTGCAAGTCATGGCAATAATATCTCTGCCGACTTACTTACGCAATTCTAACCTGTCCAAACCATCCCAAACTCTCTATTAGGTAAGTACGTATCTTAGGAAGGATTTTATGCGATTTAGTCTCCCTGAATCTTCCAAAATCGGGCAACAGAGACCCGTAACTTCTTTCACCTCTGTTTCCTTTTTTTCCAAATTATCCGGTAATTTGATCGATTGTAACACTTGTACCGGGCTGTTAGGCTCGAGCAGAGTCCATCCCATTAAAATCGGTGATTGAATCTCGTTAATACCCATTCAAAAATCCAACCCTAATCTGCAACTAGTTTTCCGCCAAAACTCGTTTTGAATTGTTGAAGAAGACCTCCCCTATCCAGAGTGGGGTGCGAATAGCAAATGACTGCCTTAGGGTGTCCCGAGGTGCCCCTTAGTAATTTGGGTACCCCTTATCCATAGTGAGGGTCCTAATAGTAGGTGTCCTCCGGGTGCAACTTTTCGAGCCGATTTTTCCAAAAATGTTTATTGGCCAAAATACCTACACACACATAAAACAACATAATAAGTACAAAAATGAGCACTATCAATATAAAGAATCGAGACAAATTAGACACAAAAATGTGTCTACAAATACCCCCAAACCTATTATTTGCTAGTCCTCAAGCAAAAATAAAATAAAATCCTAACTCACTTTCATTGAGGCATCGTCGATTGCATTTAGCGTATGCAATAAGCCTTTAAACCCCTAGGCGGCCCTAGTGGCCGAATTTATAGTCTCGGGAGGGTTTACCCGAGATATACCCACAAAAAACCTTTACTCAGGACCCTAACTATCTACGTTAACTTTGGAAAGCACTAAAGAATATCCTTGGTTGGCTTACTTATTGATTACGGGAGGAAGTACCCCGATGCGAAATTCCAATTCTTTGTACGAGTTTGCATTCAAGCATACTAAAATTCATATATAAGTCACGTAGCTCTACTCGGGATAGTTTCCTGGACATCATAACCGGAGTCAACCAATCACATGGACATATTAAGAAATGGATATGAAAAACGTAGATGGTTTTGATGTTGACTAAGGTGAACGATGTTTCTCATATCTCAATGCGAAGGCCACTTGCCAAAAATAAACCTATCCTAATGGATTTGAAATACTGGTCTAGACTAATTTCCAACACACTGGAATATACAAGGGAACCAAAGTGGTCGATAATCCTAACTCTAAGTCAACACAACTTGGCATATACAAGGGTTCCAAAGTGGTCGACTTTATTAAATTTATTCCGATTGGTCCGATGGTCTCAGTCTCAATTTTTTTTTTTTTTTTTGTATCTCAATCACTCTATTTCACCCTAGCAAAGTGGTAACAACTTGAATCGTGAGGCCCCACCTAATCACTTAGACAAACATATTTTGAAGAAAAACAAAAAATAGAAGTGAAAAGGATTCAACGAGATATGGCGAAACTACCATGTTTTTTATTTAATTCTAACACATCGAGCTCTATGCTTTTATGAATAGACTCTTTAGATGTTTCCATCTAATCAGTTGGTTCCTCAACTCCTACAACCAAAATGCTTCCATCCACTTAGATTGGTTAGTTCCATCCTTAATAAGCATAAATTTCTAGGCTCGGGTTTAATAATGCAACTAAAATGTTTCTCCCATACCCCTAAACTTAAATCTAACATTGTCCTCAATGTTCTAAAGATAAAATTAAAAGCATGAACAAGGAGAAACTGTTACCGTTTGAAGCAAAAGAGATAAGGAAAGATATTACCGTGTCGCATGAATGTTGGGTTACCACCCAAAAAGTGCTAAGTTTAAAGTCTTCAGCCAGACTAAGAAAGGATTAGTCACCTCATAGAATCATAAAGTAATAGCCTAAATTTACGTGGGTCATCAAAACCAAATAGAGCTATTACAAGTAAAAGGAATCGCAACATGCCGAAAAATTAACAAATACAGACACCCTTGTCTAGTTTCCTGTTTAAGACAACTACATCTAGTTGTGGTTCAGGTTCAGGTTCTATAACTGGGTCCAAATAAAATAATTTCATGGGATGGAATTCCTCAAAGATAAGTCCCGGTTTAGGTTGTAAAGTCTGTAAAAACTCAAATAAGAACTCAGAAGCACATAATAATAACCTGAATAATTGCGGATCCTTAAAGTCAATTAGTTTTGACTCACACAATTAACCACGATGAAACTGGCGGTCAATCATAAGAAAATGTGTCGATACTAATCTCCTAAAGTACTTAGGCTTAGTCTCAAAACTAAATAATTGACACATCTGAAACTTATACGTTCCCACAATTGGTTGAAAAATATTTGGTGGGAAAACAAAGTCAATCTGGGTATCATAGCATGAATAAACCACATCAACCATAGGATGGGTTTCTAACAACTGAACTTCCCTATGGACATCACTAGGTTCAGGAAAACGTGTATGAAGATAATATTTTAAAATGGTTGAGGCACATATGTCAAGTCCCAAGTGAGGGACCTTTCTAAGAGTTAAAGCACATGGAGAATGATAATCACCCCCAAACTTATAGTTTTCAGTGTCTCTAGAAAGAATAGTCACAACTTCCCTAATTTCAAGGTCATCAGATTCCCGAAATGGTCAATTGATTCTTCTAAGTGGGTTCATCCTCACTCATCTCTACGAGTTCATTTTCTTTTTCTAAGTCTCGTTGTTTCTAAATCGCTAGACTCTAAAATAATATTCTCATAAGAAACTCGCTCCTCAAAACTATCATCGGCCCGTAATCATAAGGGAATACTACATCGTCTAAAACGGTGGTATCTCTAGTCAAATCCTCATCCTTTTGAATAGGTGAATAATTATTAAAATTATTTGGATTTGAACTAGAAATATTATCATTATTAAGCTCAATTAGAGTAACAAACTCCCGATCACTATGCCTACTTATTTCAAATTCTTCATCAACACTATCCTCATCATAATTATAATAACATGAAAATGGTTTGAACCTCATCTAAACAAGTTAGTGTTACCAATTTTATCCTCGTCATCTTGATTATGCAAATAACTATCCTCATTTTCAAGGGTATTTTTGGAAACACCGTATTGAAATCTAGATTATTTCGAGCAATTCTTTCGTTAGTCTCCACTATCATCTTGAGGGATTCTTCTAAAGAAAGTTCTCTTTCATCATAAACTAAGTTATTCATCTTAGCTAACTTACGTGTCGACTCCTCTAATTTCTGAGAGACTCTTCTAAAGGAGAAATATAAGAATTTTGCTCGTATGACCGTGTGCGTGTGGATAGTAATTGGGCTAATCATGGTATGAGACATAACCTTGAAAAGGATGATGTTCCCAACCACTATTCATACTATGGTCAAAGTAGTAACGTCCATTTTGAAACTCAGTCGGATATTCGTTGTATTGGCTATTGTAATACGATTCTCGACATTCTATTTGCGGGGGTGTGAGTTGTCACACAGAATAAAACCCACCGACAGGGATTCGTGGGTGGATAGAGTCTTACCTCCCGTACCGCACAGGCGATGAACCGTTGAAGTCGACTTAGGCCACCCACCACTCCTATGTCGTTGCTACGAACCCGAGGCCGAGAGCAGTATCGTAATCGTCGTCCTTCCCCATCAAGCAGCTTTATATTTAATCTTAACCCTTCCTTAGGATTTCAAAAATAATGTCCAAGTCCAAAAAGTCCAAAAATAAAAGAAAAATTACAAAAATACAACCCTATTTACAGATTCTAAGAATAAAACAAAATAACTATATACAAAATCTTCTTCTTCACTCCTTTCAGATTCCTCTTTTCTTTCCTTCTTTGGCGATGATTTCCTTTTATAGCATTTATATCACTTTTTCTTTCCTTGTAGCTTCGCTCCAAATCTGAAAAGAATCAAAAAAATACCAAAGGCGTAAAAAGAACAAAAATAATAAAAATAAACCTAAAACAAATCTAAATACAAGTCCCCGGCAGCGGCGCCAAAAATTGATTTGATTTTGAAAGTTGTAGAAAGTGGTAGTAAAAGATGTCGTTCACTCAGACTTGTGAAGATTCGTTTTAGACTCAAAGTAAAATAGAAAACTCAATCAAAGTTGTTATCAAGATTATAAAAAGCACTGAAACTCAGGATTCCACCATTGACCAATTAAGTGATTCAATCTAATCAATATTCATGCAATTCTTTTCGTTTGAAGTGATTCTAATTTATTACCTCTGGTAGATTTTCGAAGTAACAATTGTATACATCAAGCATGAAACATCAAAAGTCTTAAACTAAGCATGCTCCATCAAAAAGAATCACAATCATTCAATAAAAATCAATTTTCCAATATTAGTTCCATGCAAATAATCATAAAAGAAATTGAAAAAATTAATTAAAATAGAAATATACCACTCTTCATGGAACAATGGCTTCCTCCGTCGCCTCGGCTAAGGGGTTTAGCTCCTCATATTAATCACTTGCTCAAAATACATGTTTATAGCCCAAAAGTTGATTAAAAGGATGAAACATAATAACACAGACTGTTTGCAACGGTGTATCGGCGTTACAAATCAGCTGTTACAATGGAACTGTTACAAAGACTGTTGTAAACACTGTTGCTTTGTCGCTTATTTTAAGACCCCTAAAACGAATGTCCTCGATGGCCCTTTGTTCTTCGTGTTCTTGACTACACAAAGAAGACAACAATTTCTGCAACTCCTCCTGTTGATCTCTACGTGGTGTTATAAACTTCCCCCTAACTTCTTCTAAACTTCAATACCCTTCTCGGGACTCGAGCACACCTTTTATAGACCTCCAAACGCTTCAAACCCGATTAAATTTCTTCTCTTCCTTGCCGTGCAAGTCATGGCAATAATATCTCTGCCGACTTACTTACGCAATTCTAACCTGTCCAAACCATCCCAAACTCTCTATTAGGTAAGTACGTATCTTAGGAAGGATTTTATGCGATTTAGTCTCCCTGAATCATCCAAAATCAGGCCAACAGAGACCCGTAACTTCTTTCACCTCTGTTTCCTTTTTCCTGCTTATCCAGGTAATTTGATCGATTTTAACACTTGTACCGGGCTGTTAGGCTCTAACAGAGTCCATCCCGTTAAAATCTGGTGACCGAATCTCGTTAATACCCATTCAAAAATCCAACCCTAATGCAACTAGTTTTCCTGCCAAAACTCGTTTTTGAATTGTTGAAGAAGACCTCCCCCCCATCCAGTGGGGGTGCGAATAGCAGTTGCCTTAGGGTGTCTGAGGGTGCCCTTAGTAATTTGGGTACCCCTTATCCATAGTGAGGTCAGAATAGTAGGTGTCCTCACGGTGCAACTTTTCGAGCCGATTTTCCAAAAATGTTTATTGGCCAAAATACCTACACACACATAAAACACCATAATAAGTACAAAAATGAGCACTATCAATATAAAGAATTGAGACAAATTAGACACAAAAATATGTCTATCAGTACGCGCCTCAGATATAGTCAATCACACTTCTATCTCACTTCATGCACATAAAGACACGTACAATCCCGTGAAAATCTTCTTCTCTTAACCACGTAGCCATGTTTTCTTCTCACCGATTATCTAGCCAATTCTAACCGAAAACAGTCAACCTTACCCTCTGTTACGATAAATCAAGTCTTCCCATGAAATTTGAGCCATTGAATCCACTATAACCCCTCGAATGACCAACGAAAATCGCAACGCGTGCAAAGCTTTCCCGCCAAAACTTAAATTTGAAATGAAGAAAAAGGTCATCCCTTATCCAACAGTTGGTGGTGCGAATATCAGTTGGGTGCCACTTAGAAATTGGGTTATCCCTTATCCAAAGTGGGAGTCCGAATAGCAAATGTCCTCCGGGGGTGTTCCGAGCAACTTTTCGAGCCGAATTTACCAACAATCTTTATTTCCAAAAAATACCTACAAACACACAAAACACCATAATAAGGACAAAAACAAGTACTAACAATACGAAATATTGAGGACAAATTAGACACATAAATGCGTCTATCAAATACCCCCAAACTTATTATTTGCTAGTCCTCGGGCAAAAATAATAAAAAAAATTCTAACTCACTAGGTGGCCCCAGTGATCGAGTTAATCTCGGGAGGGTTTAACCGAGGTGTACCCACAAAACCATTACTCCAGACCCTAGCTATCTACGCAGAACCTTGGAAGGCACTAAAAAATATCCTTGGTTGGCATACAATCATTGACTATAGGAGGAAGTACCCTGATGCAAAATTCCAATTGTTGTACACGAGTTTGCACTCAAGCATACTAAAATTCATATAAAGTGACAGAGCTCTACTCAGATAGTTTCTGGACATCATAAACCGGAGTCAACTAATCACATGGATAAATTAAGAAGATGGATGTATATAAAAACATAGGTGATGTTGACGAAGGTGAACCTAACCTAATGGACCGAGATACTTTGATGCGGACTAATATCAATACACTTTGGCATATACAAGGGAACGAGTGGTCGATATCCTAAATCTAGGTCAACACAACTGGCATATACAAGGGCTCCAGTGGTCGACTTTATTGAATTTTTTTTTTTTTTATCTCAGTCACTCTATTTCACCCTAGAAAATGTAAAAATAAAAATAATAAGAAGTGATCAGGATTCTTTCGATGTTTCCATCACGAGGATATGGCGAAACTACCATGTTTTCTTTTCTAACACCTGAGCTCTGTACTTTTATGAATAGAATCTTCTAGATGTTTCCATCTAATCAGATTGGTTCCTCAACTCCTACAACCAAAATGTTTCCATCCACTTAGATTGGTTAGTGCCGACCTTAATAAACATAAATTTCTAGGCTTTGGAGTTTTATTTATTGCAACTAAAAAGTTTTTCCCATACCCCCAAACTTAAATCTAACATTGTCCACAATTTTCTAAAGATGAAATTAAAAACATGAACAAGGAGAAACTGTTACCATTTTAAGCAAAAGAGATAAGGAAAGATACTACTGTGTGCATGATCAAGATACCTCCCAAGGAGTGCTAAGTTTAAAGTCTTCAGCCAGACATCAAATACCTCAAAAAGGATCTTCACCTTTCAAAGTCATACACCAATAGCCGAAATCGTTGTGGGTCCATAAGACCAAATAGAGCTAACACAAATGAAAGACTACCATCTTCGATTAGAAAAATGAGCAGACGGAGCATAACTTGATCTAGGGCTTTTATCAAGGAAACTAGATTTATCTGGGGTATCTCTTTGGGCTCTATATATGTGTCTAGTAAAAAAGGTTCAACCGAATGATATGTTTTTAAGAACTGGGTTTTTTTTATGGACGGTATCTGGAGGATCCGGTAGCATAGTTTGAAGAAACTCAAGTAGTACCTTAGATGCACAAAGCTCGAGTCCCAAGTTAGGGACTTCAACTAAGGATACAAGAAGATCACTAGAGTAATCATTACCCCCAAACTTAGGGTGAACAATATCTTCAGATGGACCAAAATCTATGGGATGGATTTTAGGGTCCATACAGTCAGCACAATAACTAGCTTCTTTGGGAGACTAAATCATCTAAACAACATCATCATATAAGGGATTATCAAAGAAAATCTCTAATATAGGCTCATCAACTAAGGTGTTCGTCATGGTTACCTCCTCCGAGGCACTGAAAAGTTCATCAAATAATGGATTATCAAACATAGTGCAGTCTAAAGGATCAGGAACTATAGTGCTAATCATGTTTACCACTTCTAAATCATCTATCTCAGAAGGTTGTCTAGTAACATTAAAGACATTTAGTTCAGTGGTCATATTACCAAAGGATATGTTCATAATACCAGTCCTACAGTTGATGACAGCGTTAGTTGTGGCTAAAAATGGGCGACCTAGAATCACCGGGATTTGAGCACTTGGGTCCTGAACAGGTTGGGTTTCTAGAACAACGAAATCCACTAGATAAATAAACTTATCAACCTCAATCAGAACATCCTCTATGACACTACGAGGAACTTTGATAGACCTATCAGCTAACTGAAGTGTCATTTTGGTCGATTTCAACTTACCAAGTCCTAGCTGGGTATACACATGGTATGGGAGTAAGTTAACACTAGCTCCTAAGTCAAGTAAAGGTTTATCGACCATGTGATTACCAATCGCACAAGATATGGTGGGGCATCCAGGGTCCTTATACTTAGGGGGTGTTTGGTTCGAAGAATGGAACTTACTAGACCACCTAAAAAAGGCTTTCTTTTGGACATTAAGCTTACGCTTTCGTGTACAAAGATCTTTAAGGAACTTGGCATAGCAGGCATATGCCTAATTGCTTCAATAACGGAATATTGATGTTCACCTGTTTAAATGTTTCCATTATCTCGTTGAATGTCGACTCCTTTTTTGTTAGGGATAACAAGCTGCGGATATGGGGCTCTAGGCACAAAGGTAGTCCTAACAGGAAATTCTTGGGACTCCTTAGGGATTGTTTTAGTTTCCTCATCTACGGGTTTCTCTTGGAAAGTAGAAGGTGGAACTACAGTATGTCCACTAGGCATGGCTACCTTATTGTCTACCGTTTTACCGCTTCTAAGGGTTTTTATCGAGTTCACATGGTTTGATGATTCCTCACCAACTAAAGATATTTGATGGAACCCCAGGTTGGGTTGAGATTGACTAGGAAACTTACCTTCTTCTCTCTAACTTAAATACTTAGCTATTTGTGACTTGAAGTTCTAATTTAGCAAGAGTCGGGAATTATCCTTATGGTTCTCGCTGGTTTCTTGTTGAAAGCTATGGTGGTTAGGCGATAACATATCATGGTTCTTTACTAACATAGTAAGAGCTTCTTCTAAGGTAGAGATCTTTTTCTCGAAGTGTTCAAACCTGGGTTTGACTGAAGGGTTAAAAGTATAACCAAAACACAGGGAGGCCGAGAATTACTAGATGACCTTGATTCATCCCTTAGACCAAGAAAAATTAGGATGGTTTCTCCAACCAGGGTTGTAGGTCTCTGAGTATGGGTCAAACTTCTGATGGTTCTCAAACCTAGCATTGTTATAGATAGCATGAGCTTGCTCTTCACTAACCTAACCTTCCCAAAATGAATTATCGGGCTCTATTCCACAACTAGAGACTTGAGAGGCTCTATAAGGTTCAACAAGGGACCTATTTTTAGACTGGCCCATTTCCAAAGCTTCTAACCTATTAGACAAAGCAACAAACTTAGCATCGACGCAAAACTCGTATCTACCATATTAGCTACTTCTATTAACCAAGAGTCTTTTAGGGGTCAACACAAGACTCCCACTTGTTGGGATTTCTCAAAGAACAACTCCTAAGAAGGTAAAGGCATCCTCAAAGAGACTTTTACTAGTGAACTCACCAAATAAGATAGACTCGACCATGGCTTTGGTCAATATTCTAAACCATCATAAATAATCTCTACGAGTTTCATCTTATCAAATCCATGGTGAGGACACTGGGATAGGAGATCATTGAATCTCTCTAAAACCCTATAAAGAGACTCTCCTCTTGTTGCACACTGGAACTAATTCTCATGTCTAACAGCTGCAGTTTTATGCTTAGGGTAGAATTTCATATAGAAAGCAGCAATAAGTTCCTGCCATGTTTCAATGGATTCAGATGGTAGGTTGTTTAGCCCGGTCTTGGCTTTATCTTTCAATGAAAAGGGGAACATCTTGAGTTTCAAAACTTCATCAGTAAGGTCTTTTATTCTAACTGTCCCACAAATTTCCTCAAAGTCCCTAATATGAAAATAAGGTTTCTCATCATCTTTTCCTAAGAATATAGGAATCATCTGAAGAATACTAGGTTTTATCTCGAAATTATCCGTATTAGTTGGCAATTTAATGTACGAAGCTCGGTTGGTCCTAGTTGGGAACATGTAATCTTTCAAAGTTGCCATCATTTGCACACAGTTGAAGTACTAGGGGTACTTTCCTCACGAAGAGACAGATTCTCAAAACCGAAGTTTCCAAAAACGGGGTTCTCAAAACAAGAGTCTTCGAGCTCCTCGCTTCCCTGAAGAACTACTAGGTTTGTCACTAATCAAATGACCTAGATTGTTTCTTTTCCAAGCCCGCTCTCTAATAACCTCGGGCATACACCAGAAAAAACAAAATATAAAGAAAAAAAAATCCTAAAAGGAAGGTAAGTTCTATGCAAACACAAACAAGGCTGACTCCACCACAACAAACCTAATGAATTCTAGCAAACAAAAAGCATGATGGATCCACTTAGATTGTTTTCTAGACCAGCTTCTAATCCTTCGGAAAGGAATTCGTTACAATCTGAGCAAACCCCTCTGGAATCAATCTGAGTTTAAGTAAGTTGAATAGAGGCGAGGGAAGCTATGTGAAGCTTTGATACCCAAGGCCTCACCACATTACAAGGCGGTGCAGTCACTCATTCAACTTACAGAAACCATCATGAACTTCGAAGTATGCTTAAAAGAGTAACCAATATTTTTCGAACGACTTTACTATTAAGCTCGTTACCTTATCGGTCTCGTTCTATTCCAAAGTTTAAAGCTTAGGTTCGCGTTAAGTATCCTTTTCCTAAGGCGGGCAAGAAGAGAACGGTGATGAAATCCGAACCCTTATCTTGTATGGCCAGGCCTTGCCCCTTACTAGGAAATTAAAGCAGCTTTATTCGGTTCTCGACATATATGCAAACGAAGGAATACAAGTAACCACGTTGATGAAGGATTGGCGAGTGTTTCGACAAACTTACCTCTCGTTCCAGACGGGGATGAACCGTTGTAGTCGACTCGGGCCACGACTCCAATGTCGTGTACGAACCCAAGGGGCCGAGGCGATATCATAATCGCCGTCCTTCTCTGCACACAGTTTATATTTATACTACCCTTTCGTAGGGTTTAAAAATAAAAGAATGTCTAAATGTCCAAATGTCCAAGTCCAAAAAAAGTAAAAGTGCAAAAGAAAAGGAAAGTCTAAAAAAATAAAAATATCCAAAAATATAAAATAAAAATGCCTCTCTTCTTTTTTTTAAATAAAAAAAAATCTTCTTCTTTCGCTCCTTTCGATTTGTCTTTAACTCCAAATCTTCAAGTATTAACCAAAAGCTTTGGCAATTTTTTTTTCTTTCGCTCCAAATTCCAAAATATGTAGTAAAAAGACAAAAACCCAAAAACGTAAAGTAGAACAAATAAATAAAAACCTAAAAAAATAAATCTAAAAACTCTAGCCTAAAGACAAGTCCCCGTCGGCGGCGCCAAAAATTGTTGGTTATTTTCAATGATGTTGTAGTAATAGGTTCGTTCAAGACTTGTGAAAGCAGATTTTTTAGACTTAATTTTTGTAAATAAAAATAACAAGCTCAATTAAAAAGTTGTTTGGAAATTATGGAGAGAGTCAGGGCTAGGATTCCGCTATTTACCAATTCCAAAGTGATACTAATTACAATCATGCAATTTCACACTGTTGATGGTGGTTTTTAAACAAAGGGTAAAATCGTAAAACCCCATGACCTAGTGTTACCCGCAACACATTAACTAAGAGCATTTAACTCAGGTGTAAATAATTATTAGGGGTATTTTTTCAAAATACCAGATTAGGGTTTTTCGACACAGTACCCTAATTCCAAACCAAGCCGCACACTACGCACCATGGCAACAATACCAAACCAAGCCGCTGCTGCGCACCATGGCAACAATGCCAAACCAAGCCGCACACTGCAACACCATGGCAACAATGCCAAACCAAGCCGCACACTGCGCACCATGGCAAAAATGCCAAACCAAGCCGCATCTAGCACCATGGCAACAATGCCAAACCAAGCCGTACATCTCGCGCACCATGGCAACAATGCCAAGCCAAACCGCACACTGCGCACCATGGCAACAACGCCAAAACCAAGCCGCACACTCTTCACCATGGCAGCGACATGAAAACCAAACTACATATCGCACTCATTGGCAACCATGCCAAACTAAGCCGCTATGCCATTGGCACATGCCAAATATAGCGCCCTAGGCTTGCAAAATGTGCAACTAGGTCAACATGGCAAGACGTGCCATTGGCACATGCCAACACATACCCACAAGCCATATTTACAAGCCGCTATGCCATTGGCACATATAGCGCCCTAGGCTTGCAAACCATGAAACCTAGGCACATGCCAAGTCCACAAGCCATATTTCATGCCATTGGCACATGCCAACATGCTCGTCGATAGCTTTTCCTACCAAGGCCACGGCCCTAACGATTACCGCATGCCATTGGCACATGCCAACATGCTCGCTGGTAGCTTTTCCCTACCAAGGCCACGGCCTAACGACCACGCATGCCATTGGCACATGCCAACATGCTCGCGGTAGCTTTTCCTACCAAGCCCACGGCCTATGACTGGCCACCCATGCCATTGGCACATGCCAACATGCTCATTTGGTAGCTTTTCCTACCAAGGCCACGGCCCTAACGCCATACATGCCATTGGCACATGCCAACATGCTCGCTGGTAGCTTTTCTTACCAAAGCCACTACCTACTAACCACGCATGCCATTGGCATATGTAACATGCTCGGTGGCTTTTCTTACTAAAGCCACGGCCCTAACCCGCCACGCATGCCATTGGCACATGCCAACATGCTCATTTGGTAGCTTTCCTACCAAGGCCATGGCCCTAACTGACCACGCATGCCATTGGCACATGCCAACATACTCATTGGTAGCTTTTCTTACCAAAACCACGCCCTAACGGCCACGCATGCCATTGGCACATGCCCACATGCACGCTGGTAGCCTAACTTGCAAACCGGGCAACCTACCACCAAGGCATTCCGCACATACCATTGGCACATGCCAAACACACACGCTGGTAGCCTAACTTGCAAACCGTGCAACCTACCACCAAAGCATTCCGCACATGCCATTGGCACATGCCAAACACACACGCCGGTAGCCTAACTTGCAAACCGTCCAACCTACCACCAAGGCATTCCACACACGTCATTGGCACATGCCACATGCGCCCCTAGTAGCACCACTTGCACTCAAGATGCAACCAACACTCGAGACATCAACACAAACTCGGGGATGCTTTCCCGGGGTTTTGGTTTGGCGGTCCTGACTTGCGGCGTACACTACGCTCACATTAAGAAAGCGTGAAAAGGAATAAAGCGGTCAAATAAATGAGGAAATAATGGTGAAAACGTTTTCACCCATTAACACCATGCGGTTACCACCTCCTCTCATTATTTCACCTTTACTCTCTTCCTTCATGAGACCGAGTACGTTTCAATCTCGACTTGTATAAATAGGTCTTACATATTTCCACCGGACAACAAGTCTCGGTCGGGAGAAAATACTACACTCTCGGAAAAAACTTTGCAAGCTCTCCAAAAGCTTTCATCTCTTGCAAGCTTCCTAAGCTTTCACTTTCTGATACAAGTCGAGATACTACTCTCCTCAACACCTTTCTTTGCTTCCCTCCCCAAATCAACCCTTCTCCTCCACTTTGTGACCGAAGCAAGTCTGGAACGGCCATTTCTTGGTTTAGGCTGGACTTGTACAGATTGATCTCTCGAATCTATAAAGTGCTCATGTGCAGCACATTTGTTTAGGTTTGAACCCATTTCTCACTCACCTACCGAATTTACCAAAATCGGCGAAACGATTTTACCCATAAACAATTGGCGACCCCATGAATGGGAGGATTGATCTATCGGTTACAATACCAACTCCGACTCACGATGTCGTTTCCCGAACGTCAAATCCCAACATGGTGGAACTCGGGTCCTGAGCGGCCGCCGAGAACACCCGGCCTGAACTACCGCCCGATGTTAGCATCTCTCCCAATAACGTTGTTACGTCCACCGGCTGACAACGACAACATCGAATGCACTCCCTCAAGTGTAACGCCAATCACCAGGGCTAGAGCCGCTGCCTCCTCTAGCGTCTCTGCGCAACCCTCTAATCACGGCTTAACGAAAATATCTTTTCTGGTGTCGCGCCACGATCACTGGGGCTAGAGCCGCGCCACGACCCCAAATGCTTCGTCTAGCATGGCGCCTCCGTCCACGACCAAGATCCCAACTACCCCGTAGACGGGACGAGAAACCTGAGGGACAAGAGGAAGTCGCCCTTACGTCACCATCGGCGATCGATGGAACGACAAGAGATACTCGCAGCCCAGACGAGATATGGTTTCAACACGAGAAGAGGTACTCACCTTTCTCAAGACCACAGACAAGAATGACTACCACGTGAGTCGCGCCCTCCCGAGCCATTTAGGAACGTCTCCAGCAACCCGCCCAGCCGGCACCTCAGCGGAGCACGCCTCCATGGATGAGGAAACTCTTTTCTAGAATCCCGTTGGAAAGAAATCAGCCACCCAACTTTGTCACGAGAGAAGATTTGGAACAACTCCTCTGCAGCCGAATCAAGAATGATGAGTTGGACGTGCATCATCACCAACCCCTTACCCATCCAAAATACGTAAAATCCCTCTCCCAAGGGGTACTCTTCTCCTCAATTTACCTTGTACGATGGTGCGGGAATGCACGTGAGCATGTTTCTCGTTTCTGGAATCCCTAGGTGAACATGAATATAATCACGTTCTTCGTTTAAGGGAATTCTCAAAATCACTTACTTTGAAGGGCATATACATGGTACAATATCCCCCACCGAGCATTCCCAACCTGGAGTAGCATGGTCAACTGCGTTTTACAAGAAATACTTCTTCGTGTCTCGAACAAGTTACTTTTTGGACCTCGGAAGAATGTGTCGGTGGGATAACGAACATCCGAATGATTTCGTCAAAGGTTGGGGTTCAAGCACTTTCGATTGTCACAACCCAAACGTGACCCGAGCAACAATTGGTGAACGCATGCATCAATGGTATGGTTCCAATCTACCGCGCCTGCTAGAAAACTTTCGTTTCCAAACGTTCTCCGAACTCCATGAAGCGCGGACAATCAAAATAACAACACCAAAGATTCTTTTGGAAAGAACTAGGCCAACTCGAACAGAAGACGCGCGCGAAACCCGCGGAGTAGACGCCTCGTCGACCAAACAATTTAATGCGGCTCATCCTCCGTGAACATAGTAAACGAAAAGGAAAAAGTAAAGCCGCAACTTCCTACGAGCCACCCCGAAGCGTGAAGCGCAGCGCAACGGGAACCCTCATGAACGGAAGATCGTCACTAAAACTCACATGCGGCATCGTGAGACCGAAGGAAATACCCTTTATTTCCCATTCCCCATCGAGGAGGTGATTGACCTCCTAGAAGCTGGTTCAAGATGATGTCATCGGATTGCCACCGCTCGAACGGCCACTAAGCGAGGTTGAGATGGCGAACCCCAAATATTTCCATTACCACGAGGTTCGTTCACCACCCGACTAGTGATTACCCAGCAGACTAAAGCATATTTTCAAAGAAAGGATAGAAAGCGAGAGAACTCCAACTAGGAGACGAAAGAGTGCATCGAGACCCACTACCAATAAGAAACTGCGGTTCCTCTGGGGACTCCGTACACGAGACCCGTCACAATCCATGATGCGACATGTATGCGAAATTCTCTATCTTTCCAAGGTTCGGCTCAGGATATTTTCGCATCTCTCAATCGTGTTGTATCAAAACGGCTTTTCCTCTCTCGGAATCCACGCCAGGGCCCAAGCTTCCCAAACAGTGAAGCGGAGAACGGGACTGCTGACCATGTCCCATTTAAGAGGTAACGAATTCGACGACACGCTCATCGACACGGCCTACTACCACAACATCATTACTTTCAAGATACTGAAGGCAGCAGGATTTACAAAACAAGACGCTACCTATTCCCCGTCCGTGATTAAGGACTTGTGAGGAGAAGCTTTGAACGCGCATGGCTACATCAACTTAGAGATCGAGATGGGAGACGCTATAACACATAGCAAATTCCATATTGTCAAAGAACTAGATCACGACATGATATTGGGACTTTTATGGGTGCTCGACAACAAAGCGAAATTGGATGTGCGCCCTCCGCCAACGTCCACGCCCGAAGGAAATTCCAACAAATTATCCCACTGGTTATCGCATCAACAAACTACTGAAGAAACCCAGACATCCGGCGAAGACCCGTTGGCGCTAGCTCATGGTTTTCAAATGCAAGTAAGTCTGACCAAGCAACATTTTTACAACCGGCTTTTCCTTCCCCTTTCCGGTCATGGGGACTCGCGCGATTCGGCACGAACGCTATCAAGAAATGCGAATGGGAGGCTGGACCATTTGAACACTTTGCAAGAAGCTTGGAAACTTCTATTGAAGCCAACGAAGCCAAGACTCAAACGGTTGCACGACGTCGAACCCGTTTTCAATTGGAGATGTAGTGGTAAAAGAAAGCACGTTTCAAGTTGGGAAGATGAACGGGTAAAAATGGATTTGCCCAGTGAAGGAGAAGACGAGCCGTATCTGGTTGCGGATACCCTTTTGGGAGGATATTGCAAGCTCATCAATTCGATCACACTGAAGGCGTGATAATTCACTCATGATGGCTCAAGGAATCCAATCCATAAAAAAAAGGGGGCCGTACTTCCCATTTACTCCTTTTTCTTTTTCAGTATTTCCTTTAACAATTCCTCTTAGTAGTTGTACTTCCCCAAGATGAATACACCGTTTGTATTTCTCCCTGGGGATTCCCTTCCCGTCAAAAAAAAAAAAAATATACATCTTTTTCCAAGCAAATTCTCCAGATATCAGAGAAATACATCAGATAAACCCAGAAAACCACTGCAGAGCCATCATACCACAACCTCTTTCAAAAATATATATGGAGCAAAATGTTTACTGATGAAGAAGAAGGAAAATATGAGTTTACCAAAAAAAAAAAGAGAGGAGGCATCAGGGGAACTAAGCAGCTAACAGAAATAACAAAAGGGAGGAACTAGCCCTCGAAGGGTGGAGCACAAGTCCCTTCGGGCAAAGCTATCTTCAAACACTTTCCCCAGAATCCTCCGGCAACAAAGGTTCCATTCAACGGTTTTAGCAGCAACAACCTCAACATCCCATCCCAGACGACAGCAAGCCCGTGAGTGTCCTCCCGACGACCATTCCAGCATACGCCACCATGACCTCTCTGGTATTACAAACAGCACCTTTGGCATCAACTTCAAAGGTTATTACGTTTCCATCATATGCTACTTCAAAGGTTTTCTCATTGACATTTCGAAGAAAGTTCTTCGATTCACCCGCATCAAAATCAAGAATCATGGCGCTCTCCTCCACGCTCACTTGAACCCAAGAGAGTCGAGCATGTACATGTTCTTGAGTGGGGATAGATGAAAGGAGGTCCTTAACAATTTCATTAGCTTCATGGAGCAAGGACTCAATCCCAACCAATGCCTCCTCAAGAGAAGAAGATTGATCTGCGCCCAATTCTCAAGTCCTTTCCGAAAAGTTAAAGGCATGGCCATCCTGGAAGGTCCCATCATACACTGCAAAGAATGGGAAAATGATCAAGTTCAATCCTATCTATACGCATATAAAGAGGATAACATGAACAGAGAAGAAAAAAAAAAAAACATACCGATATGATTTTCTTAGCCGAATAACCCGATCGGGATGTTTTCGCAAGAGTCGGATCTCGCGCCTTCACTTGGAGAATCTCACTTTGTTTGGAGGATGATTCGTCTCTAGGCAAAGAAAAGAGAAACCAACAAGAAGAACCCTCTCAAACAAGGGAGATGATGCGGTTGCGTTGGGTATGAATACGGAACCTTAAAAAGGAAAGGAAGAAATGAGGGACATAACGCTTCCCGATTTTTTGGCATGGACGATGCCCTAATTGAAGCCGCGCGTGAAGGAAAGGCAAAATAAGGAAACTTTGTTATCTGAAGAAACTCCCTCCTTATTTACATCGGTCACGCCAACAAGCACGCACATCTTTCCCCAGCTTGCGCCGGTCCCACCAGCTAGCACATTCAGTTTCCCAACTCATGCCGACTTCCCAATGGCCTCCCAAGTCACGCCTGCAAGCACGCACAGCTTCCACACCTTGCGCCGGTCCCACCAGCTAGCACACTCAGTTTCCCAACTCGCGCCAACTTCCCAACGTCGCCCAAAATCGCACCGCCCCACCAATTAAAGCGACCTCCCGATTTGTGCAAAACTACCCCGAGAGGAAAGGATTCCAAATCCTACTTATAAAAAAGGTCGACAAGCCTCCTCAATTCTCTTTACGGTTTGTTGTTGATAGTTTGTCACCATCTTATGCTTACCTCGCAACAAAGCCCCCATTCCGAGCTAGCGGGGACTTAATGTTGATGGTGGTTTTTAAACAAAGGGTAAAATCGTAAAACCCCATGACCTAGTGTTACCCGAACACATTAACTAAGAGCATTTAACTTCGTGTAAATAATTAATAGGGGTATTTTTTTCAAAATACCCAGTTAGGTTTTTCGACCACAGAACCCTAATTCCAAACCAAGCGCACACTGCGCACCATGGCAACAATGCCAAACCAAGCCGCACATCTGCGCACCATGGCAACAATGCCAAACCAAGCCCGCACACTGCGCACCATGGCAACAATTCCAAACCAAGCCGTACACCTAGCACCATGGCAACAATGCCAAACCAAGCCGCACACTTTAACGCACCATGGCAACAATGCCAAACCAAGCCGCACACTCGCGCACCATGGAAACAATGCCAAACCAAGCCACACACTGCGCACCATGACAACAATGCCAAACCAAGCCGCACACTGCGCACCATGGCAACAATGCCAAGCCAAGCCGCACACTGCGCACCATGGCAACAACACCAAAACCAAGCCGCACACCTGCGCACCATGGCGCCTTAAAAACCAAACTACATATCGCACTCATTGGCAACCATGCCAAACTAAGCCGCTATGCCACTGGCACATGCCAAATATAGCGCCCTAGGCTTGCAAACGTGCAACTAGGTCAACATGGCCGTACGTGCCATTGGCACATGCCAACACGTACCACAAGCCATATTTCCAAGCCGCTATGCCATTGGCACATATAGCGCCCTAGGCTTGAAAACCATGCAACCTAGGCCAAGTCGGCCACGCATGCCATTGGCACATGCCAACATGCTCGCTGATAGCTTTTCCTACCAAGGCCACGCCTAACGGCCACGCATGCCATTGGCACATGCCAACATGCTCGCCGGGTAGCTTTTCCTACCAAGGCCACGTGACCCTAACGGCCACGCATGCCATTGGCACATGCCAACATGCTTTCATTTGGTAGCTTTTCCTACCAAAGCCACGCCTAACAGCCACGCGTGCCATTGGCACATGTCAACATGCTCATTTGGTAGCTTTTCCTACCAAGGCCCATGCCCTAATGGCCACGCATGCCATTGGCACATGCCAAACATGCTGGCGATGGCTTTTCTTACAAAGCCACGGCCTAACGGCCACGCATGCCATTGGCCATGCCAACATGCTCGTTGGTAGCTTTTCTTACCAAACCACCTGCCCTAATGGCCACGCATGCCATTTGCACATGCCAACATGCTCATTTGGTAGCTTTTCCTACCAAGGCCACGCCTACTGACCGGCCACGCATGCCATTGGCACATGCCAACATACTCGCTGGTAGCTTTTCTTACCAAAGCCACGGCCCTAACGGCCACGCATGCCATTGTCACATGCCCACATGCACGCTGGTAGCCTAACTTGCAAACCGTGCAACCTACCACCAAGGCATTCCGCACATACCATTGGCACATGCCAAACACACACGCTGGTAGCCTAACTTGCAAGCCGTGCAACCTACCACCAAGGCATTCCGCACATGCCATTGGCACATGCCAAACACACTTTTGGTAGCCTAACTTGCAAACCGTGCAACCTACCACCAAGGCATTCCACACACGTCATTGGCACATGCCACATGCGCCCTAGCAGCACCACTTGCACTCAAGATGCAACCAACACTCGAGACATCAACACAAACTGGGGATGCTTTCTAGGGTTTTGGTTTGGCAGTCACGGCTTGCAGCGCACTACGCTCACATTAAGAAAGCGTGAAAAGGAATAAAGCGGTCAAATAAATGAGGAAATAATGGTGAAAACGTTTTCACCCATTAACACCATGCGGTTACCACCTCCTCTCATTATTTCACCCTTTACTCTCTTCCTTCATGAGACCCGAGTGCGTTTCAATCTCGACTTGTATAAATAGGTCTTACCTATTTCCACCGGACAACAAGTCTCGGTCGGGAGAAAAATACTACACTCTCGGAAAAGGCAACTTTGCAAGCTCTCCAAAAGCTTTCATCTCTTGCAAGCTTCCTAAGCTTTCACTTTCGATACAAGTCGAGATACTACTCTCCCGAGAACTATTCTGGTCTCAACACCTTTCTTTGCTTCCTCCCCAAATCAACCCTTCTCCTCCACTTTGTAGACCGGCAAGTCTGGAGCGGCCATTTCTTGGTTTAAGCTAGGACTTGTACATTGATCTCTCGAATCTATAAAGTGCTCACGTGCAGCACATTTGTTTAGGGTTTGAACCAGTTTCTCACTCACCTACCGAACTTACCAAAATCGGCAGAAACGATTTTTACCCATAAACACATACGTTCAATTTGATTCTCAACTATTGCAAAAGTAGATTTTTTTAGAAACAACAAATGTTAATCCAAAGCATGGGATATCAAAACCCTAGGCTAAGCATATTTCATCAATAGAAAATACAATTGTTTAACAAAAATCATAAAATTTATTTTCAATCTAGGCAAATAATCATAATTAAAACTTGCACAAATTAAATAATTAAGAATTACCACTTTTTCATTGTAAAGATAGCTTCCTCCATCGCCCCAAGTATTGATTTGTGCTCAAAAATTATTTACAAAGATGAAATGGAGAGAAAATAATTAAAACCGGGTGTTTGCTACGTTTATAAATGTTGCAAAACACTGTTACAAAGAACGATAACAAATATGCGTCACAAGCTCTACATTAATACGACCCTCAAGGGTTCTGTCGTTGACACTGTTGAAGAACGACGATCTTTGGCTGTCTGTTCTTCGTGTTCTTGAGTGCGCCGTGCGAAAAACAATTATGCAACTCGATCAATCTTCACTCTGTTGTGCTCCAAACTCTCCCAAACTCTCCGTAAACCTTTTCTGATACTCCAACACTGTATATATACTACACAAGGCTTCGAATATCTCCTCATTACTCCCAAATATTTCCCGTATCTTCTCCATTATCATTTTTATTCTCCACGGGATAATTTCCCTGTTTTAACTCCTCACGCATTTTCTTGTGCTTTAACCCTCCAAACACGTTATGTACGCGCCTCAGATAGAGTCAATCACACTTCTATCTCACGCCATGCACATAAAGACACGTACAATCCCGTGAAAATCTTCTTCTCTTAACCACGTAGCCCTGTTTTCTTCTCACCTATTATCTAGCCAATTCTAACCGAAACAATCAACCTTACCACTCCTGTTACGATAAATCAAGTCTTCCCATGAAATTTGAGCCATTGAATCACACTATAACCCCTCCAAATGACCAATGAAAATCGCGATCGCTTTGCAAAGCTTTCCTTAAAACTTAAATTTGAAATGAAGAAGAAGTTCAGCCCTTATCCAACAACTGGGGGTGCAAATATCAGTTGGGTGCCCCTTAGCAGTTGGGTTACCCCTTATCCAAAGTGGGAGTCCGAATAGCAAATGTCCTCCGGGGGTGTTCCGAGCAACTTTTCGAGCCGAAGTTTCCAACAATCTTTATTTCCAAAAAATACCTACAAACACACAAAACACCATAATAAGGACAAAAACAAGTACTAACAATACGAAACATTGAGGATAAATTAGACACATAAATGCGTCTATCAGTTGGATCGGCTTGGGATAGAGCTGCAGACGTTGTACTGGCTAGGAAGGGAGCCGCAATCGTTGGATCGGTTTGGGATGGAGATCTGCGAAGTTATCTTCGGCTAAAAGGGAGCCACGATCATTGGATCGGCTTGGGGTGGAGCCGTAGACATTGTCTTGGCTAGGATTGGATCCATGATCGTTGTCCAGAAGCTAGGAATGGAGCCGCAATCGTTGGATTGACTTTGGATGGACGCTGGCTTGGATTTGCATGGCGTGGGATCGCTTGGCGTTGTGAAGTGCTTGCTATCGCATCATGGTTGTGTCGTTCCATGCGTGTCCCAGATAGGAAATCCTTTCCTTATTCAAATCCCAAAGCATCACGTTCATACGAAAGGTGTTAGCTTTCCTCCTCGTGTTATACCGTCGGTTTCGTGGGATGATGGCAACTTGATTCAGTTTCGTGGGAGGATGACGACTGGCTTCAGTTCCGCGGGATGATGGCAACTTGCTTAAATTAGGGTTTGGCTTGCTGAAACCCAAATTAATGCCTCCTTACTAAAATCGTTGTAGAATTCACATACGAACACGGATTTTGATGGTCCGCCCCTCCATTCGGCCGGAAACGAATTTCCTATCTCGAAATATTTAGGTTTTGAGTTCTTCTAGGAGGAGAAAACAACCCGATAGTAAAACTCAGAGAGAAATCAGGAGGGCTATTGCGGGCCCGAGGTGGCATAGTTGCACCCATTCCTCTATTCCCGTTCATGGATCAAGAAGGAACCTTTATTCTATTCAAACTTTAGAAACTCCGCCCGCATGAAAAGAGGTATCGACCCTCTTACGCTTTACATTGCTCAAATGCCGGATCCGTGCTTTCGTTCGCAGTGTCTATCCAGTGGATTCCAAAATTTACCAAACTTCCTTGCATTCTTGGGATGGATGGATGGAATAAAATGCTCGGTAATGATTATGTCAGATCTAATCTTGGATATTGTGGTTGCGTCGTCGGTCCATCCTTGACTTTAAGTTGTTCGATGTCGACCCTTCGATAGCGATGATGATATGCTGTGGATAATTGTATGGTAGAAATCTTCTGAAGCCATAAGATGAAATAGATGAGTTAGGAGGCATTCTATTGCCGATGTTCCGCTATCAAGTCTTCAAGGACTTTGTTTCCAGAGATATCCTTTGAACTTGACTTGAATCTTGACCTGTCGTATGAAATGGGATGAGGTGAGCGGTCCCAGTCATACTCATGTTGGATCCGATGTCATGGCCGAATATGTGAATGTATCCTTGTGGCGTGCTTTAGGAGTCTTCGATGCAAATGTACAGCATCATGTTGAGAAATTCTTGCGGATCGTAAAACTTTAGCAGCGATAATGTTGAAAATTAGACATAACCCGGTTGAGGGGAGTGAAGGCGCCCTATGCTAGTAGTCCCCATTTGTAGCTTACTTTCATTGTATCACCCTGAATCCATGTCTACGAGATTTGATATGAGATTATTGTACTCTTCTGGATGTGACGCGTGGCTCCCTTTGTTTCTTCAGGAAAATGTTTCAGCCGCGTCTCTGGAGTTTTCTCATGAGTCTTTGATAGCGAAGAGATTTCATGTAAACCCCCCAGTCCCCAAGTATGGCTTACACATTTCCATCTTGTAAGGTCAGGGGGTTAACCATGAAAAAGATATCACCATCTCGTGCGTTCGTACTGGTGATTTTGTTACTTCTTCGGCGTGAGACTAAATATGGAAGAGAACGAGTTACCTTTGTAGTGATTGCTGCTGTGGTGAAGCTGCTAGTTTCAAAAAATAAGCGGTAACAACTCTTGGTAGTAGGAGTAATCAGACAAGACCACATTTGTCGTGGGAACAAAGTAGGTTGGTTGGAATTGTATGGGTATCCATGAAAGTAAAGGATTGGATGGATGCGTAAGCGAGCAAACTGTCCATGATCACGGGTTTTGGGCGGGATGGATCAAAAGGTGGACATGACTACGAAGATTGGTCAGGCTGCGATCATGATCCTTGACATGGTGAGTGTGGTGGCACGACCCTTTGCGGGAAGGGGTGGCGTTGAATCGGCTTCGGCTCTTGGAGAGACGTTGAAAAAGATCCAAACATTGAAGCTTTGGTTTCGAATCAGGAGGGACGTTGAAAGCGGAGCCATTGCGTCAATCAGCGTCTTTATCAAATTGGACAACCTTCACGTGAACAAAGTGATTAGAGTCCCAGTTTCATTTATCAATCGCTTTCCAAGAGAACTTGGGGTTCGGGAATGGCTTCCTGACTGGAAACAGCTGCTTTCCTGATGCAGTGCGTTTGAGGGATGCAAATATGTCTTGACGCTACGCCTTGGATAAATATAGAATTTCACATAACTGTTTCATTATAGACTGCACGACTTTGTGGTTGAAGTCCTCCGGAAATCGCTGCACTCTGACGGGAAGAGGGTCTGTGAACTCGGGAGGGTTGCAGTTTCCTTTGCTTTCGATTTTGGAGAAGTCGTTCCTGATCTTTACGTGTGATGAAATTGGATTGCTGATTCTCTTCAAATGGGCGTTCTAGAGCAACACTGGAAGGATGCAAGCTGTCGATGCTGGGAAAATACAAGCTCTTAGCGCTGTAAAGATGCACGATGTTGTAAAGGTGCAAGTTTTTAGCGTTGGATCGTCTTGGAATGGGCGTTGTCTTATACGGGTCTTGACTTGGCGCAACTTGAACGCGGCTGGGACGCGGAAGAAAGGCTTGGGAGCTTGGGAGGATGCAGGATGTTGGTGCATCGACTTTCGAGCAGAGAAGCTAGCGCTGGAAGGATGAAAGTTGTTGGTGTTGACCAGGGTATGGTATTGTGGTCGGTATGGCTTGCACATGCTTTTTGGCATGCGCGTGCGGCATGTGTCTCTGGTAAGTGCGTCTGGCATGCGCGTCCTGTGAGCGCGTCTGGTATTGTCTTGGACGCGGACTGTTGGTGCTGGAACTTTGGCTACCAAGCGGTGATGATAGGTCTGGTGGTTTCAGTCCGTGGGACGGTGGAGACGGCACTTGGAAGGCTTGCAGGATGGATCACAGAATGCTGGTATTAGTGGTAGCAATAAAGTGGGCAAGCATATTCCAACTATGTACCCCGGCGTTTCTCTTTCAATTTGTTCTCTTGCTTTCTTGTTGGTGCAAACCCTAACCATAGGTATACCTTCCATAAATCTGTAGAAATATTTTTCTTCTGAACTGGTGTAAACCCTAGCCATGGGTATGCCTTTCATAAACTTGCGAAAATACTTCATCATAAACAATTCCTCTTAGAATACCACCGTAGTAACGTCGGCTACCTCATGAATAGTGACAGGTAATCATTATTGTGAAAAGTAGGCACATACGGGTAGGTGACTGTGTTTTTTTTTTTCAAAGGCAAATAAAGTGCCTGGTTTATGGTTCGGTTTTTCTGGTTTTTGGATTGATAGGCGATTGATTTTTAAAAGAGTTTTGGATTATTTTAGAACAATGGTTTTTTGGTATGCTAAAGTCTGAATCGGAAGTGTAAGTAGAAAATCATTCGTTTTTTCGGATTTCTTGACAAAAATGAATATTCCAGGTGTAAGTCTGAGTTTTGTGGGAAGCACCGCCGTGATTGTAGAAAGTCCCCGATCGTACATGAGTCATCCCGATAATCAAGGTCGTCGATCCTGGGCGGGTCGTTTGCTTTTATCATCTTGTAAGTCCCCATCCCACCTCTTGTCGTGTGCAAAATCGATCACTGGTAATCGAGTTGTAGATCCTTGAGCGGATCGTTTGCTTCTATCACTTTTCAAAGTTCCCGATTCGTCCCTTGCCGTGTCACGGATTGTAATCGGGCCGCTTTAGTAGCTGATTCGTCGATCCCTGAGTGAATCATTTGATTCTATTGTCCTGATGTCTGGGTTGAAGTATGATACCAAGGATTGAAAATTGACATTGTAACCGAAAGATCAATCTCCCACTGTGGTCGCCAATCGTTTGAGGGTAAAAATGGTTTCTACTGATTATGGTAATTTTTGGTGTGTGGGTGAGAAACGAATTTAAACCTTAAACAATGTACTGCAAGGGATTACATTAGATTCTAGAGATAAATCTGTACAAATCCGGACTAAACCAAGAAATGGCCATTCCAGACTTGCTTCGGTCACAAAGAGGAGGAGAATGGGTTGGTTTTGGGGAGGGAAGTGTAGAAAGTGTTGAGACCAGGTTGATTCTGGAAGAGTAGTTGTTTCACGACTTGTATCAGAAAATGGGAAGCTAATAGATGAAAACCTAGCAAAATGTTTCTGAGTGTTGTATTGCTCCTGACTGAACTTGTCGTTCGGTGGAAATAGGTAAGACCTATTTATACAAGTCGAAGTGAAACGTACTCTGGTCTCATTAAGGAATGGAAAAATGGGTGAGTAAATGGGAGGAGGTGGTAACCGTTAACGCATGGAATTGATGTTCCATAAAAGAAAGCGTTTCACCATTACTTCCCATGTTTACTAACCGCCTTATTCTTATTACACTTTCTTATAACGGGCGTAGTGTACACCGGCCGCACGTTGTAAACCGCCAAACCAATACCCAAATAGGATCCCCCAGTTTGTGATATATGTTGATGTCTCAAATATTTTAGTGGAAAACATGTAGCATGTTGTTGTTGCCTGGCAAGTCGAGCTTGGGAGACTTGCTGGATTGGTGACCTTCGACGGTCGAGATTTTGCATCTTAAGAGGAAAGGTAGTCGTTGATCATCGCACGCCTTCGTTTTGGTAGCCGCATAGGGAAGCCCAGCATGGTGGCGCGACTAGGTTGGCATGCCATTGGAATGGCATGCCTTGGCGTGGCCAAACTAGGGTTTCAGGTCAAAGGTTACCATGCGTTGTCTGGTAACCTTGGACGGATAGGATTCGCTCCTGGGATTGAAGGGTGACCTTTGATTGTCGCACGCCTTCGTTTCGGTAGCCACATAGGGAAGCCCAGCATGGTGGCGTGGCTAGGTTGGCATGCCATTGGCATGGAGCGGTTAGGCGCGTGGCCAAACTAGGGTTTCGGGTCAAAGGTTACCATGCGTTGTCCAGTAACCTTGGACGGCTAGGATTGCTCACGGGATTGAAGGGCGGCAGGTTGATTATCGTACGCCTTCGTTTGATAGTGCATAGGGAAGGCCAGCATGGTGGCACGGCTAGGTTGGCATGTCATTGGCATGGCATGCCTTGGCGCGGTTTGGCGTGGCCAAACTAGGGTTTCGGGTCAAAGGTTACCATGCGTTGTCTGGTAAACTTGGACGGCTAGGATTTGCTCCAGTCATTGAAGGGCAACCATTGATTGTCGATGCCTTCGATTTGATAGCCGCATGGGAAGGCCAAAGATGGTGGCGCAGCTAGGTTGGCATGCATTGGCACGGTTTGGCGTGGCCAAACTAGGGTTCGGGCCAAAGGTTACCATGCGTGGTGCAGTAACCTTGGACGGCTAGGGATTCGCTCTGCGCGATTGAAGGATGACCGTTGATTGTTGCACGCCGTTTTGGTAGCATGACAGGAGCGAGCATGGTGGCGCGCGTCTAGGTTGGCATGCCATGCTTTGGCGCGTTTGGCATGGCCAAACTAGGGTTTGGGCCAATGGTTACCATCGTTGTCCAGTAACCTTAGGCGGCTGGGATTTGCTCATGGGATTGAAGAGCGGCCGTTGATTGTTGCACGCCTTCGTTTTGGTAGCCGCATAGGGAAGGCCAGCATGGTGGCGCGGATAGGTTGGCTAGGGGGCCAAGGCAAGGTACGTTGGCTTGGCGTGTGGGGCCAAGGGTTTGGCATGTCATTGGCACATGGTGCGGCTAGCATGGCTAAGGGCCAAGGCAAGGTGCGGTTTGGCTTGGCATGTTGGGCCAAGGGCTTGGCATGCCGTTTGGCATATGGTGCGGCTAACATGGATATGGCCAAGGCAAGGTACGGTTTGGCTTGGTATGGTTTGATATTGGCGTAGTAGTGCGGCTGGCATGGTTGGCATGCCTTGGCGCGGAGATGTGGCTGGCACGGTTTGCCATTAGCACAGTGATGCGGTTGGCATGTTTGGCATGCCTTGGCGCGGTAGATGTGGCGACACTTTGCCATTGGCATAGTGGTTCGGTTGGCATGGTTGGCATGCCTTGGCGTTTGGATGGGTTCACACGGTTTGCCATTGCACATTGGTTATTTGGAATGGCATGCCATTGGCGCAAAAGAGTGCTTGGTAGCATGGTTGGTATGCCTTGGCGCGGTAGCATGAGAATTTAGGGTTTGGTATAGGTGATGTCAGTACGTGTTAAGGGTTACTGTAAGTGGAACTCACCGTGAAAAATGGTACCTCGGTAATTCTTATGGAAGCATGATGATTAATTTAATAAATGCGCTAATGGTCATAGTGACGTCATGTCAAGTGCATAGTTTTACGATTTTGACCCTAAGCTAAAAACCACCATCAACAACAGGGTGTCGGGGTTTTGGTATGAAACATGGAAAGATTTGGGTGAGATGTACTTCAGTTGTTTTTGGTGGATTGGTTTGGATGAGATTTAAGCTTGATAAAACAGGGGCTAATGAGTTATCTCGAGGTTAAGTAAATAAAGGAAGATTCACGTATAAATACGATAAAACATAAAATGAAAGAATATCGGGTTTGGTTGAATATTTGGAAATTTCGTTATGAACAAAGGATGATATCTTCTCTGAAGAATTCATTCTATCTTTACGAGTTTGGGACTGCAACAAAATATGTGTAGGAGAAGAGAAAATGATCCCCGAAGAAATATTTTCCGTGGAAAAGAAGAAAAGAAAAAGAAGATATTCCTGGGAGATTTAGGGTTGCTGCATATATAAATAGATACCGAAGAAGAACAGAAGAGGATTATCGAGAGTTGGGGGAAGTTATCGAGGCTAACAGAGCCGAGAAGAAGAAGTTGCAGGAATCTCTTATGTTGCTGCATCATCAAGAACACAAAGAAGATTAGACTCATAGAGTGTGTCATGACATCGTATATTCAACTGCAATTGGGTTTTCAATTGATGGAAAATGCTTAGCTTACGGTTTTGATGTTCCATACTTTCGATTGACAATTATTATTTCCAAAAATCTACTTTTACAATATTTGAGAATCAAATTGAACGTGTGAAATTACGTGATTATTATAATTAGTGAATCACTTTAAAATTGGAAGATAGTGGAATCCTTAGCCTCAGTCTCTCTAAAATCCTGATAACATCTTTCAATTGTGTTTTCTTTATTTTAGTAGTAGAAATTAAATCTAGAATCAAACTTTCACAAATCTTAAACGAACCACCTTTCTTACCATTGTAAAAACTACATCAGGTACCCAAGTATCCTCCCAAATTCTATACTTTCTAATTAGTTCTAAGCCTTGTACAAATGCATTTCCATGTCCAAAAAAGTCTAGCAGAGTCCTTTACTTTTGAAGGACTGTTCCTATTGAAGTAAATAGGCTTTAAGGTTTTTGCCCATAAAGAATTAGGCTTATGTATTAACCTCCAAGCTACTTTAGAGATCATAGCCAAGTTAAATTTTCTTGCATCCCTAAAACCTAGAGACCCTTCATTGATTGGCTTACATAGACTTGTCCATGCTTTTGGTTAAAAGCCCTTCGTATTAAGTTTTTCCCCCCACCAGAAGTCTCTTTGTATGGCATCAATTTTGCTAGTGATTTTTTTGGGTAAAATAAGGCAACTTATTTGATAATCGGTGCGGCTATAATGTGGTCGAGCCACATACTTAAATTAGGAAAAAACTTGAAAAACAATTTTATTACCTAATCGTTTATCTTTTATCTTTTTTTTTAACTTCCTTGAAAAACAATTTTATTGCCATTGGCACAGGGGTGCGGCTAGCATGGTTGGCATGCCTTGGCGCGGTAGGTGTGGCTGGCTTGGTTTTCCATTGGCACAGGGGTGCGTCTAGCATGGTTGGCATGCTTTGGCGCGGTAGGTGTGGCTGGCATGGTTTGCCATTGGCACATGCAGTGTGAGAATTAGTGTTTTGTCCTGTCAAAACCCTAATCAGCATTAAAAAAAGGTACCCTGGTAATTTTCTCTCAGATAAATTAAAGGGTTCAATAAATGTGCTTGGTTTGGACATTATTACTCAAGTTCTGTGGACGTCACTGTCTGACTAGGGTTTTACGATTTTACCCCTAAGCTAAAAACCACCATCACACCTTCGTATTAAGCTTTTCCCCACCAGAAGTCTCTTTGTATGGCATCAATTTTGCTAGCTAGTGATTTTTTTGGGTAAAATAAGGCAACCCATTCGATAAGCGGTACGGCTATAATGTGGTCGGGCCACATACTTCAAGTATGTGGCCCCTCTTTAAATGCTGACATGTCGTATAAAGTAGGAAAAAACTTGAAAAACAATTTTATTACCTAATCGTTTATCTTTTTTTAACTTCATACATTTTCTCAAAAAGTAAAACAGTTAAGGGGATTCGGAAGGGTCGGGTTTTTTGGTTAAATAGGTGTCAAAAAATAAAGAGGGGCCACATACTTGAAGTATGTGGCCCAACCACATCGTAGCCGGGGCGTTTGATAAGAGGGAATGTTGGCCATTATTGATTTGTTTAGTATCATTCTACTAGTTTGTGGCAAGACTTTACCCTTCCAACTTTGATATTTGGTTTCCATTTTTTTTAGAATTGGATCGAAAGTTTCAATTTTAGATTTATCTATGAAAAGTAGGGCACCTAGATATGGGTCCTTGTGGATATCCATCTTAGATAATTTGCCGAGTATAAAGTAATAATGTAAAGGTTTGGATCCAACTCTCTGATTTGAAAACCTATATTTACTCCCAAAAATTACATGGAGCACCTCTTACTTCCCAAGTGTTAAAGACAGAAGTCGAAAAAACTTCAACGAGTATGTTGTTGTCTTTAATGCCCATAATCTCTAATCAACCGGAAAGACAATATAAAGTTGTAGTTTCAGTTATGTTTTTCAATGTTTTTTATTCTTTTTCATTTTCCAATCTCCTTTGTATTTTTATTGATAACCATTTTCTCCCTCAATAAGAAAAAAAAAAGCACACACACACACCAAAATGCAATCAATTATCCATAAAAGTCCCGGAATAAACAAATAGTGCACTTGATCAAATTACTTAATAAAGAGACCTCAAAATAATATCCTCTTCTCCATCAACAAATGTTATTGTTTTTCTTCTCCCTCAAACAAATTAAACCTTATTCTAATTCATATTTTCATAAACTAAAAAATAAAGATATCAAAAAAGCCAAAGGTTTGATAGTAAAAATAATCAACATCCGGCTTAACTATGCTAACCACTCGTTGTCCATCCCATCAATTTCTCCAATATCCATACTGCAAAAATAAAAACAAAAAAATGTTACAATTATAATAAAATTAAAAAACATCGTAATTTATGAGTGTTTTATGGGCTTATATCATTGGGCTTTTCAAATGGGCCTCCTTTCACATGGCCTGTAATTTATCCAGCTAGATCTCATGGACATGTAGAAATGTAGATTCGATTGATTCAGGCATTCAGTCAATTGAACCCCAGAACTCAGACAGATTTCAGATGTCAGTGTCCTGAGGATTGTGCATAAACTTAATTTTATTGGCCTTAGTTGGATCGGTCTGGGCTTTTGCTAACTATGAAACATGGCATCCACCTTTGAGCAGATGTAATGCAAACTCATGCCACTTGTCATTCACAACTTATCCAAAAGAATATGATATTTATACCCAAATTTTCATCCACAACAACTTAGTCTTATTCTAACACTCTCAATACACCTACCACAAGAACCTATTTTGTAATGATCATGATTTGATTTTTCTTTCTATGAAATGATCAAGAAGACCTGATGATCTCTGTGTGGGTCCCATATAATTTCAAATATTGATGAAGTATCTAAAATTTAGATGTTTTAGTAGTGTATAAAAATTGTCTTTAACTTAATAAATTATTACTTACCATGGCAAAGCAGATTCTTGAAAGTAGTCCTTGCTATCAGAGTAGTAAGAATCATCCAAGTGTTGTTGTAAGAAGAAGCTTTCATCACCATCATTAGTATTATTAGCATTCATCCAAGATGGAAACTCCATGACTTCATCAAACAGATTGCTGCTACTCATAATCCCATCTTCATTATCTGATGATAATAATCCTCCTTTGTTATTATCTTGTGAATTATTATTATTGATCTCCATTTTCTTCAAGTACTTGAACCACCAAGCCGATGTTACCAAATTCAACGTGTCATTCCACTCCATTTCGTGTTGTTCTCCTATAGAACGGATCTCGGCCATTTCGTCATCATCCATTGTTGGGTGCAATCCATTCTCCTCACCCGTGGCATCTATCATCATGTCGGTCATTGGGAATGAATGAGGGAGTACACCGTCCGGTGATGCGACAAAAGAATGAGTTTCTTCGGTGGTGCTAGTACTTGCGAGTGTGGGCGGTGGTGAAGAAGATGAAGATGGAGATGGATAAGAATACATTGAGGAGAATTGGCTATTGTTGTTGTTGTAGTAGAGTGAAGTGGTGTCTAAATTGTTGAAATCATGAAAGTTGAGATTTAAGCCCAGTGGTTGATAATTAGGGAGAGTAGTGAGATTGAGATGATCAATAATAGGGAGTGTTGGTTCCATACAAGGAGAAGACAGGAAATGACTCATATTGGGTTGCATAAGACAAGGAGTAGGACAAGAGAAAGATGAGTAAGAAGAATTCTCTAAGTAATTTGTGAAATTGTTGTTGTTGTTGTTGGTGGTGGTGTTTGATGGATAAATTCTAGGATTTCTTCTGTACTTACTTCTTTCTTGTTGTTCATGTTCAAAGGAAGATGGGTTATGAAGAGATTGTGATTGTGATTGTTGTTGTTGTTGTTGTTCATTGGCTTGTTTCATTGAAGCTCTATGAAATTTGAGTGCAGTAACAATTTCTCTTCTAGCTTCTGCCATATTTAGCAACCTTTCTTGATATGGTCTACTTGTATGAAGTCTTCTTCTAACTTGCTTCTTAGGTTGTTGTTGAGGTTGGTTTTAGGAGATGATGTGGAGTGGTTGGTGGTTGTTCCTTGGTTTTGCTCATTTTCATCCACATGATCAACATCTTGACCTTGTTTGTTCATATTAGGCAGTGATGGTTCTTTTCTTGATGAGGTTAATTGTTTAACGAGGTTTCGAATATAAGCACCGGATAAATGAGGTTCATCTTTTAGCTTCTTGAGCTTCTCTACCTCCATTGCTCCTCCTCCTTTGTTGTTGTTACCTTGCTTTGCGGTTGATGATGATCTAGTATTACTCCTCATTTTTTTAAGCACCAGAATTTGAAGATGTACTTAAGGAAGGGAGGATATCATGAAGGGGTTGCTTTTTGCAGTGAGCAAAGTACAAGGAAGGCAGATAGAATTAGAGTTGATCGAGGGAGGAAAATGAGGTTTTTCTCTAGTCTAGTTGATGGTGGTGGGGGTGAAGTGAGGTGAGGTGAGGTTCTTGTTGTACATCATGGTTGTTATAAATAGGGTACAAGACATTCTAGCCTTCTAGGGTTTTTAAATATTGTTGGAGTTTTCCCCATTTTGGCAAGGAGTTTAGGTTTGTTAGAGGGTCGGCTCAAAAAAAAAAAAAAAAAAAAAAAAAAAAAAAAAAAGGTTGTTAGAGGATTTTATTACCAGGATTTAATGGGCAGTTGGACCACATTTTAGACTAAGCTCCCATTGCCAACAATACCATTTGTTTCTTTCTAGTAGTAATAGTGGTATGGGAGGAAACAAGTACCAACATTTTTAGTTTTTACCATACTCACATTGTACTGAAAAACTTGTTTCCTTTACTAAAGTAGTTTACTGCTTTCAGATTATCTATGTGGGACTAATGTTTCTCAAGTTATTTATTTATTTTTAAAGTTTTATCTGAGATTATTTGAAATGTATTTTCTACTTTTATGGCATGTGGCAACCAGAAGCATTAGTCTGGGTATTGGGAGGGCTTGATCCTTTTTTTGGGTTGGCTTAAGTGTAAAATTGACACACATAATATGATCCAACTCAAACTAGGCTATAAAATAAATGATTTTTTGGCTTGTTGGGGCTGGCTATAAGCTAGCTCTAGTCATCGTGTAGTTCCGCCCTTGGAAGTATGAAGTTAGAAATACAGCTTTTACTTCACAAAAAAAAAAAAAAAAAAAAAAAAAAGAAAAACGTGATTGGTTGTCTATTTCATTCTCAAGTCCCTACTTTTCATGATTGATATAGGTTGATCTGAACTTTTACCGTGGTACCAGCTCATATAGGACAAAAAAAATCAGGAAATCTGACCATTGGATCGATGGTGGTATCACCCATAGTAAGGCTGAGTATCAACCCATATCAATCATGCTACTTTCGATTTTTCATTTTTTGTGTGGTATCTTAATCTAACATTTGTCCTTCAAGTTCTAACGGATAGGGCAAAACATTGACTGTCATGGACTATGTTGGATCTGATCTTAATGTCCCCCAACTGCATCTTGATTATCAATTTAATTTGTTTTACTTTCATTATTAGAACGTTAAGATCATTAAACAAGCATTAAAGAGGGGTACTTACTCTTACATTATTTGAGCTAGTAAGCTAGGTTTACCTCTAGGTAGGTCAAATAATGGAAGAGTATTATTAACTTACCTTAAAAAGGGATAATTAATGTCATTAAAGACCTTTACAACAAAGGTAATGTTGACATAAAATCACAGAGAATCTGATGAATATGCTCAGAGGAAGAGGATCATGTCTGAAACCTAACCATGGGACCAGTCCTTCTCTTAAAAACGTCATCAGAGAAAAGGCTGACACAAGAATCTCCATTACTATTGCAAGGAAAATAAACAAAAGAAAAACTAACTTCTTTTGGAAATTGCTTTACTATCAAAAAAGATGATGATTCGAGTCTGTTATAGCAAAGCAGAGAATTTGGACCTTTTGTAAAGATCCTTCCAACAACATGTCAATGCTTCTCAGCTAGTGCAGCATCCATGCCTAGAGGTGTTAGGTGCATTATCCTACCAGAAATAGGTTGAGTAAAGGCAAATAAGTTTGGAGTCGAGCAGTAGCCAGGAGGGCAATTCCAATCCTGGTTCCGCCTCTGCTGCAAGACGCCACCATAATAATCGTGATCGGACGGCACATATATTAACAATTATAGATATCAAAAATAAATCTATACTAGTAGTGTTAAACTCTCTATAACCATCTGAAGAACTAAACCTCTTTAATTTTTATTTTTATTTTTTGGTTTTCTTGTATTCTTTAGTTGTTACAAGAAAAATTGAAAATGAATACTAAAATGAAAATGCATGAATGTGAAATAACACTGTGAAAATGATGTTATGGTTAGCAGAGAACTTGGACCTATTGCAAATGCCTTTTCCACAAAATGTTAAAGCTTCTCAACTAGTAGAAGTCTCTCCATACCTCTCTCTCTCTCTCTCTCTCTCTCTCTCTCAGTCTCTTGTAATTTCAATTCCCATTTACATTTACTCAATACAAATTGGACTGCAGAGGCATGGCTTCTGCTGTCACTTTTTTTTTATGTATCAATCAGACATTACTGTGATGGACTGCAACAACAACAATTTAACAACTGTGAAAAAAAAAAAAAAAAAAAAAAAAGAAGAATTTAAAATGTACATCTGTGATTGATTCATACATACATTACATATAAATGCCTGCCTTGTCTTAAACTTGCAGGTAAATTGCAGGGAAATGTAACCATTCCGATTTAACTTTCACTTAAATCCATGGATGGAGTGATAGGTGTATGGTTGCCTTCTGACACTTTAAATTCTTTTCACATATCTATTAAGTTTTGATATAAAAATGTTTTGTACTTTGAGTGCACTAAGATAAGATATTAAGATGTAACACGTATGGATGTATAAACCTAGCAGAGCTAGGAATCTGACTCCCATATTTAAGATCATCGGATATAATCTCTACTTTTTAATCTTGGGATTTCATAAACTCCATGGTAGCACAGTGTATTAATCCACTCTACTGTTTGAGGATCTCATAAAATCCATGGTTGCAGAGTGTATTAAAAAATTCGTATACTTGGTTTGCTCAAATTCGGTCCTATGAAATTCTCAAATCTCATTTTCTTTTTCCATAAAATATTTTTCGGTTTTGCTCAATTATTTGACATTATAATTAGCGGATATCTAATCAAATGATTGGGTGGTACTAGTAGTAGGATCGAATCTTGTATTGGCTATTTTAAAATATTTAATGGACAGGATAAAGGAATGATTTGGAGGTTAGAAAAATGTCAGAGTAGAGCTACTAATGTTGGACAAGTGACAAACATGCAGTTTACTCGGGCCCCTTGTGTGCTCAAATTGGGTCCCAATAGTAGACATCAGTGCCCTGCACCAACACTGTATCTAAGCTTGAACTTCATTATCCTAAACTCTTAGGGTCCGTTTGGCATGGGTGTAATAGAAGGAGGTAGTGCAGTCAACTGTGTGGTCAAGGGCTGCATTCAAAATAAACATGTTTGGCAGGGCTCGAATGCAGGGACATACTAACTACCTGTAATCCATACTACGCCCAATGGGCGTTTTTGAAAACCCAGCTCAAAAGGTCTGCATTCAAAGTTGCCCTCTATCGCAACATGTAACTACTCCCTTTGACAAAGTTTGACCATATTATACTTCATAAAAATCATTAGTTTTTCATGTTCTTCTTTCTACTCTCGCTCTTTTCTCTGTAGAAGTTGGTGTTCTTCCTTCCATATTTCTATATTTCGTATATTCTTCAAGAGCTAAGATCAAATTGTTTCACTATCTTCATAAAAAGGATACAATCGTTGACTAGAGAAACCCAAATCAAAGTACTAGACATTGAAGATGCATAATACTGAGAAGATTTAACATAACAAACACATTCACCTTCCTGAATCAACAATACATTCACCTTCAAGATCCCACTTGATATGTTTTCTTCACTTCTTCTCCATCTTTGTTTGAATTATTGGTATATTAGATCTATTTTCTGTAGGGCATCACATCTGTTTTTTTTTTCTTTTCTTTTTTAAATAGATCAAGTGATGTAATATTTTTCTTCATTAATTTTAATCTTCTTACCAAAAATAAATCAAATTAATGTTTCGTAAGATTTAATGGAAAAAAAATTCTCTTATTGTTCTGCCCAGAATACTTTAGAAGTTGCATAAAATACCATTTAGAAAAGGAACAATTCTAGGATTACTCTTGTAACGTGCCAAACACCATCCCTTTCAATACGTGTAATCGAATGCAGTGTATTAGGACTACATGCGGTTCAATGCAGTGTAATAGAAAAAAAAATGTGTGCCAAACGGACCCTTAGT
>JAJJWW010014631.1:0-30352 GCA_023531295.1 Papaver armeniacum | reverse complement strand
AACGTCGCATAAAATCATGGACATCCTTTTTGAGAAAAATTCCCTCATGAGATAAAAGATAAAAATCAATTACAGCGATTTTTAGGATGTTTGAATTATATTTCAGAATTCTATGAGAAGGTTGTTTTTATGGCAAAACCTTTGCATGAGAGATTGAAGAAAAACCCCCCTGCTTGGAACATTGAGCATACTAGAGCAGTCCAGCAAATTAAGAAACAAATTAAGGAAATTCCTTGTCTTGCTTTATCCAACCCTAAAGCATTCAAAATAGTTGAAACTGATGCTTCAGACCTTGGATATGGTGGGATTTTGAAACAAAAGGTTAATAACAAAGAGCAATTGGTCAGGTTTACATCCCATGCTTGGCGTGGCCCTGAAGTAAATTACTCTACGGTAAAGAAAGAAATTCTTGCTATTGTACTAACCGTACAAAAGTTCGAATCTGATTTAATAAATCAAAAATTTCTTATCAGAGTAAACTGCAAATCTGCTAAAGAAATTTTACTTAAAGATGTTAAAAACATAACCTCTAAGCAAGTTTTTGCAGAATGGCAAGCTATTATGTCTGTATTTGACTTCGATATTGAGTTTATTCCAGGAGAATCAAATTCTTTACCTGATTTTCTAACTCGTGAATTTTTGCAGGGAAAAAATGTCTAAATGACCTCCTGATAAAGGTAAAGCACCTAAAGAAGCAAAAGAGGTCAAACCTCAAAAGAGAGAGATATCAACATTGTATAAAACGATAGCTCTCTTAGATCCAAAGGTTGTTAAACAACAAAAGCTAGATGATACTCCTAAAGAGGAGAAATTAAGAAATGATGCCTATATTCTGGCAGCAGAATCTTCTCATCTAGGTGAATATATTTACCCATATATTCCAACTTCCAGTAAATGGATTATTCCAGTGGAAAATAAATATGCTAATTTGCAGCCCAGCGAAGTAGTTGCTTTCTACTTCAAAAATAATGCGATCCTTTTGTTTACCCAAAAGACTTTGATTTTTCAAGATATTCTTGTAGTAATGGGTTGATTGAATTAGACATAACTAATAGGAATGGTCTGATATTGCCTATGGCAAAGCCACAATCCACATGGTTATTAAGCAAGAACAATGGACAGGAGAACTATTCAAACCCTATGAACTTAATAGACCATTGAGAGGTCGCAATACTATGGTAAAGTTCAATTATTTTAATTATATCAATGCATGGGAACATGCTTTCTACTATGAGAATAAACAAAGAAAATTCTCTTGGTTTATTCGATTTTCAGAAAATTTTGCCTTAATAAGGTTGATGATATTCCGAACTAGTTTATCAAATGGTTCTCTCAGTTGGGATTATATCCTATTTGCTTACCAGATAAAGTAAGGACAGTCTACGATGATTTTGTAGATCTTAATCCTTCCTTAATAAACACCTCATTCTGGTTTACGGTTCTTTACCAAGTCCCTTGATTGTCCGTAGAACTCATTATCGACCAACGAAGTTTTTCCAACTTAGGTGAAACTTTCAAACAAGTTCCTTATTTAGGAAGAAGGATTTTGATTAAGTGGTGGCAAAAGTTTGAGTTCTTTAACAAAAATTCAATGCTTTTCCACAAAGGACTTATTGACCTTGGACCACCTAAGACCTCCTAGAACTAGTATTGATGACTTATTAAAAGAGTTTTCTGCTAGAATATCTAAAGAAGAACTCTCTAGACTCCTAGTTCTTCTACAAGACCAGGCTAATACTTCTTCCAGTTCAGCAACCGAGAAATAGAAGATAAAGATGAAAACGAAGCCATTATTATGGAAGAAGACGATCCTCTAGATATTAGCAATGAATATCTATCTAAAGAAGATTCTCAAGACCCTTATGCTAAATAATTCTAGCAAGCCATGATGTTTATCAGCAATATCTAAGAATCTGCTTTAGGCTTATGATAGCCTCGACAAAATCTACTTCTCTAAGTGGGAGATAAAAGTAAGATTGTAATTTTGTTTTTTATGGAGGCTATCCGCACATCTATAATCTTGTCTTTTATGGTGGCTATCAGAACACCTGTAAGTTTGTCTGTAGTAGCGGCCATCCGCACACCTGTCTCGGTAGGTCCCTTATAAGGAACTTTTTTCTTGTTTTTAAGCACCAGTTTAGTTTGCGAGAAGGAGCATGAGTGGAGAACTCTTCTAAGCCTTCTCTCTTCTCTCTGCAACCTTTGTAATATATTTCAGTAATAAAAGGTTTATTCTTAAGTACATTCTTCATCTTGATCTTGTATATACAACTCCATTAAAGCTTAAAGCTTTAATGTTCACAGCTTAAAGCCTTCAACGATCCGTTTCTCCTATATTTACTGTAGAAAAATCATTTTTACTGTTCATTTAGGCATTTCTGGTATCAGAGCCTCCGGGAGGTGTGCTCGTGGAAGATAGAGGAGCAACCCTAATCCAAGTTATAATTCCATCACTCATCTAAAGTACTCTTTGATACGTTAGTCGCGTTTAGTTCCTGACGGTAAGACCAGCTAAGAGGGCGGCACGAATACGTGAGCTTGTAAAATTCGTTGACTGTAGATGAGAGTCTAGTGAATGAATGAATTAAATAGAACCTTGGGAAGATCAAGTTCTTATCAATCTACCAATATTTCTAAAAGAAATAAAGAATTAGTAATTAATGAAAATATAGATAATGATCTATGTAATTGGAATTTGCCAAAATCCAAACAAAATGAGATTTATAAATCGAATTTTATATTCAAATCGGATTATATCATATTAACAATTGAAGAAGCTATACCTATTTCCCCAGGTTACATCTCTTTTCAATTATTATCAGACAAGTTCATCAAACTTCATAAATTAAAATATAAGTTTTTACATCTAGGAATGGTTCAAATAGCCTTGAAACCATCCACTAGATTAGGTTTAAATACCTCAGCCTTAATTTGTCTTAGACACAAATGACATAAACGATTCCATGATTCTCTTTTGGGAGTTATTGAATCTAGTTTATGTGATTGACCGATATACTTTTCATCTTACCCAAACTACACGTTGTTGTTATCAGACCCACACATTAAACATACCTTATCTCTAGACGTAAAGTCTGAAGGGTACGATATGATGCCCTGTTCTCAAAATGTAATTCTAATCTATAGAATATATTACAAAGTTATGAACTCAAGTGTTCCCAATATTCGTAAGATTCCAAATCATAACGAAAAGGGAGAAACCACTTTATTCTTCAATCTTTCATACAAAGGTTTTGCTATAAAATCAACCTTTTCATAGAATTCTGAAATATAATTCACACCTCCTAAAAATCGTTGTAATTGATTTTTATCTTTTATCTCATCGGGGAATTTTTCCCCAAATGTAATAGATCAGTCTATAGGAATGATCGATCCGTTAGCAATATTATGCCCAAGAAATCTAATTTCTTGTTGGAAGAGTTTAACCTTCTTTGCAGAGACAACTAAGCCTGCCTTTTTTACAACACTAATAAATATCCGAAGATGTTTAAAATGTTGTTCAACATTTTGGCTATAAACCAAGACATCGTCTATGTAGACAATGATAAAATCCATATAAGGATTGAATATTTCATTCATTATTCTCTGATATTCAGAGGGAGCATTTTTCAGTCCAAAAGGCATTACATTCCACTCATAATGGCCAAAAGGGACTGAGAATGCAGTTTTGTATTTATCTGTTTCAGCAATTTGAATTTGACAATAACCAGATTTCAAGTCGAATTTCGACTTAATTTTTGCTTCATATAAGCGGTTTAGTAAATCCTTTTTGTTCGGGATAGGATACCTAATCCATTTCAAAGCCTTGTTTAAGGGTTTATAGTTAATTACAAGCCTGGGTACTCTCCTTTCTTGTTCAGCAGCATTGTTGACATAAAAGGCTGAACAACTCCAAGGACTATGAGACTTGCGAATTAAGCCTTTATTCAGAAGATCTTGAATCTCCTTTTTACATAATTCCAAATATTCTGGACTCATGGCTATGGGCCGAGCTTTAGTAGGAATCTGAGATTCCTTAAAGTCTGGCTCATATGGAAGAGAGACAATATGCAGATTCCTACTAAAGCTAGGCCCATATGGAAGAGAGACAATATGCTTCTTTCTTTCCCAAAAAGGCATTTGGGATGTCAGCACAAATTTCCGATTTAATTTCCTTTTGAAAATTTTTTATCTTTTCTTGAAGCTTAGGATTTTTTAAAGTTTCAAAAAAAAATTTAAAAGAAATTTCTTCAGTTAAAGAACTAATAAATGACTCTTTATTTTTTAACCTTTCTTTAATAGTATCAATCTCTTTATATTGTGGAGTAGTTATAAACTTAAATAAAACTTCAGTATTAGAAATTTTACTAAGGATTCCTTTTTCATCAATTTTAATAATTGGATAAAGCATGTGTAGAAAAGGGTTTCGTAGAATAATTTTATGTGATAAGTTTTTGACCATAATAAAGGGGATTTGAAAACACATTTTTTCATTGCAAATTACTGCATCTTCTAATTTATATTTAATATTTAAACTAGAATTATCTGCAGTATTCAAAATTTCGCTAGTTTTGGAAAACTATTTTGAAGGAACTATTCCCTCATCGATGCAATTTAAATCCACACCTGAATCTACCATAACAATGGTATCAAGGGTGAATTCTCTTTTGATAACTAGAGTAACCTTAATATACCATTTATGAGTAATAACCCGATTTAGAAGATTTATATTCGTATTCTGTAGAGGTGGAAACTCTTTGTGAGAACCTAATTCAAGATTATTTGGTGAAGAGGTTTCAATAAAAAATTCCTTATTAGGAGTAATTTGGTTAGATTCTAATAAAACTACTCGGGATTTTAAATTCTTAATCTCATCTTGTACTTCTTTTAATTCGGATTTTAAATGTGATATGGTTGTATCACGGGTTTTAACCGTCATGATTGGGATATTAAATCTATTCATAATATCTCTGTATTCATAAGTTTGAATATTTCTTTCAGGTTTATGAATTTCTATCTGTTTTAGATATTCTGTAAGAAGTCTTGCCTTTTCATCGGCATCACTGATTTTGTCAATGACCTCGAAGACAAAACTTTCTTCTTTGGTTAAAACGCATAAACCATTAATTTTACATAGTGCCTTGTAATGGTTGCATTGACCATCACAACTGTCACTACTAATTGAAGAATAATATTCTTCATCAGAAAAGCTGTCGTCTGTGATGACAGATATGAACATGTCTTCGTTCTCTGGATCGGACTCGGATATAACCGTTTTTAAAATTGACCTTTTAAGGCCTTCATCTATATCAAGGCTATTGATTTTTGTTGGGTGGTACACTTATTAGCGTAGTGACCAACTTGCTTGCATTTCCAACATCTTTGGATGTTTCTTTTTGGAAGATTTTTTAAGAAATTTTCTTTTTGAAAACTTTTTGTCCTTATCTTTTTCAAAAGATTCTTTATAATATTTTTCTTTAAAATGCTTTTTAGGTGTTCGTTGTTTTCGAAAATTATCAATAGTTTGATTAAAACCCATTTGCTCGCGAAGTCTCCGAGAGCTCGTTTTCTGAAAACTTTTCCTTTTGGATTTGCTTTTGAAGCTTAATGTCATTACATAAAGAGATACCTTCTTTGACTACTTCTGATGCGAGGTCTCCGTAAGTATAGGTATCATAGGGGATTTTCCCATTGTTAGCATTTCTCAAACAATTTTTTATCCGTTCGGCAAAAAAGTTAGGGAGTCTTGATAAGAACTTTTCTTTCCAAAATTCATGGTGATCATCGTTTCTTTGAAAGATTTTGGAAAAGAATACATCTTTATACCATTTAAAATGGGATAAAGTTGGACATTTTAAATTTATTAATTGTTCTTGAATTCTTTCTGTATTCATATCGTGTTGTCCGGTAAAGTGGAGAAGAATAGTATACAGAAGTGTACTGACTATGTCAGGAGTATTACTATTTAGTTTAACAGCGTTTTGGATGGCGTTTTTTGTTTCTACGGGTAAATAATTATCATACCATCCTTTTAACTGACCCGAAAAGCCATTAATAAGGAGCTTTGCAATTGCAGGTTCCTTATTATCACGGGCTGCATAAGCCGTGGCGCACATAAGCATTTGATGGATTGGTTTGTGAATTTGATATTCACTAAGTCCATCAAGATTCCATTCATAAACGGAAGATCCATCATATTTTTGAGTAAGTCTAGCATCTTCTTCGTGAAGTAAATCAACAGGTGATGGCCTAGGGTAATAAGGTGCATAGGTTTTATAATTAAACCTTTTATTTGAGATTCTATTAAGTTGGGACGGAATAACCTTATCTTCAACCGTTAGACTCTCTAATTGTTCATCAGTGGTTGATTCTTTGTCTGTGTCACTATTTTCTAGGTCGAGAGACAAAGGGGCCACGTTTGTTGGGCTTTTTTCTAGAACTGTAGGCGGTTCAATAGTATTGAGCCTCTTGTTCTTTTCAATTGTAATGGCTTCAAGCCTTTTATAATTTTCTTGAATTACTTCAGAATCTGGTTCTGAATCGGTCAAAATGGTCCTAGCGAGTTTTACTCCAGGTTCCAAGTTATAAGGTTGGAACGGGGCCGAGTTAACAGAGTTATGAGGGTTTTGAGGCAGTTTGGCTTTCTCGATACGATTTAACTGTTCTCCCATAGATTGGAGAGTCAAGTTAGTATAATTATTCTGTTCTATAACAGCTTCTATACTTTTACCTCTCCGATAAGGTGTTGCCATAACGTCCTCACCATCCACCTTAACGACTAAATTCATAGCAGGGGGGTGAACATCACTAATCATCCTACCTGTCTTAGTCAAGTATGTTTTATATATACTTTCGAGACCAAGAATATAATTCTTGTCTGTAAAATCAGAAATTTGTACTCCTCTTAATTTTAGCGTATTCCTAAGGAAGTAAAAGAAACCATATTTGTAAGGGTCATGGTGTTTGCCCATATTTATCACATATTCTTTATATTTACCGTGATAAAAGGTTTTATATTCATCTGGGGCTTTAGCTAACCACCATTTTCTAATTATATTATTTTCTTCGGAATAGAAGACTTCTTCGGAAATACCATCAAAGGGAAATTCTTTTTCCTATTGTGATAGAACATAGAGTCCCATATCCGATCGAGTTAGGGATGAAGAGTTTTCAACCTTATAGACAAAATGGGCAAACTTCATCCTTTGTGAATCTTGTTCATATTACTGACTCTTTTTCGAAAGCAGTAGTAGGAATTGAAGATGTAGAAAATCTTCCAAGATAATTATCTTTTATTCTTGTAATTCTATCTTTAGAAAATCTTAATTCAACATCACCGTCGGGATGTTCAATAATCTCTTCTAAAGTTTTGTTTTCAACTTTTACAGGCTCATTAGCTTGTTCTAAGACCCATTGTTGTGGTAAAGTTATTTGATTCCAATATATGGTTTTAGGGGTAATAAATCGTCATATTGGTTATGAATAAAGTGGTTTCTCCCTTTTCGTTAAGATTTGGAATCTTACGAATATTGGGAACACTTGAGTTCATAACTTTGTAATATATTCTATAGATTAGAATTACATTTTGAGAACCGGGCATCATATCGTACCCTTTAGACTTTACGTCTAGAGATAAGGCATGTTTAATGTGTGGGTCTGATAACGAAAACGTGTAGTTTGGGTAAGTTGAGAAGTATATCGGGCCATCACATAAACTAGATTCAATAACTCCCAAAAGAGAATCATGGAATCGTTTATGTCTTTTGTCTCTAAGACAAATTAAGGCTGAGGTATTTAAACCTAATCTAGTGGATGATTTCAAGGCTATTTGAACCATTCCTAGATGTAAAAACTTATATTTTAATTTATGAAGTTTGATTAACTTGTCTGATAATAATTGAAAAGAGCTGTAACCTGGGGAAATAGGTATAGCTTCTTCAATTGTTTGGATGATATAATCCGATTTGAATATAAAATTCGATTTATCAATTTCATTTTGTTTGGATTTTGGCAAATTCCAATTACATAGATCATTATCTATATTTTCATTAATTACTATTTTTTTATTTCTTTTAGAAATATTGGTAGATTGAGAAGAACTTGATCTTCCCAAGGTTCTAATTAATTCATTCATTCACTAGACTCTCATCTACAGTCAACGACTTTTACAAGCTCACGTATTCGTGCCGCCCTCTTAGCTGGTCTTACCGTCAGGAACTAAACGCGACTAACGTATCAAAGAGTACTTTAGATGAGTGAAGGATTTATACCTTGGATTATGGTTGCTCCTCTATCTTCCACGAGCACACCTCCCGGTGGCTCTGATACCAGAAATGCCTAAATGAACAGTAAAAATGATTTTTCTACAGTAAATATAGGCGAAATGGATCGTTGTAGGCTTTAAGCTTTGAACATTAAAGCTTTAAGCTTTAATGGAGTTGTATACACAAGATGAAGATGAAGAACATACTTAAGAATAAACCTTTTATTACTGAAATATATTACAAAGGTTGAAGAGAGAAGAGAGAAGGCTTAGAACAGTTCTCAACTCATGCTCCTTCTCGCAAACTAAACTCGTACTTAAAAACAAGAAAAAAGTTCCTTATAAGGGACCTACCGAGACAGGTGAGCGGATGGCCGCTACTACAGACAAACTTACGGGTGTTACGATAGACACCATAAAAGACAGGATTACAGATGTGCGGATAGCCGCCATAAAAAACAAAATTACAATCTTACTTTTATCTCCCACTTAGAGAAGTAGATTTTGTCGAGGCTATCATAATCCTTAAGAAGATTCTTAGTTATTGATGATAAACATCATGGCTTGCTAGAATTATTTAGCATAAGGGTCTTGAGAATCTTCTTTAGATAGATATTCATTGCTAATATCTAGAGGATCGTCTTCTTCCATAATAATGGCTTCGTTTTCATCTTTATCTTGTATTTCTCCGGTTGCTGAACTGGAAGCAATATTAGCTTGGTATTGTAGAAGAACTAGGAGTCTAGAGAGTTCTTCTTTAGATATTCTAGCAGAAAACTCTTTTAATAAGTCATCAATACTAGTTTTAGGAGGTGTCGGTGGTCCAAGGTCAATAAGTCCTTTGGAAGAAAAGACTGAATTTTTGTTAAAGAACTCAAACTTTTGCCACCACTTAATCAAAATCCTTCTTCCTAAATAAGGAACTTGTTTGAAAGTTTCACCTAAGTTGGAAAAACTTCGTTGGCTGATAACAGGTTCCCAGCGGAGAATCCAAGGGACTTGGTAAAGAACCGTGAACCATAATGAGGTGTTTATTAAAGAAGGATTAAGATCTACAAAATGATCGTAGACTGTCCTTGCTTTATCTGGTAAGCAAATAGGATATAATCCCAATTGAGAGAACCATTTGATAAACCAGTTCGGAATATCATCAGCCTTATTAAGGACAAAATTTTCTGAAAATTGAATAAACCAAGAGAATTTTCTTTGTTTATTCTCATAGTAGAAAGCATGTTCCCATGCATTGATATAATCAAAATAATTGAACTTTACCATAGTATTGCGACCTCGCAATGGTCTATTAAGTTCATAGGGTTTGAATAGTTCTCCTGTCCATTGTTCTTGCTTAATAACCATGTGGATTGTGGCTTTGCCATAGGAAATATCAGCACCATTCCTATTAGTTATGTTGAATTCAACTGAACCCATTACTACAAGAATATCTTGAAAAAACTGAAAGTCTTTTGGGTAAACAAAAGGATCAGCATTATTTTTGAAGTAGAAAGCAACTACTTCGCTGGGCTGCAAATTAGCATATTTATTTTCCACTGGAATAATCCATTTAATGGAAGTTGGAATATATGGGTAAATATATTCACCTGGATGAGAAGATCTACGCCGCCGAATATAGGCATTTCTGGTATTAGAGCCTCGTGTGCTCGTGGAATATAGAGGAGCAACCCTAATCCAAGGTATAATTCCTTCACTCATCTAAAGTAGTCTTTGGTATGTTAGTCGCGTTTAGTTCTTGACGGTAAGACCAGCTAAGAGGGCGGCACGAATACGTGAGCTTGTAAAAGTCGTTGACTGTAGATGAGAGTCTAGTGAATGAATGAATTAATTAGAACCTTGGGAAGATCAAGTTCTTCTCAATCTACCAGTATTTCTAAAAGAGATAAAGAATTAGTAATTAATGAAAATATAGATAATGATCGGTGTAATTGGAATTTGCCAAAATTCAAACAAAATGAGATATATAAAAAGAATTTTATATTCAAATCGGATTATATCATCCAAACAATTGAAGAAGCTATACCTATTTCCCCATGTTACGGCTCTTTTTAATTATTATCAGACAAGTTAATCAAACTTCATAAATTAAAATATAAGTTTTTACATCTAGGAATGGTTCAAATATCCTTGAAACCATCCACTGGATTAGGTTTAAATACCTCGGCCTTAATTTGTCTTAGAGACAAAAAGACATAAACGATTCCATGATTCTCTTTGGGAGTTATTGAATCTAGTTTACGTTAATCGTTTTAGGACCCACAAGTTAAACATGCCTTATCTCTAGACGTAAAGTCCAAGGGTGCGATATGATGCCCGGTTCTCAAAATGTAATTCTAATCTATAGAATATATTACAAAGTTATGAACTCAAGTGTTCCCAATATTCGTAAGATTCCAAATCTTAACGAAAAGGGAGAAAACCACTTTATTCATAATCAATATAACAAAAAGTAATAAAATTATCCCTAAAACCATATCTTGGAATCAAATAACTTTACCACAACAGTGGGTCTTAGAACAAGCTAATGAGCCTGTAAAAGTTGAAAACAAAACTTTAGAAGAGATTATTGAACATCCCGACGGTGATGTTGAATTAAGATTTTCTAAAGATAAAATTACGAGAATAAAAGATAATAATCTTGGAAGATTTTCTACATCTTCAATTCCTACTACTGCTTTCGAAAAAGAGTCAGTAATAGGAACAAGATTCACAAAGGATGAAGTTTTCCAGCCTGTCTATAAGGTTGAAAACTCTTCATCCCCAACTCAGTCGGATATGGGACTCTATGTTCTATCACAACAGGAAAAAGAATTTCCCTTTGATGGTATTGACGAAGAAGTCTTCTATTCCGAAGAAAATAATCTAATTAGAAAATGGTGGTTAGCTAAATCCCCAGATGAATATAAAACCTTTTATCACGGTAAATATAAAGAATATGTGATAAATATGGGCAAACACCATGACCCTTACAAATATGGTTTATTTTACTTCCTTAGGAATACGCTAAAATTAAGAGGAGTTAAAATTCCTGATTTTACAGACAAGAATTATATTCTTGGTCTCGAAAGTATGTATAAAACATACTTGACTAAGACAGGTAGGACGATTAGTGATGTTCACCCCCCTGCTATGAACTTAGTCGTTAAGGTAGATGGTGAGGACGTTATGGCAACACCTTATCGGAAAGGTAAAAGTATAGAAGCTGTTATAGAACAGAATAACTATACTAACTTGACTCTCCAATCTATGGGAGAACAGTTAAATCGTATCGAGAAAGCCAAACTGCCTCAAAACCCTCATAACTCTGTTAACTCGGCCCCATTCCAACCTTATAACTTGGAACCTGGAGTAAAACTCGCTAGGACCGTTTTGACTGATTCAGAACCAGATTCTGAAGTAATTCAAGAAATTTATAAAAGGCTTGAAGCCCTTATAATTGAAAAGAACAAGAGGCTCTGTACTATTGAACCGCCTACAGTTCTAGAAAAAAGCCCAACAAACGTGGCCCCTTTGTCTCTCGACCTAGAAAATAGTGACACAGACAAAGAATCAACCACTGATGAATTGATAACTCAATTAGAGAGTCTAGCGGTTGAAGATAAGCTTATTCCGTCCCAACTTAATAGAATCTCAAATAAAAGGTTTAATTATAAAACCTATGCACCTTATTACCCTAGGCCATCACACATTGATTTACTTCACGAAGTAGATGCTAGACTTACTCAACAATATGATGGATCTTCCGTTTATGAATGGAATCTTGATGGACTTAGTGAATATCAAATTCACAAACTAATCCATCAAATGCTTATGTGCGCCACGGCTTATGCAGCCCGTGATAATAAGGAACACCCCAATTGCAAAGCTCCTTATTAATGGCTTTTCGGTCGATTAAAAGGATGGTATGACAATTATTTACCGTAGAAACAAAAAACGCCATCCAAAACATTTTGTTAAACCAAATAGTAATACTCGACATAGTGGTACATACAATATACTATTCTTGTCCACTTTACCGGAAAACACGATATGAATACAGAAAGAATTCAAGAACAATTAATAAATTTAAAGTGTCCAACTTTATCCCATTTTAAATGTTATAAAGATGCATTCTTTTCCAAAATCTTTCAAAGAAACGATGGTCACCATGAATTTTGGAAAGAAAAGTTCTTATCAGGACTCCCTAACTTTTTTGCCGAACGGATAAAATTGTTTGAGAAATGCTAACAATGGGAAAATCCCCTATGATACCTATACTTACGGAGACCTCGCGTCAGAAGTAGTCAAAGAAGGTATCTCTTTATGTAATGACATTAAGCTTCAAAAGCAAATCCAAAAGGAAAAGTTTTCAGGAAAACGAGCTCTCGGAGACTTCTGCGAGCAAATGGGTTTTAATCAAACTATTGATAATTTTCGAAAACAACGAAAACCTAAAAAGCATTTTAAAGAAAAATATTATAAAGAATCTTTTAAAAAAGATAAGGACAAAAAGTTTTCAAAAAGAAAATTTCCTAAAAAATCTTCCAAAAAGAAACATCCAGTATGTTGGAAATGCAAGCAAGTTGGTCACTATGCTAATAAGTGTACCACCCAACAAAAAATCAATAGCCTTGATATAGATGAAGGCCTTAAAAGGTCAATTTTAAAAAACGGTTATATCCGAGTCCGATCCAGAGAATGAAGACATGTTCATATCTGTCATCACAAACGACAGCTTTTCTGATGAAGAATATTATTCTTCAAGTAGTAGTGACAGTTGTGATGGTCAATGCAACCATTACAAGGCACTATGTAAAATTAATGGTTTATGTTTTTTAACCAAAGAAGAAAGTTTTGTCTTCGAGGTCATTGACAAAATCGACATGCCGGATGAAAGGCAAGACTTCTTACAGAATATCTAAAACAGATAGAAATTCATAAACCTGAAAGAAATATGCAAACTTATGAATACAGAGATATTATGAATAGATTTAATAGCCCAATCATGATGGTTAAAACCCGTGATACAACCATATCAGATTTAAAATCTGAATTAAAAGAAGTACAAGAGGAGATTAAGAATTTAAAATCCCGAGTACTTTTATTAGAATCTAACCAAATTACTCCTAATAAGGAATTCGTTATTGAAACCTCTCACCAAATAATCTTGAATTAGGTTCTCACAAAGAGTTTCCACCTCTACAGAACACGAATATAAATCTTCTAAATCGGGTTATTACCCACAAATGGTAAATTAAGGTTACTCTAGTTATAAAAAGAGAATTCACCCTTGATACCATTGCTATGGTAAATTCAGTTGCGGATTTAAATTGCATAGATGAGGGAATAGTTCCTTCAAAATATTTTTCCAAAACTAGCAAAATTTTGAATACTTCAAATAATTCAAGTTTGAATATTAAATATAAATTAGAAGATGCAGTAATTTGCAATGAAAAAATGTTTTTCAAATCCCCTTTATTATGGTTAAAAACTTATCACATAAAATTATTCTAGGAAGCCCTTTTCTACACATGCTTTATCCAATTATTAAAATTGATGAAAAAGGAATCCTTAGTAAAATTTCTAATACTGAAGTTTTATTTAAGTTTATAACTACTCCACAGTATAAAGAGATTGATACTATTAAAGAAAGGTTAAAAAATAAAGAGTCATTTATTAGTTGTTTAACTGAAGAAATTTCTTTTAAAATTTTTTTTGAAACTTTAAAAAATCCTAAGCTTCAAGAAAAGATAAAACTTTTTCAAAAGGAAATTGAATCGGAAATTTGTGCTAACATCCCAAATGCCTTTTCGGAAAGAAAGAAGCATATTGTCTCTCTTCCATATGAGCCAGACTTTAAGGAATCTCTGATTCCTACTAAAGCTAGGCCCATAGCCATGAGTCCAGAATATTTGGAATTATGCAAAAAGGAGATTCAAGATCTTCTCCAATAAAGGCTTAATTCGCAAAGTCTCATAGTCCTTGGAGTTGTTGAGCCTTTTATGTCAACAATCTTTCTTGAACAAGAAAGGAGAGTACCCAGGCTTGTAATTAACTATAAACCCTTAAACAAGGCTTTGAAATGGATTAGGTATCTTATCCCGAACAAAAAGGATTTACTAAACCGCTTATATGAAGCAAAAAATTAAGTCGAAATTCGACATGGAATCTGGTTATTGGAAAATTCAAATTCTTTCAACAGATAAATACAAAACTTCATTCACAGTCCCTTTTGGCCATTATGAGTGGAATGTAATGCCTTTTGGACTGAAAAATGCTCCCTCTGAATATCAGAGAATAATGAATGAAATATTCAATCCTTATATGGATTTTATCATTGTCTACATAGACGATATCTTGGTTTATAGCCAAAATGTTGAACAACATTTTAAACATCTTCGGATATTTATTAATGTTGTAAAAAAGGCAGGCTTAGTTGTCTCTGCCAAGAAGGTTAAACTCTTCCAACAAGAAATTCGATTTCTTAGGCATAATATTGCTAACGGATCGATCATTCCTATAGACCGATCTATTACATTTGGGAAAAATTCCCACGATGAGATAAAAGATAAAAATCAATTACAACGATTTTTAGGATGTCTGAATTATATTTCAGAATTCTATGAGAAGGTTGCTTTTATAGCAAAACCTTTGTATGAAAGATTGAAGAAAAACCCTCCTGCTTGGAACATTGAGCATACTAGAGCATTCCAGCAAATTAAGAAACAAATTAAGGAAATTCCTTGTCTTGCTTTATCCAACCCTAAAGCATTCAAAATAGTTGAAACTGATGCTTCAGACCTTGGATATGGTGGGATTTTGAAACAAAAGGTTAATAACAAAGAGCAATTGGTCAGGTTTACGTCCCATGCTTGGCGTGGCCCTGAAGTAAATTACTCTACGGTAAAGAAAGAAATTCTTGCTATTGTACTAACCGTACAAAAGTTCGAATCTGATTTAATAAATCAAAAATTTCTTATCAGAGTAGACTGCAAATCTGCTAAAGAAATTTTACTTAAAGATGTTAAAAACATAACCTCTAAGCAAGTTTTTGCAAGATGGCAAGCTATTATGTCTGTATTTGACTTCGATATTGAGTTTATTCCAAGTAGAATCAAATTCTTTACACGATTTTCTAACTCGTGAATTTTTGCAGGGAAAAAAATGTCTAAACGACCTCCTGATAAAGGTAAAGCACCTAAAGAAGCAAAAGAGGTTAAACCTCAAAAGAGAGAGATATCAACATCGTATAAAACGATATCTCTCTTAGATCCAAAGGTTTTTAAACAACAAAAGCTAGATGATACTCCTAAAGAGGAGAAACTAAGAAATGATGCCTATATTCTGGCAGCAGAATCTTCTCATCCAGGTGGACCTTTTCCTCCTTATTTAAGTTGTAGTTGTGTTGTAAGGAAGGAAAGCTTAGAATCCTTCACTCTTCCCTCTTGTAACATATTTTCTCTTTTGTAAGATATCTCAGTAATAAAAGCTTTCCTTTTTATATTCATCTTGTAGAAAATTTCATTAAAACTTTAAGCTTTAATCCTGAAAGCTTAAAGCCTCAATCGATCCTTTAAGCCTATAAATCACTGTAGCTATGCCTATTTCCCCAGGTTATAGCTCTTTTCAATTATTATCGGACAAGTTAATTAAACTTCATAAATTAAAATATAACTTTTTACATCTAGGCATGGTTCAAATAGCCTTGAAACCATCTACTAGGTTAGGTTTAAATACCTCAGCTTTAATTTGCCTTAGAGATAAAAGACATAAACGATTCCGTGATTCTCTTTTGGGAGTTATTGAATCTAGTTTATGTGACGGCCCAATATACTTCTCATCTTACCCAAATTATACATTGTCATTATCAGACCCACATATTAAGCATGCTTTGTCTCTAGATGTGAAGTCTGAAGGGTACGATATGATGCCGGGCACTCAGAATGTAATCCTAATTTATAGGATATATTACAAAGTTATGAACTCAAGTGTTCCCAATATGCGTAAGATTCCAAATCTTAACGAAAAGGGAGAAACCACTTTGTTCATAACAAACATGACAAAAAGTAACAAGATTATCCCTAAAACCATATCCTGGAATCAAATAACCTTACCACAACAGTGGATCTTAGAACAAGCTAATGAGCCTGTAAAAGTTGAAAACAAAACTTTAGAAGAGATTATTGAACATCCAGATGGTGATGTTGAATTAAGATTTTCTAAAGATAGAATTACGAGAATAAAAGATAATAATCTTGGAAGATTTTCTACATCTTCAATTCCTACTACTGCTTTTGAAAAGGAGTCAGTAATAGGAATTGAAGATGTAGAAAATCTTCCAAGATTATTATCTTTTATTCTCGTAATTCTATCTTTAGAAAATCTTAATTCAACATCACCATCTGGATGTTCAATAATCTCTTCTAAAGTTTTGTTTTCAACTTTACAGGCTCATTAGCTTGTTCTAAGATCCACTACTTAAATAAGGAGGAAAAGGTCCCTAAGGGGGTCCTAATTAGACAGGTGTGCGGAAGACCGACGCAAACAAACAAACTTACAAAGAAAAAAGAAAAGATAAAAAAGAGGTTACAAGTGTGCGGATAGCCGCCAAAAGAAAACAAAATATTATCTTGTTTTTGTCTCCCACTTATAGGAGTATGACTAGATAAGCTATTATTAGCTCAAAGCAGATTCTTTTACTGCAACAAAAGTTCTAATTATTTTGCATAGGGATCTTGAGCATCTTCTTTGGATAGATATTCATCCATAATATCATGAGGATCATCTTCATCCATAGTAATGGCCTCGTCTTCATTTTCAGCTTCTGTAGATCTGGTTGCTGAACTAGAAGCAATATTGGCTTGATCTTGTAGAAGAATTAGGAACCTAGAAAGTTCTTCTTTAGATATTCTGGTTGAAAACTCCTTTAATAAGTCATCAATGTTGGTTTTAGGAGGTGGTGGAGGACCAAGGTCAATAAGACCTTATGCTGAAAAAACTGAATTTTTAAAGAATTCAAATTTTTGCCACCATTTGATGAAAATTCTTCTTCCTAAATAAGGAATTGGTTTGAAAGTTTCTCCTAAGTTGGAAAAACTTCTTAGGCTAATAACAGGTTCCCATCTGAGAATCCAAGGGACTTGGTAGAGAACCGTAAACCATAATGAGGTGTTTGTTAGAGAAGGATTGAGATCTACAAAGTCGTCGTAGACTGTTCTTATTTTATCCGGCAAACAAATAGGATATAATCCCAGTTGAGAAAACCATTTGATAAACCAATTTGGAATATCATTATCCTTATTAAGGACAAAGTTTTCTGAAAACCGAATAAACCAAGAGAAGTTTCTTTGTTTATTCTCATAATAGAACGCATGTTCCCATGCATTGATATAATCAAAGTAATTGAACTTTACCGAGGTATTGCGACCTCGCAATGGCCTGTTAAGTTCTTAAGGTTTAAACAGTTCTCCAGTCCACTGTTCCTGTTTAATAACCCTGTGGATTGTTGCTTTTCCATAAGCAATATCAGCACCATTTCTATTGGTTATATCGAATTCGACTAATCCCATTGCCACAAGAATATCCTGATAGAACTGAAAGTCTTTTGGGTAAACAAAAGAATCAGCATTATTTTTGAAATAGAAAGTAACTACTTCACTTGGCTGCAAATTAGCATACTTGTTTTCCACTGGAATAATCCATTTAGTGGAAGTTGGAATATACAGGTAGATGTCTTCACCCGGATGGGAAGATTCTGCTGCCAAAATATAGGCATCACTTCTAAGTTTCTCCTCTTTAGGAGTATCATCTAGTTTCTGTTGTTTAACAACTTTTGGTTCCAAGAGAGCAATCGCTTTATAGGATGTCGATATCTCTCTTTTTTGAGGTTTTACCTCTTTTGCCTCTTTCGGAGCTTTTCCTTTATCAGGAGGTCTTTTAGACATTCTTTCCCTGCAAAAATTCACGAGTTAGAAAATCAGGTAAGGAATTTGATTCTCCTGGGATAAACTCAATATCAAAGTCAAATACAGACATAATAGCTTGCCATCTAGCAAAGACTTGCTTAGAGTTATGTTTCTAACATCTTTTAATAAAATTTCTTTACTTGATTTCAGTCTACCCTAATAAGAAATTTTTGATTTATTAAATCGTATTCGAACTTTTGTCTTGTTAGTACAATAGCAAGAATTTCTTTTTTACCGTAGAGTAATTTATTTGAGGCCATACCAAGCATGGGATGTAAACCTGACTAATTGCTCTTTGTTATTAACCTTTTGTTTCAAAATCCCACCATATCCAAGATCCTAAGCATCGGTTTCAACTATTTTGAATGCTTTAGGGTTGGATAAAGCAAGACAAGGAATTTCCTTGATTTGTTTTTAATTTCTTGGACTGCTCGGTATGTTCAATGGTCCCAGCGGGAGGGTTTTTTCCTCAATGTTTCATACAAAGGTTTTGCTATTAAAGCAACCTTCTCGTAGAACTCTGAAATATAATTCAGGCATCCTAAAAATCTTTGTAATTGATTTTTGTCTTTAATTTCATCTGGGAATTTTTCTCCAAAAACGATGGATTTATCTATAGGAATGATTGATCCGTTGGCAATATTATGCCCAAGAAATCGAATTTCTTGTTGGAAGAGTTTAACCTTCTTGGCAGAGACAACTAAGCCTGCCTTTTTTACAACATTAATAAATATCCGAAGATGTTTAAAATGTTGCTCAATACTTTTACTATAAACCAAGACGTCGTCTATATAGACAATGATAAAATCCATATAAGGATTGAATATTTCATTCATTATTCTCGATATTCGAGGGAGCATTTTTAGTCCAAAAGGCATTACATTCCACTCATAATGGCCAAAAAGGAATTTGTGAATGCGATTTGTATCTATCTGATTCAGCAATTTGAATTTGCCAGTAACCAGATTTCATATCAAATTTTGACATGATTTTTGCTTCATATAAGCGGTTTAGTAGATCTTTTTTATTTGGGATTGGATATCTAATCCATTTTAAAACTTTGTTTAACGGCTTATAGTTGATTACAGAAGTACAGGTACCCTTCTTTCTTGCTCGGCGACATTGTTAACATAAAAAAGCTGAAAGGACTATGAGACTTGCGAATTAAACCTTTATTTAGAAGATCTTGAATTTCTTTTTTACATAATTCTAGATATTCTGGACTCATGGCTATGGGCCAAGCTTTTGTGGAATGCAGGATTCTTTAAAATCGGCTCATATGGAAGAGACAATATGTTTCTTTCTTTCCCAAAAAGCATTTGGGATATCAAAGACAAATTTCTGATTCAATTTCTTTTTAAAAATTTTATCTTTTCTTGAAGCTTAGAATTCTTCAAAGTTTCAGAAATCTTTTAAAAGAAATTTCTTGATTAAAGAACTAATAAATGATTCTTTATTTTTTTAATCGTTCTTTAATAGTATCAATTTCTTTATACTGTGGAGTAGTTATAAACTTAAATAAAACTTCAATATTAGAAATTTTACTAAGGATTCCCTTTTCATCAATTTTAATAATTGGATAAAGCATATGAAGAAAAGGATTTCCTAGAATAATTTTATGTGATAGGTTTTTAACCATAATAAAGGGGATTTGAAAGCACATTTTTCATTGCAAATTACTGCATCTTCTAATTTATATTTAATATTTAAACTAGAATTATCTGCGGTATTTAAAACTTCGCTAGTTTTAGAAAAATATTTTGAAGGAACTATTCCTTCATCGATGCAATTTAAATCAACTTTGAATCTACCATAGCAATAGTATCAAGGATGAACTCTTTTTAATAACTAGAGTAACCTTAATGTACCATTTATGGGTAATAACCGATTTAGAAGATTTATATTTGTATTCTGTAAAGGTGTAAACTCTTTGTGAGAACCTAATTCAAGATTATTTGACGAAGAGGTTCCAATATCGAATTCCTTATTAGGAGTAGCTTGGGTAGATTCTAATAAAAGTACTCGGCATTTTAAATTCTTAATCTCTTCTTGTACTTCTTTAATTCGGATTTTAAATCTGATATTGTCGTATCCCTGGTTTTAACCGTCATTATTGGACTATTAAATCTACTTATAATATCTTTATATTCATAAGTCTGAATATTTCTTTCAGGTTTATGAATTTCTATCTGTTTTAGATATTCTGTAAGAAGTCTTGCCTTTTCATCGGCATCATTGATTTTGTCAATGACCTCGAAGACAAAACCTTCTTCTTTGGTTAAAACTATCTATAGTTTTTTAAATATCTTTCAGAGAAATGATGGTCATCATGAATTTTGGAAAGAAAAGTTCTTATCAGGACTCCCAAACTTTTTTGCAGAACGAATAAAAAATCGTTTAAGAAATGCTAACAACGGGAAAATCCCCTATGATACCTACACTTATGGAGACCTTGCGTCAGAAGTAGTTAAAGAAGGTATTTCTTTATGTAATGACATTAAGCTTCAGAAGCAAATTCAAAAAGAAAATTTTTCAGGAAAACGAGCTCTAGGAGATTTTTGCGAGCAAATGGGTTTTAATCAAACTATAGATAATTTTAAAAAACAACGAAAGCCTATGAAAAGGCAATGATGCCGAAGAAGAAGGTTTTGTCTTCGAGGTCATTGAAAAAATCAGTGATGCCGATGAAAAGGCAAGACTTCTTACGAGAATATCTAAAAAGCAGATAGAGATTCATAAACCTGAAAGAAATATTCAGACTTATGAATACAAAGATATTATGAATAGGTTTAATAACCCAATAATGACGGTTAAAAGCCCGGTGATACAACAATATCGGTTTAAAATCCGAATTAAAAGAAGTACAAGAGGAAATTAAGAATTTAAAATCTCGAGTACTTTTATTAGAATCTAATCAAGTTTCTCCTAATAAGGAATTCGATATTGGAACCTCTTCATCAGATAATCTTGAATTAGGTTCTCACAAAGAGTTTCCACCTTTACAGAATACAAACATAAATCTTTTAAATCGAGTTATTACTCATAAATGGTACATTAAGGTTACTCTAGTTATTAAAAAGGAGTTTATCCTTGATACTATTGCTATGGTAGATTCAGGTGCAGATTTAAATTGCATCGATGAAGGAATAGTTCCTTCAAAATATTTTTCTAAAACTAGCGAAGTTTTGAATACTGCAGATAATTCTAGTTTAAATATTAAATATAAATTAGAAGATGCAGTAATTTGCAATGAAAAAATGTGCTTTCAAATCCCCTTTATTATGGTTAAAAACCTATCACATAAAATTATTCTAGGAAATCCTTTTCTTCACATGCTTTATCCAATTATTAAAATTGATGAAAAAGGAATCCTTAGTAAAATTTCTAATGTTGAAGTTTTATTTAAGTTTATAACTACTCCACAATATAAAGAAATAGACACTATTAAAGAACGATTAAAAAATAAAGAATCATTTATTAGTTCTTTAACTGAAGAAATTTCTTTTAAAAAGATTTCTGAAACTTTAAAGAATCCTAAGCTTCAAGAAAAAATAAAACTTTTTCAAAAAGAAATTGAATCGGAAATTTGTGCTGATATCCCAAATGCTTTTTGGGAAAGAAAGAAACATATTGTCTCTCTTCCATATGAGCCAGATTTTAAAGAATCCCAGATTCCCACAAAAGCTAGACCCATAGCCATGAGTCCAGAATATCTAGAATTATGTAAGAAAGAAATTCAAGATCTTCTAAATAAAGGTTTAATTCGCAAATCTCATAGTCCTTGGAGTTGTTCAGCTTTTTATGTTAACAATGTCTTTGAGCAAGAAAGAAGGGTACCCAGACTTGTAATCAACTATAAGCCATTAAACAAGGTTTTAAAATGGATTAGGTATCCTATCCCAAATAAAAAGGATTTACTAAACCGCTTATATGAAGCAAGAATCATGTCAAAATTTGATATGAAATTTGGTTACTGGCAAATTCAAATTGCTGAACCAGATAGATATAAAACTGCATTCACAGTCCCTTTTGGCCATTATGAGTGGAATGTAATGCCTTTTGGACTGAAAAATGCTCCCTCTGAATATCAGAGAATAATGAATGAAATATTCAATCCTTATATGGATTTTATCATTGTCTATATAGACGATGTCTTGGTCTATAGTAAAAGTATTGAGCAACATTTTAAGCATCTTCGGATATTTATTAATGTTGTAAAAAGGGCTGGATTAGTTGTCTCCGCCAAGAAGGTTAAACTCTTCCAACAAGAAATTCGATTTCTTGGGCATAATATTGCCAACGGATCAATCATACCTATAGATAGATCCATCGTTTTTGGGGAAAAATTCCCAGATGAAATTAAAGACAAAAATCAGTTACAAAGATTTTTAGGATGCCTGAATTATATTTCAGAATTCTACGAGAAGGTTGCTTTAATAGCAAAACCTTTATATGAAAGATTGAGGAAAAACCCTCCTGCTTGGACCATTGAACATACTAGAGCAGTCCAGCAAATTAAAAAACAAATCAAGGAAATTCCTTGTCTTGCTTTATCCAATCCTAAAGCATTCAAAATAGTTGAAACTGATGCTTCGGATCTTGGATATGGCGGGATTTTGAAACAAAAGGTTAATAACAAAGAGCAATTAGTCAGGTTTACATCACATGCTTGGCATGGTCCTGAAATAAATTACTCTACGGTAAAAAAGGAAATTCTTGCCATTGTACTAACAGTACAAAAGTTCGAATCTGATTTAATAAATCAAAAATTTCTTATTAGGGTAGACTGTAAATCTGCTAAAGAAATTTTATTAAAAGATGTTAAAAACATAACCTCTAAGCAAGTCTTTGCTAGATGGCAAGCTATTATGTCTGTATTTGACTTTGATATTGAGTTTATCCCAGGAGAATCAAATTCCTTACCTGATTTTCTAACTCGTGAATTTTTGCAGGGAAAGAATGTCTAAAAGACCTCCCGACAAAGGAAAAGCTCCAAAAGAAGCTAAAGAGGTAAAACCTCAAAGAAGAGAGATATCAACGTCTTATAAGGCGATTGCTCTCTTAGAACCGAAAGCTGTTAAACAGCAGAAATTGGATGATACTCCTAAAGAGGAGAAACTCCGAAACGATGCCTATATTCTGGCAGCGGAATCTTCCCATTCGGGTTATTATATCTACCCATATATTCCAACCTCCACTAAATGGATTATTCCAGTGGAAAACAAATATGCTAATTTGCAGCCAAGTGAGGTAGTTACTTTCTACTTCAAAAATAATGCTGATTCTTTTGTCTACCCAAAAGATTTTCAGTTTTATCAAGATATTCTTACAGCAATGGGATCAGTCGAATTCGACTTAACCAACAGAAATGGTGCTGATATTGCTTATGGCAAAGCAACAATCCTCAGGGTTATCAAACAGGAACAGTGGACTGGAGAACTGTTTAAACCCTATGAACTTAATAGGCCAATACGAGGTCGCAGTACCACGGTAAAGTTCAATTACTTTGATTATATCAATGCATGGGAACATGCATTCTATTATGAGAATAAACAAAGAAAATTCTCTTGGTTTATTCGGTTTTCAGAGAACTTTGTCCTTAAAAAGGATAGTGATATTCCAAACTGGTTTATCAAATGGTTTTCTCAATTGGGATTATATCCTATTTGTCTGCCGGATAAAATAAGAACGGTCTATGACGACTTTGTAGATCTCAATCCCTCGCTAAACAACACCTCATTATGGTTTACGGTTCTCTATCAAGTCCCTTGGATTCTTAAATGGGAACCCATCATTAGTTTAAGAAGTTTTTCCAACCTAGGAGAAACTTTCAAACCTATTCCTTATCTAGGAAGAAGAATTTTCATTAAATGGTGGCAAAAGTTTGAGTTCTTTAAAAACTCAGTTTTTTCAGCTAAGGGTCTTATAGACCTCGGACCGCCACAACCTCCTAAACCTAATATTGATGATTTATTAAAAGAATTTTCATCCAGGATATCCAAAGAAGAATTCTCTAAGTTCTTAGTTCTTCTTCAAGATCAAGCTAATATCGCCTCCAGTTCAGCAACCATATCTACGGAAGCTGAAGACGAAGCCATGGATGAAGATGATCCGCATGACGTAATGAATGAATATCTAGAAGATGCACAGGATCCCTATGCTAAATAGCCACTATTACTGCAGTAAAAGAATCTACTTTAAACTAATTAGTGGAAGACAAGAACAAGATAATATTTTGTTTTCTTTTGGCGGCTATCCGCACATTTGTATTCTCTTCTTTTTACTTTTTCTTTTTGATTTGCAAGTTTGTTTGTTTGTGTCGGTCGTCCGCACACCTGTCCCGTTAGGACCCTTATAGGGACCTTTTTTTTTTCCTTATTTAAGTTGTAGTTTGTTGAGAGGAAGGCAAGCTCGGAAAAATCCTTCACTCTTCTCTTGTATTAAGTTCTGTCTTGTAAGATATTCGAGCAATAAAAACTTTCTTTTATTCATCTTATATATAATCTCATTCAAACTTTAAAGCTTAAATGCTGGAAGCTTAAAGCACGGATCGATCCTTTAAGCCTATAAATTTTACTGTTCATAGGCGCATTTTTGGTAAAATCTTATCCAAGGTATAATTTCTACACTCATCTAATTTACTCTTTGATACGTTAGTCGCGTTTAGTTCCTGACGGTAAGACCAGCTAAGAGGGCGGCACGAATACGTGAGCTAGTAAAAGTCGTTGACTGTTGATGAGAGTCATTTAAATGAATGAATTGATTAGAACCTTGGGAAGATCAAATTCTTCTCAATCCTTAAATAGTTCTAAAAGAAATAAAGAACTAGTAATCAATGAAAATATAGATAATGATCTATGTAATTGGAATTTACCAAAATCTAAACAAAATGAAATTTACAAGTCAAATTTCATATTTAAATCGGATTATATCATCCAAACAATTGAACAAGCTATGCCTATTTCCCCAGGTTATAGCTCTTTTCAATTATTATCAGACAAGTTAATTAAACTTCATAAGTTAAAATATAAGTTTTTACATCTAGGCATGGTTCAAATAGCATTGAAACCATCTACTAGATTAGGTTTAAATACCTCAGCCTTAATCTGCCTTAGGGATAAAAGACATAAACGATTTCATGATTCTCTTTTGGGAGTAATAGAATCGAGTTTATGTGGCGGTCCCATATACTTCTCTTCTTACCCAAATTATACATTATCGTTGTCAGACCCAAACATCAAACATGCTTTATCTTTAGATGTAAAGTCTGAAGGATACGATATGATGCCGGGTTCTCAGAATGTAATCCTAATTTATAGGATATATTACAAAGTTATGAACTCAAGTGTTCCCAATATGCGTAAGATTCCAAATCTTAACGAAAAGGGAGAAACCACTTTGTTCATAACTAACATGACAAAGAGTAATAGGATTATCCCTAAAACCATATCCTGGAATCAAATAACCTTACCACAACAGTGGATTTTAGAACAAGCTAATGAGCCTGTAAAAGTTGAAAATAAAACTTTAGAAGAGATTATTGAACATCCAGATGGTGATGTTGAATTAAGATTTTCTAAAGATAGAATTACTAGAATTAAAGATAATAATCTTGGAAGATTTTCTACATCTTCAATTCCTACTACTGCTTTTGAAAAAGAGTCAGTAATAGGAACAAGATTTACAAAGGATGAAGTTTGCCAGCCTGTCTATAAGGTTGAAAACTCCTCATCTCCAACTCATTCGGATATGGGACTCTATGTTTTATCACAACAGGAAAAAGAATTTCCTTTTGATGGTATAGACGAAGAAGTCTTTTATTCCGAAGAAAATGATCTAATTAGAAAATGGTGGTTAGCTAAAGCCCCAGAAGAATATAAAATCTTTTATCACAATAAATATAAAGAATATGTGATAAAAATGGGAAAATACCATGACCCTTATAAATACGGTTTCTTTTACTTCCTTAGAAATTCACTAAAATTAAGAGGAGTAAAAATACCTGATTTTACAGACAAGAATTATATTCTTGGCCTCGAAAGTATGTATAAAACATACTTGACTAAGACAGGTAGGACGATTAGTGATGTTCACCCCCCTGCTATGAACTTAGTCGTTAAGGTAGATGGTGAGGACGTTATGGCAACACCTTATCGAAAAGGTAAAAGCATAGAAGCTGTTATAGAACAGAATAATTATACAAACCTGACCCTCCAATCGATGGGAGAACAGTTAAATCGAATAGAGAAAGCTAAAATGCCTCAAAGCCCTCATAACACTGTTAACTCGGCCCCGTTCCAACCTTATAGTTTGGAACCCGGAGTAAAACTCGCTAGGACCGTTTTGACTGATTCAGAACCAGATTCTGAAGTAATTCAAGAAATTTACAAAAGGCTTGAAGCCCTTACAATTGAAAAGAACAAGAGGCCCAATACTATTGAATCGCCTACTGTTCTTACAATTGTAGAAAAAAGTCCAACTAATGTGGCCCCTTTGTCTCTCGACTCAGAAAATAGTGATACAGACAAAGAGTCAACCACTGATGAGCTAATAACTCAATTAGAGAGTCTTAAGGTTGAAGATAAAAACATTCCGTCTCAACTTAATAGAATCTCTAATAAAAGATTTAATTATAAAACCTACGCCCCTTATTACCCTAGGCCATCACCTGTTGATTTACTTCACGAAGAAGATAGTAAAATTACTCAACAGTATGATGGATCTTCCGTTTATGAATGGAACCTAGATGGACTTAGTGATTATCAGATTCACAAGCTAATCCATCAAATGCTTATGTGCGCCACGGCTTATGCAGCCCGTGATAATAAGGAACCTGCAATTGCAAGGCTCCTTATAAATGGCTTTACAGGGCAGTTAAAAGGATGGTATGACAATTATTTACCAATAGAAACCAAAAACGCCATCCAAAACGCTGTTAAACCAAATAATAATACTCCTGATATAATCAATACACTTCTGTATACCATTCTTGTCCACTTTACAGGACAACATGATATGAATACAGAAAGAATTCAAGAACAATTAATAAGTTTAAAGTGTCCAACTTTATCCCATTTTAAATGGTATAAAGATGTATTCTTTTCAAAAATCTTTCAGAGAAATGATGGACATCATGAATTTTGGAAAGAAAAGTTCTTATCAGGACTTCCTAACTTTTTTGCCGAACGAATCAAAAATCGTTTGAGAAATGCTAATAATGGAAAAATCCCCTATGATACCTACACCTATGGAGACCTTGCGTCAGAAGTAGTAAAAGAAGGTATTTCCTTATGTAATGACCTTAAGCTTCAAAGGCAAATCCAAAAGGAAAAGTTTTCAGGAAAACGAGCTCTAGGAGATTTCTGCGAGCAAATGGGTTTTAATCAAACTATTGATAATTTTCGAAAACAACGAAAATCAAAAAAACGCTTTAAAGAAAAATATTATAAGGAACCTTTTAAAAAAGATAAAAGGTTTTCTAAAGGAAAATTTCCTAAAAAATCTTCTAAAAAGAAGAAACAACCAGTATGTTGGAAATGTAAACAAGTGGGTCACTACGCTAATAAGTGTACCACCCAACAAAAAATTAATAGCCTTGATATTGATGAAGGCCTTAAAAGGTCAATTCTAAAAACAATTATGTCCGAGTTCGATCAAGAGAATGAAGACATGTTCGTATCTGTTATTACAGACGACACCTCTTCTGATGAAGGATATTACTCTTCAGATAGTAGTAACAGTTGTGATGGACAATGCAACCATTACAAAGCACTATGTAAAATTAATGGTTTATGTGTTCTAACCAAAGAAGATAGTTTTGTCTTCGAGGTCATTGATAAAATCAGTGATGCCAATGAAAAGGCAAGACTACTTACAGAATATCTAAAACAGATAGAGATTCATAAACCTGAAAGAAATATTCAGACTTATGAATACAAAGATATTATGAATAGGTTTAATAACCCAATAATGACGGTAAAAGCCCGTGATACAACAATATCAGATTTAAAATCCGAATTAAAAGAAGTACAAGAGGAAATTAAGAATTTAAAATCTCGAGTACTTTTATTAGAATCTAATCAAGTTTCTCCTAATAAGGAATTCGATATTGGAACCTCTTCATCAGATAATCTTGAATTAGGTTCTCACAAAGAGTTTCCACCTTTACAGAATACAAACATAAATCTTTTAAATCGAGTTATTACTCATAAATGGTACATTAAGGTTACTCTAGTTATTAAAAAGGAGTTTATCCTTGATACTATTGCTATGGTAGATTCGGTGCGATTTAAATTGCATCGATGAAGGAATAGTTCCTTCAAAATATTTTTCTAAAACTAGCGAAGTTTTGAATACTGCAGATAATTCTAGTTTAAATATTAAATATAAATTAGAAGATGCAGTAATTTGCAATGAAAAATGTGCTTTCAAATCCCCTTTATTATGGTTAAAAACCTATCACATAAAATTATTCTAGGAAATCCTTTTCTTCACATGCTTTATCCAATTATTAAAATTGATGAAAAAGGAATCCTTAGTAAAATTTCTAATGTTGAAGTTTTATTTAAGTTTATAACTACTCCACAATATAAAGAAATAGACACTATTAAAGAACGATTAAAAAATAAAGAATCATTTATTAGTTCTTTAACTGAAGAAATTTCTTTTAAAAAGATTTCTGAAACTTTAAAGAATCCTAAGCTTCAAGAAAAAATAAAACTTTTTCAAAAAGAAATTGAATCGGAAATTTGTGCTGATATCCCAAATGCTTTTTGGGAAAGAAAGAAACATATTGTCTCTCTTCCATATGAGCCAGATTTTAAAGAATCCCAGATTCCCACAAAAGCTAGACCCATAGCCATGAGTCCAGAATATCTAGAATTATGTAAGAAAGAAATTCAAGATCTTCTAAATAAAGGTTTAATTCGCAAATCTCATAGTCCTTGGAGTTGTTCAGCTTTTTATGTTAACAATGCTGCTGAGCAAGAAAGAAGGGTACCCAGACTTGTAATCAACTATAAGCCATTAAACAAGGTTTTAAAATGGATTAGGTATCCTATCCCAAATAAAAAGGATTTACTAAACCGCTTATATGAAGCAAGAATCATGTCAAAATTTGATATGAAATCTGGTTACTGGCAAATTCAAATTGCTGAACCAGATAGATATAAAACTGCATTCACAGTCCCTTTTGGCCATTATGAGTGGAATGTAATGCCTTTTGGACTGAAAAATGCTCCCTCTGAATATCAGAGAATAATGAATGAAATATTCAATCCTTATATGGATTTTATCATTGTCTATATAGACGATGTCTTGGTCTATAGTAAAAGTATTGAGCAACATTTTAAGCATCTTCGGATATTTATTAATGTTGTAAAAAGGGCTGGCTTAGTTGTCTCCGCCAAGAAGGTTAAACTCTTCCAACAAGAAATTCGATTTCTTGGGCATAATATTGCCAACGGATCAATCATACCTATAGATAGATCCATCGTTTTTGGGGAAAAATTCCCAGATGAAATTAAAGACAAAAATCAATTACAAAGATTTTTAGGATGCCTGAATTATATTTCAGAATTCTACGAGAAGGTTGCTTTAATAGCAAAACCTTTATATGAAAGATTGAGGAAAAACCCTCCTGCTTGGACCATTGAACATACTAGAGCAGTCCAGCAAATTAAAAAACAAATCAAGGAAATTCCTTGTCTTGCTTTATCCAATCCTAAAGCATTCAAAATAGTTGAAACTGATTCTTCGGATCTTGGATATGGCGGGATTTTGAAACAAAAGGTTAATAACAAAGAGCAATTAGTCAGGTTTACATCACATGCTTGGCATGGTCCTGAAATAAATTACTCTACGGTAAAAAAGGAAATTCTTGCCATTGTACTAACAGTACAAAAGTTCGAATCTGATTTAATAAATCAAAAATTTCTTATTAGGGTAGACTGTAAATCTGCTAAAGAAATTTTATTAAAAGATGTTAAAAACATAACCTCTAAGCAAGTCTTTGCTAGATGGCAAGCTATTATGTCTGTATTTGACTTTGATATTGAGTTTATCCCAGGAGAATCAAATTCCTTACCTGATTTTCTAACTCGTGAATTTTTGCAGGGAAAGAATGTCTAAAAGACCT
>JAJJWW010014630.1:0-31720 GCA_023531295.1 Papaver armeniacum | reverse complement strand
TACCTCAAATTTCGCATCCACTTCTCCAATATGATTGCATCTTCGTCCGAGGAGAATTGATATCGAAATATCACCACGTTGTCATCCTTATGCGTGAACAAAAGAATAACAACACACCTCAACCTTTTCCAGAGAAAGGTTGAAACCGGTTTTAACAATTGCAAGCAAAAGTTGAAAACCGTTAAAACACATATGCTTTTATGCTAAAACAAAACCGATTCAACATATTGTGACTTTTTCACATATTGTTTCCATTAGAACCCCTCATAATCCTTTGATAAAGCCTACCTACTAGGGATAGAACTTAATCCCCGCTAAATCAAAAATTCACCCAAACCATGAGGGTTCACAATATATGAGATCGAATATTAAGGTAGTAAAACCGAAATCAAACATCCCATAAACATACATAGCAATAAGGTAAAAGCAATTAAGCACATGCTATGTAAACCAAAACTATCACAAGAAAATTACTCAAACAAATAATTTTATTCAATAATATACCAATACAATCAATGAAAGAAATCAAAAATTGATGTCTATTTTTCTTGTCATTTGTGAAACTACAAATAGGCTTTTAGAGTTTTCATCCAATCTTTGAAACTAGATCCGAAGATTTCACTGGATTCCAATCATCTTCAATGATCACGAGCCTAGATTCAAGACTCACAACATTGTTATTGACTTCTTTAACTTTCTTTTTCAAATCCTTTTCCATGTTCCTTACTTCACATAAAATTAGATCCAACTTTAGTGAAAGATTCTTGAGAAGATTATCATTGAGAGAGGAGATCTCTTCATTAGGAACATCATGTTGAAGCTTGGAGATGAATCAAAATCTCCATTAGAATATTCAAGATAAAGTTTCTTATTTGGAAACAATATTGTCCAGACTTTTTCAGTTTTTCCGAGAACCAACTAGAGGTGGACATTTTTGACCGAACTTCTATTGAAAATGAGGCAATATATTTTACCTCTTATAAGTTTGAACTTTTCTTCAAAGATCTTGGAGAATATTTTCATAACCGAAAAATTAATTTTTAGGAAATTAAAACTAAATATTTACATCGTATCCTTACTCCATATTATTAAGGGTAACTGTAAGGGATTCATGATAATCGGTTAGACTACAACAACTGTTTGTTGAATTTTCTTCCTTTGGAGATTTCAACGGGAATATTTGAGCACTTAGATTCACTTCTTAGTCTTGTTATGGGATCATGATACTCATGGAGCTTATTCTCTTGTTTGAAGAGATTTTCGATCTACGATTAGATCTTGATTTTACGGCTTTATAGTCTCTCTCTGTTTTGTATTTAAACATTCCCTTTGAAAATGCCCACTTTGTTTGCCGGAAAGCAAACACGAGTTATTACGCTTCTTGGAATCGGATCCTCGGATCTCTTTATTCTTGCCTTCTTGTTTCTTGAATCATTCAACCTAGGTGATGAATTTTCAAAGAGATTGAGTCTCTCTCTCAATTTCGATTTTCATGCTTTTAACACCCTAATCTCATCTTGACAAGAATGAATGTGGGAGATGAGTTTAGATACTTGTACTCTTTCGGAGCATTGAGTAATCTCGATTTTCTTTAGACGCTTGTTAAATTTCTCTTTATCATTCAAAACTCTGTTTGAGTTGATCAGCGATGACTTTATTTCACAAATGTCGGACTAAGAAGATGAGTTCTTTTATCTTTACATGGAAACGTTTTTTCGAAAATTAAAGGATTGAACTCTTCATGAGTATCTATGTTTGGAAAGGTTTTAGAATCACAGATTTCTGCAATAGTTGCAACATGATGTATCTCATCGACTTGATTATTCTCATTAGGACAATAATCAAGAGTGGCAGTATAAGCTTTTGTTTTCCACTGTGTGTCCTTGGTTGGACAGTCTGGAGAGATATGGCCAAAGCCTCTGCACTTGTAACATTGGGGAATAACATCATCATCATCATCCCAGGTGTCTTCACATTTAAATGGAGGAACACTTTTCCTTTTTGACGCTTGTGCTCCTCTTTTTCGATGTCTCAACAAATCTTTTGAATCGTTGAGTAATAAGAGACAAGTGATGGTTTATTTCTCCTTCATTTTCGAAAAGAGATCTTCTTGATCATCGGAATCTTGAATATTGAGTCGAAGCTCCTTTTATGGCTTTATAGCCCAGTTTTCCTTTTGTTTAGACAACATTTCTTGATCAAAGATCTTTAGTTTTCCAAACTAAGGAACTTCTAGATAGGGACGAAAGATCATCGACTTCAACGATTGCATGCTTCTTAGAATCGTATCTAGATGGCAAACGATCACGAGAATCTTGCATACTATATCCTTTTCGAAAATAGTCTTTCCTAACGAAAGAGGCATTAATTATCTCGAGAGAGTTTAATGTGAAACTCCTCAAAATTATCGTTGTCATCCATTCGAAGGTTTTCCCACTTTCAGAAGTGAGGGTTTGAAGTCTAGCTTCTTTCTCTGAAGAATTTCCTTCGAATACGATCTGAAGATTATCCCAAGCTTCTTTCGAAGTTTGACATGTTGACACATGATGTTGTAGGTCGCGACTTACAACATGAATAATAGCATTCAAACCATCTCGATTACGCTTTGCAAGTGCCTTTTCTTCGTTCGAAAACTCTGCTAAGCGTTTAAACTCAGTTTTTGAATTTTCTCTCTTTGGTAGAGTATAACCATCGACGACTAATAACCAATTATTAAAGTCTCGTGATTGAAGAAAAGATCTCATAGCAGATTTCCACCATAGATAGTTTGTTCAGTCAAATCTTGGCGGCACGTTAATTGAAGTCGATTCATGAGAACTCGAGTTCATTCTTATAGGTTGGATCGCACCAAACACAGATTGTTAGATCTTTTCGTGCTTGCCTGCTTTGATACCAATTAAAAAGGCGAGGGTACCCAAATATACCTCAAGCTAAAACTTTTCCTACCTATAAGTCCTTTATCCTGAAGTGATTGTCTATGGACTGAGTCGAGACAATGCAACTAATCGGTTCACACGTCGTGTGATCGTCTATGGATACGAGATCGAGACAATACAACAACGAAGTATGTTTACTTGATACAAAGGTTCGGACTTAACCAAAAACAATAGGATTGCTTATCAAGTAAATAGGAATTAACGTTTGTGTGATTTACTTTAATTATAATAAAACAATTATAATGCGGAAAATAAAAGTAAATGACACAACAAGATTTTGTTAACGAGGAAACTGCAAATGCGAGAAACACCGGGACCTTATCCATAATTGAATACTCTTAGGATTAAGCAGCTACACAAAATTACACCTAACTTCGTATAGTTGAGACCAAGTAACTAACCCTATAGTTCACTTAGTTTCGTCTGTATTCCCACGCCTCCGACTTGTGAATAAGTCACGTACTTGGAACAATTCCTTTGGTCATATTCCAAACATTAAAGGAACAACAAATCTGTTTGGTATCAACTCTATTCAACCAAGTGATATGAGTCGGACAAAGGCTCTTCTATTTATCTTAACATAATCTCCTTCGTCGGGTCCTTAGATATATCTTATGTTCAATCACTCAAAGGTAATCGTTTAAGATTAATGCAATCAATACCTTTAATCACAAGGAAACGTATTTACTCAATTAATCAATCCAATCTACCACAAGGATAAACCGATTATTAACTGGATCATCTTTTACCGAAACAATTATTGTGCACACCAAAGATTATAAAACCCAAGTTAGATCTTCAATATCTTCTTTGTATTCAAATCTTCTTAAATCTTCAATAAAAACTTGCGCACAATCACTTGAATCTCTTGTGATCAATCACGTACCAACTAGTCTCATTAACAATGGATTATCACAAGATCATCTTTAGAACTAACAATAGCCTAAAGATCCCTGTCGAAACTCTGAACTAGTTTGAGTGAATCTTATATCAGAAGAGAAGATTCTCAAGAATAAACAAACTAGGTGCAATCAGATTTCAACCACCATTAGTCAATCAAATCAATCTAAAACAAAGATAAACCGCAATTATCTAGTTTCCCACCAACGGGTCGCGCTAGAGCTTATAAATCCCAAAGAAGACTTTAAATTGAGCGGTCGTAAGAGATTTCACATAATTAGGTTACTCTCCTCTCCGAATAGGCGGCTACACCAATAACAACAACAAAATAGTAAATTTGTTTTATTCTAAGGATTAGTTTGCTAGAAAGGCAAACTTCGTGAATTTATAGACAAGGAAGTTTGGACACCAAGGAATTTCCAAAACCGAAAATATTCTCAAAATATTCATAGAAGCACAGATTCGGTTTTCATAATTCCTGGAAATGCTCTATCCAAAAATAACGATTGAAATCTCTCGGAAAATCTAATTAGTAAATGCACATTACTAATTCTGTAATTTTCCTACAAATGAAATTAATAACCTTAATTAAAAGATTCTTAACTTACTTATGTTTCGATCTTGAGATTCTCTTCTCTTAGCCGTTAAGGAATATTTTTGAACAATTATAGAAATAAACATTCACAGCACGTGTTGAAAGTTTGCCGACATCTTAACTTTGTAAGTTATCTTTCACACTTACAACCTTGAAACCGATTTGCCACACTTCCAAACAAGTTTTAGAATTGGTTCATCTGACTTTCAAGAACTATGTGATTGATAAAACCAACATTCAATCACTATCATGGGTTTACGGTTATACCAAAACAAGTTTCGGTTCTACCTTCATGTGAGTACTGTGCATAGTCACACTAGCTTCCCAAAAGTTCGGTTGACTAGGTACTAGGATCGGTTCCCCACATATATATGGTATCTAAGTTATATGTGTTGCACATGTCCATAGGATCGGTTCCCCTTTCTGTTACAAACCTTGCTACACCCCATACAAGGATCGGTTCCCTTTGATGTAATGCACCCCTTACTATGATCGGTTCCCTTTCCCTTAAAAGGATCGGTTCCCTTTCCCTTACAAGGTCAGACTACAAAATCCGATCATACCACAGGTGATTAATTAAGATCGGTTTTACTAATAAAATTTATACCAATACATAAGTCAGGCCTTTGTGAACAGTTCTACCAAGAACACAACAAGTTGTGAGCGGTTAAACTCTATCACACATATTGGTTGTTCATAAGATATGCAATGAATAACAAATCCAATAACACCTGGCAATTTCCTTTTCGGTTCACAAACAAGTTTATGAACTTACTTCCTTAGAACACATGTAAACATTGTTCCTTAGGATGAAATCCTCACTTCATACCCATACATAATCACAATAGCATTCAAATGATTATGGGGATGTCTTATCTACAAAGTTTGATGGTTAAGCAATAAACCTCGTATTGTATTCCTTAATACTATGTTTATCTAGAGTTCAAATATGCTTCGCAGTTATGTTTTCAATATGCACGACTTGAAAGATACATTAGGGAATGAAACAGTTCAAGTCAAATATCACTAACCTCAAGTGGAAGGATGATTGTTGTCGTTGTAGCTCCTTGCTTCTTCACATTTTCAAGTCTTCGCAATACTTGTAATGTCTCATATCCTAATACTTTCAAGCTAACCTATACGAAGTTTAACTCTAGTACATAATCAAGCGACTCTTAACATGAGTTTTGATTCAATAAAATATGACAACCAAACTTGACATACCAACGCTTGGTGGGTTCAACCGAGCCATGCTCTAACACATTTTATTATAAGGAAAAAATTATACATTTTACAAGAAACTAGTTGGGAGCCTAGCATGTTTTATCAACACCTTTTTTTCCTATATATATATATATATATATATATGTGTGTGTGTGTGTGTGTGTGTGTGTTTGTGTTTGTTTGTGTTAATTAAGTAATTCTCTTATGATGATTTTGAAGTTTAATTTAACTTCGATTATTTATCTATCATATTACTCATTGTTTTGGGATTTTTAATTAGTACTTTTCAGTTTCTTTTTTTGGGATTTTTGTTGTCGTAAATATTTAAATAGGGTTTGTGGTTTGGTTAAGGAGATTTTTCCTTTTTGTGGTTTTCCCAGATGTAAACTCTGTGTAGTATTAGGAGAAGATAAAACGGATCTTGACGACAAACAAAAACTTCTAAGATTTTTCCTTCTTCCTTCGTCCTAATAATCTGTCATCTAACATCACAAAATTAATTTATGTAGCATGTTTTTTAACTGTGTACTACAGTTTTATTTTATTTTATTTTTTATTTTTTTTTGATGGTTGTTTATTTTTTGATTTGATTATGATGAATTTTTCTACTAACATTCATATTATCACTTGAAACCATGAAAGTTGTCAAACAAGCAACGTCGTCGTGTGTTTAGTAGTACAATGTTTATTGTTAGGGATTTTTGTAGTGATCTCAAAGAATTTTCATGTCTAAGGATTTTCCATTTTGTGGATTTCTAAAATAGGTTTGTAGCAGTAAAATTTAACACCGAAGGTACTACTACATTGAGAACCAATGAAGAGTAAAATGGTGACATTGGGTTATAAAACCACAAATTATCTCTCTTCATTCTTCTCTGGAATCTCCCGTTCTCTCCTTCATTCTTCCCTTTTCGTATTGCTCCTGCTTCTGTCTGCTTAGAGATGAAGGTAATGTCCGTCTATGACATTTCATTACCCAAAACTCTGTTTATACAGAGTATGATGAAGACCTGACGATGACTATAGCTAGATCTACATTTGATTTTCTCTTTATATATATGTGTGTGTGTGCGCGCGCGCGCGTGTGTGTGTTTTTTAATTAAGTTATTCTCTTATGATGATTTTGAAGTTTAATTTAACTTCGATCATATTACTCATCATTTGCGTCACTATTGAATTGATTTTTACTGTACTACTTTTCAGAATTTCTTTTGTTTGGGATTTTTGTTGTACGTTTTTGGTAGAAATATTTAAATAGGGTTTGTGGTATGGTTAAGGAGATTTTTCCTTTTTGTTGTTTTCCCAGATGTAAACTCTGTGTAGTAGTAGGAAAAGATGAAACGGATCTTGACAGAAAACAAAAGGTTCTAAGATTTTTCCTTCGTCGTATTAATCTGTCATCTAACATCACAAATTCAATTTATGTAGCATGCTTTTTAACTGTGTAAGACAGTTTTTGTATTTATTTTTTTTGTTGATGGTTGTTTATTATTTTGACTTGATTATGATGATTTTTTCTACTAACATTTATATTATCACTTGAAACCTTGAAAGTTGTCAAACAAGCGAAGTCATCGTGTGTTTAGTAGTACAATGTTTATTTCTAGGGATTTTTGTAGTGATCTCAAACAATTTTCATGTTTAAGGATTTTTCCATTTTGTTGATTTCTAAAATAGGTTTGTAGCAGTAAAAGTACACAAATGAGAAAACCCGAGAAATAATTGCTTTCAAGCAAGGAAGAAGTTCAAACACAAATACAAAATATGCATTGAAGAATTTAAGAACGAACTTGTTCAAAGAAAGGGAGGATAATGCATTGTGGATGTTGCTAATCAACATTAAAATACCTTTTGTGCCCCAATTCTATAATATTTCCAAAATACCAAATATATCCTTGGTTGTAGTATAAATTATAAGAGATACGAGTAAAGAGAGGATAAACTTTTGTTTTGTTTTTGAATATTTGTGTGAAAATGAGAGTTGTCTCTTCTTTCAAACCCAATTGTTGTCTCTAGGTAGAATTAGTTCATCTAGTTCTCGAGCCACAAGTAGATGTCTTTAAGTATCCCGTAGTTTCCAAATTATATTGGGGAGATATTATAAGAGCAGTTCCTATGGAATGAACAAACTCAGAGTTTGTTCATTTTTCTCCCACTATGGACTCAACAAACATGAAAAATGGATGTTAAAACCAACAAATTTGTTGGTTTGTTCATTGAGTTAAAACATGTAGCGCGCGCTTGATGATAGGTCAGGCGATCTTGGCACCAGCGCTGGCGTTTGAGCCAAAAACGCTGGCGCTTGAGCCAAAGACGCTGGCGCTTTTATTACCAACGCCCGTTTTTACTCCACTCGCCAGCGTCGTTCCTGAAAGCGCCGAGTTTTTTTATAAAAGCGCTAACGGCTGAATCTGGATGGCTTATAACTCTTGTGATCTATTTCAACTCCAAATTCACATCCACACATCTAGTCTTCTTTACTCTTCTCTGAGCCTAAAAAAATTCTTCCACTTCAACAAATTTTTCAACTCTTGAATTTTTCAATTCTTGAACATGTCTCGGCCCTTGTTAGTTCGACGCGCTCCGTATACTAAAGAAGAAGATAAATCTATCTGCAGAAACTATGTTTTTTTATTTACTGAGCTTGCTTCAGCAACTATCCATGGGTGAATTTCTGGGCGGATATTCACGACGGGTTCTGTAGTGACACCCGTAATCCGAGTCGTCGTGATATATGCGACATAGAAAATCGTTTTCGTACAATTAAGAAAGAAGTAAGTGAGTTTGTAGATTTAACCATATATACCAATCAATATAGACTGAGAGGTGAAACTGATGCTGAGATGGTAACAAGATCTTTGGCTGAATGACGAAGATGGAAAATGTGGCTTTTCCTTTCGAAAAATGTTTTGAAATCCTTAAGGTGTTGAATAGTTTCAACCCCTTCTTTGAATCTAATGTAGTCCGCCGTAATTCAGTGAAGCTAATGTAAAACGCTTAATTTTAAACATATGTAATTTCATTTAATTCAGAATGTCGTACTTTTAAAACTAAAATTACAAATGTAGCAGAATTAAAAATTACAACAATCTCTCAAATGTCGCTCATCGATATCTCTCCCATTGTTATCTTCTGGAGTCAAGAATTCTCCAAGACCTGGGGATAGAACAGGGACATCCCCAATTGCCAACATATTAAGTAAATTTCCATAAGGAGATAAAGATGGTTGAACAACATTAGGCAATTGGAAAGCACTAGGCGATTGTTGGAAAGCACTCGGTGCACTCGGTCCTCCACGCATATAAGATGTTTGTGGTTATGGTGGTGGTGGTGTATACTACCTCCGTTTCTAAAAAATAAGGACGAAGGGAGTAGCAATCATTTGGGTTGTAGGGCGAGAATGATGATGAAATGCTCCTAGGATCTATCCGAAATAATTGAGGTTGAGATACAGACACAGTTTGTGGTGAAGAAGTACTGTGTCGTATGTGTGATGAAGAAGAACTCTGTCGTACTTGTATTTCTCCCACTCTGTTTATCATTGTCGTGTCATGATCTGGTGGAATCGGAATCCTATGACCGCCGCCCATCATCATTTACAGTTGGACTTAATCCAAACATTGTGTTCTCGTGCCATTTTCGACACACATCCAAGTGTGTAGCCCTCATTTGCCGAGTCAGCCAATATAAATCATTCAGTTGGCTCCTCAACTCTTCCTCACTGGCAGTCACATTGTAGTAAGGATAATCATGTTCCATACCTTGGGAAATAATGGGGATCGTGGTTGTCTCACCTTGTGAAGTAATACTTGGCATCTCCCAAAGAATTTCAGGAAAAATTGACGAAGATGATGAAGAACTTGCACCCGTGGTGGGGTAAGTCATAAAGCATGGCTCTTTTGGAGGTGGCTGCCTAGGAACAATATTCGCATCACGGGAAAGGCGTGATAACCCTGGGAAATCGAACCCATAAATGTGCATGTTGTCTGTCCCAATTACAGACTTCACAATCAACCGACTACCGATTGACATATTGCGCTTCACTAATATTCCTCTTTGTACTTAGTTCATACCTCTCCCAATTGGTTCTTCTCAACCTTTCAAAATCTGATCCAGAGGTTTGCATTTGTTGTAGCGGGTTAATTGCAATTACATATATACCTTGTATTTGGTAGTGCAGTCTTTCTCCGAGGTACCAAACCCCTTATCCAATTCTGGATTGTAAAAAACAACTCTACGTAGTGAATAATCAAGAATACGTTGTCCAACATCATCACCATACTGAGGATAATCAATGCAAGGGTGAACAACGACGTTTTTGTGGCTCCGAGTCATCTGATGAAACCTATGAAGAAAACTGGAACTCAAGATGTCGCTGCCAGTGTTCATCGCTAAGTTGGTCGAGATGTACATATCCAACATTGGAAATCTAGGGGTAACGTCTTTAAGGATTGGTTTACTAACACGGAAGTATGCATACCACCAATACTGCAAATTACTTCATAATTTTAGTATTTTGACTTAATCTACATTTGCTCATAAAAATTATTCTTCTACTAAAAATAATAATTTTGATATTTACCTCTATGATGCCCCCGAAACCAGTGAATTTATCTCCGCTCATGGACGCTACATCCAGCCCACAGTATAATTCTGCTAAAATTGCAGATCCCCAGTCATAATCTGGTGCTTTGTCAATATCTTTTAACGCTTGAAGCCAACCAACACGAGCAACATAAGTTGAGTTTGGAAAAAATATCTGACCCAGTACCCATAAGATAAACATCCTTTCGAGTTCAGGATAGTAATCTACATGTTGTGGGTTTCTGGGTTTGGTAAGGAAATACTTCAACGCTGAACATTTAATCCCAGCTCCTTTCAATTCTTTATAATTTTCAGGCATTTTTGAATCTACAAATGGGGGGAAAAGTGCCTCCCATTTACTATTTGATATCCATTCGTCAGTGTTTAATGGTGGCATCTCTCCTATTCCACTTAGGATCCCACAAATGAAATACAAATCAAGGGGCGTAATTCCTATTACAAGTATAATATCAACTATGATTAATTCTTTTGATTATCTAATATAATTATAATTATTTAAAAAATATAATTTAAGTTAAGTTAAACAAGCTTACCAATTTCAAAATCCAAAAACTGAAACGGGTGCGTCGTCACCCACCACCTTTCTACCACTGTTTTCGGAATTCTGTTGTTGTGTCTTCTAGCCTTCACAGTATAAAGCGCACGCCACGGATATTTGTCAACCCTTTCTCGGACTGGAGGGGGTAAAAGTTCATAAATAGCCTTTAAGTCTGAAAATCCACCTCTCATTCTAAAATAATCCTCATACCGACCTTGATGCCCCGACACATGACCTTGGACTAATGATGGAGCAACATCGACACTCGGCGAAGCAAACTCTACTTCCCGATTTTGTGAAAAATCTACACCTGTGGCCGCAGTGCCGGTTCATTTTTTCGATCTCTTTTCTTCTTTAGACTATTCGTCGCTTTTATTTATAAGTTGCCCATATTGTTTTTTTGGTTTAGAAGAGTTTTAGAAGAAGGAAATGGTAGTGGTGTGACTGAAAATGAATTCAGTTGAAGGAATATTTATAGTTTAGAAAACATTACCGTTGGAAATATAGGTGTTGGAGAATCGAACGTTGGAGATTTTGGGTCTAACGCCAGCGTTGGTGTCATCAACGCCAACTAGGGGTGGGACTTGGGTTGGGTTAACCCACCCAACCCATGCCCAACCCGATCGTTGGGCGGACATGGGCAACGTATTTCAAAACTTTGGGCAAGCTTGGGAAAATTTTTTACAAACCCGAGTTAAATTTGGGCAAACATGGGCACAAATATTTCTAACCCATACAACCCGCCCAACCCGAAGAACTATGATATAGTTATGTAAAATTATTTTTTATAATTGGTATTATTATCTATTTAGAGTAATTTTAGATATTATCTTATAGTCTTCTAATGAAAATATAAATTATATTTATCTCATTAGTCATTCAATACGAAAAAGGTTTATGTTATTGAAAATAATCTTCAGTTATTTGGAAATTTAAGATAAATGGAGCAATTAAATCTTATTATTACTAAAATTTGTTATTATCATATTAACAAACTCGTATGTTTAGGGAAACTTGGGCCAACCCGAGGAACATAACTTGGGAGGACTTGGGCAGTACCTCCATGGGTTCCCAGGTTCGATAGGCAATCTTGGCAAAAGATTCCTAGCTCGGGTCTACCTTGGCCAAGCCTTCTAACCCGCCCAACCAACCCAAGTCCCACCCCTAACGCCAACGTTCCTGTCGACCACGCCAACGCTTTAGTTTCCAACGCGAGCGTGTTTTCTTCCAACGCCAACGTGTGTCTGAAATTCGGGCGCTTAGTGATCAACCGATGTGTGCTTTGCCATAGTGGAAAAACCAGTTTAGCCATCTGCCTCGGCTCAACAAAAAAATGAATTTGGAAATTGCATAGGAATTGCCTAAGTTGTGGGAGAAGAATCTCCATTTTTTTAGGTTCTTCCTTTATTCAAAGGGTAGAAGAAACTTATTTGGTTGGCTTTGTCATTTCATTTTATCTATTTCCACTTTGTTTCAATTATAAGCTTCCGCATCTCATCACCAATGCACGTGTCATGAGACTTCAAGCGAAAACTCCATCCATCGAAGTTTTTAGAAAACCAAAATTAGAGTTTAGTCAGTCATTCCAAATTATAGAAAAAAAAAATATGAGGATGTTTTTTTTTAATGGTGCTAATGTTGGTTCGACGGAGGATTATTTCTCTGACTGTAATTAGGACTGCTTTGAGGAGAGCTGGACTAGGCTTCTAAGCAGAGATGCAGAGCCCCTTTAGATAAGGTTACTTCTCTTGATCACTGCAAGCTTGGTTTTGGATCATGAAATGCCTTACCAAAAGCACTTCTTCAAAATTTATAAGTTGTACGGACGATTCAATGCGGTAAAACTGCACCCATTAACCCCTAAATTCACGTTTTCGAGGATTTATAATCCTATGGAATTACAAATTCTGGGATTCATAAAAAAAATCCTTCCGAACCCACCAATATTCAATTCTGGTGAAAAGTAAACATACTCACTAGCTTTAAAACCGACTCGATCAGAAAACCAGAATCGAATCGCGATAGAGTAAGAACCCAAGCCCATCAGGCTTACCCCGTTTGGGCTAGTTTTCTGACTTTGGTGGGACTTGTGGTCATGTTGCACGTTGCAGTTTGTACACCACTTTGTGAATAAATATTTTTCGCTGAGTCCATTTCCCCAGAAAATTGATCAATTTCAGAACCCTAGTTTCTCTAATTTTTCCACTGATTTCTCTAACATATTGAAGTGGGTTCTTTTTTCCTTGTCATTTTTCGTTCGTTCTTGCCTCGGCTGAGATGATTGAAGATTTGAAATATCTGATTTTTTACTGTATCTAATATTCTAAATTATATTGTTATGTGTAGAAACAATATAATTATTTTTCCTTGTCATTTTTCGTTCATTCTCTCAACATTTTGCTAATATTCTAAATTATATTGTTACCTCATTTCAGAGGAAATGTGTCTTCTATAGCCTCATTATATGGTAGGGATAACTCCGGGAGTGCATCAACTGAATGGATTTCAAGAGCCATTGCCTTCCTGCTGCAGGTTTGATCACAACTGCAATTTCTGTGGTCTTTTATTTCTTGATATTTCAATGCTTGAGCTACTCACTGAGCGGCTTTTGGTCCTGTTTATAAAAAGTTTAAGATGAAAATTCTTAAGGATTATTTCTATCTTGTGCTCTCATCTGGATGGACTGATATTTCCTTAAAATGTTGGGATTTTGTCAACAATCTTTGAGAAGATAAGTTGGTGTTTCTCTTGTGGTCTTCTCATGGTATTGCCTATTACAAGAGGAAAAACTTCCCTTGCAATTCTCCTGAAAATTCTCACTCTTCTTTATCTACACCCGTTTATTTGCATTGCATCTTTTGTTTCCCTAGTTAATTTCTTTACTCATTATCCTAAATTATCCTAATATTTAGTCCAATGTAGGCAAAGGACATGATGATTTTAAAGTAAAAGGTCTGAGTAGGAAATGCATGTTAGTAGCGACTAGATGAAATCTGGAGGCAAAAAGGAGAGGACCCCTGCCCTTGTTCAAGTTATAGCATGTGGTTGTCGCAAACTCTTCCATAACAATTATACCTCGTGTAATGGGTTGAAAGAAAAGGCGTGGACCGTACTCTAGAGTTAAGTGCGGTCTAGACTTCGCCCAATAGAATACCCTGTCCTTCAAATGTTGAACATCTCTTCGCTGCTGTCATGTTTTCTACATATGATCACTCCTTGTTTCTGATCCTTTTGCAATACATATTAAGCTTTGTCAAGCAATATTCTAGTAGATGAAGCTTCACTACATTTTATCCAGCTAACAGTTGGAGAATGATTCCCCTGTATTGTAAACCTTGTTCTTGAACCAAAGCATATGAACATGTGCAATGAAGTAGTTTTTGTAGGTATCTTGCATATAGTCCTAATTGTAATTCTGATATTTACTCGATTATGTTTCTTGATCCTCCAGCATACATGCTCCAAGAGCAGGAAGCACATGCCGCCGTGGCCCGAGGTACTTAAAAAATCATAATTATGTTTCCTCTCTATATTTACTCGATTATCCTGTGCTTGCCGTGGTGAGAGAAAGAAACAAGTTTCTAGTCTTTGTAAGCTATACAAAATGGGAAAGTAAGACTTTATGTTTCTTTAGGTTTGGGAAGGCTTGGAAGGCTACATCCACGCCGTCATAAGAATGAAATGGAAAATTCAATCTTTGTATCTTTCAATTCAGCAAAAAGCTTTTGTATCAATTCTTCGTCGGTCAGTTTCTGATTTACAATTCCAGCAAGCTGAGTGGTTACTCTGGTATAGTTGATTAACAACCAATTCATCACGAGTGGCAGAAGTTCACCAACTCCTTGCAGTTTCGGTTCAAGGAAAGAAAAGCATTAGCTTGCCTCCTTGGAACTACATAAGGAAAATATTCAGCTACAGCTTGCTTTGGCAGATGTAATCGCTGCACAAACAAATAAAAAGCTGGTATCTTTATCATTGAACCATTAAGAATTATCATCAACAATCAAAAACATCGTTTCAATGTTGTTGTATCTCAACAACAACAGAAGGAAATTGAGATTGTTACGGTGTATGCCAAATCCATCACACCTGTAAGATTTACTAGCTACGTGCATCTCATGTAAAGTGGTACCCCTGCCACAATCTTGAAGGAAATGAGCAAATAAAGTAGAGACGTATAAAACAAGTATCATGAATTATTTGGATCTGATCTGAATTCCGATTTGCCATCTGATTTAGACCTACTTACATGCCGGTTATTTATTTTTACATTTTTCTGATGTTTGATTTGAGGTCTGACTCGGTTCATACATCTAACTTGGAGCTATTTGAGTCAGGTATAATTTTGTACGTGACTCGTTGGGTACATATCCGAGTGGAATAAATTTATTTTCATAACTCTACTATTTTTGAGTTAGATGTAATGATTTAGATTCAGATAAGTCACATCTAAACGAGCCAGTTAAATCAAAAAAATAAAAAAAAATAAAAAAATTGTAGGCCTCCAAACTCCGGATTATATATCTAATGATGTATAAGACCCATGAGCCCATATGTATATATATGACCTCGATTTCTTTCAAGGTTGCAAGTGGAACACAAAATTTGGCACCTTGGTCATGGCAATTGAATTTGGCACCAGAGACATCATATAGAACTTATTCTTACAACAAGGGCAAAAAGGAGTGAAACCTTAGGTATAAGAAGCCAAGAAAAAAAAAACTTTGTTGGTTGATGGGTCCGATTACATATGACAATGGCACCTTAATTTACATTATTGTTGCTCTATGAGGTCCATACATCAATTCTATAATGGGAAATTTGTTGTTTGGTCTTATTTTTCATCTAGTCTTTGTACCCGAGTCAATCAGATCAACATTTGCTATGTATTGCATGGAATAATGCGGTACAAGATTCATGTTTGCGATTTTTCAGAGCCTTTATATTACAAGCACAAAGTCCTCACATGATATATATCAATTTATGGCATTAGTCGGATTTAGCCTGGACCGAAGGTTGGTATTGTGATGTTTCCCATCCAAAACTTGATTAAAACTTATCCTCTAAAATAGCATATCTTGCCCCAAGTAAACTTTTTAGGGTGTTGATTTCCATTTGTTCAAAAATGGGGTTTCTCCATGTAGTTGATGATTCTAGTTCAAAAGCAATTTGATGAGAAGGACATAATTGTACCATGGAGGAGGACATATAATGAAGCTAGTCAAGTATGACAATGAGTTCTTTAACATACCGATTGAAAAGACGAGGTTACCAATTACACCACAAATCTTTTGAATCCAATGGCTTTCAAGCATACGAGTAAGATAAATGCTTTTACAATTAAATAACTTTAATGCGGAAAAGTAAAAGCACACAAATACAACAATTTTGTTAATGAGGAAACTTCAAATCTGGCGGAAAAACCACGGGACCTAGTCCAGGTTTGTATACTCGAATTAAACCGATATACAAAGACTACTACCAACTTCGTATAGGGCGAGACCAGGTAAACTAACTCCAGTTTACCTTCATGCGCCTACTACCAGTCTGGTCAACACACGTGAATCCTAAGATAGAGTTCAATATCTTAAGTTATTTCACCTTCTTAAGACTTCTTGCAGTCAACTCCTTTTAATCGTATTCTGAAATTGAAAAAACGGGGTATAACAACCACACCCAATGATTCGTTTGGAAATCTGCATGGACTAAATGCTAGTATAATTCGAGAGCACCAACTTAAAAGCGAGCTCAACCAAGAAAGATATCAAGGACATTTATCTCTGTTTCTCAATGTAATCGACAAATCAAATGATAGAAATCATGGAGCCCGATTAATATGAGAAATAACTTGGACGGTACCAAAGACTAATGCCCAAGTGTCAATCAAGTTATATCCATTAAACAAGGTCGGGTTTATCAATTGATCGAACTACGCACAACTTTGTGATATTTTAATTATATAAATGAATATAATGCGGAAAAGAAATAACACGGACACGGAAATTTTGTTAACGAGGAAAACCGCAAATGCGTAAAAACCCAAGGACCTTGTCCCAGGCTTTGAACACCACATTTGTATTAAGCGCTAAAGACACTAGCCTAGTACAAGTTAATTTCAGATGGAATGTGGATGAGCCCTAACCAAGTCTCACACCGATTAAGACACTATCACGAGACACTTTCACGTTAACAAAATTTTGGGTTTCTTGTATTATTTCTTTTCCTTTATTTGTCTAATTTAAATATGGAAATTAGTTCATAGTAAAGATCCTATAGAACTTGTTATCTTGAAATATAGATTAAAAGACTTTGTCGTGTTAATTTGGATCTTCAAGGTTTGGAACGCCTTCATATACAAACAACAGCAAAAAAATTATGTTAGAGATCTAGACGTATTGATTGTACAAGGATTTTCCATATAGGTTCATTCACGAAAACATTGGTGACATATTAGGTACCCTCTCATTTCATACATTTTAAAATATCCTACCGTGATCACCGATTTATCTTGACATGTAAGAAATATTATAAAGCATGAAAATCAACACTTCATATATAAATTTTAATAATATTTTTCCCCTTTTATCATTTGTGTAAACTATAGTGTCCCTAAAAATTTAACCAATTATGAGACATGGTACTAGAGGTTAAATGCATCTAAACTCAACTCTCAATCTATTGATGTATATGCACATAGTTCTATGTGTTTATGGGTAAAAATCGTTTCTGCCGATTTCGGTAAATTCGGTAGGTGAGTGAGAAAACTTGGTTCAAACCCTAAACAAATGTGCTTTGCACGTGAGCACTTTATAGATCCGAGAGATCAATCTGTACAAGTCCTAGCCTAAACCAAGAAATGGCCGTTCCCGGACTTGCTTGGTCACAAAGTGGAGGAGAAGGGTTGATTTGGGGAGGGAAGCAAAGAAAGGTGTTGAGACCCGGAATAGTGCAGGAGAGTAGTATCTCGACTTGTATCGGAAAGTAAAAGCTTGGGAAGCTTGCAAGAGATGAAAGCTTTTGGGAGAGCTTGCAAAGTTGCCTTTACGAGAGTGTAGTATTTTCTCTGGCCAGAGACTTGTGTCTCGGTGGAAGTAGGTAAGACCTATTTATACAAGTCGAGATTGAAACGTACTGGACTCATGAAGGAAGAGAGTAAAGGGTGAAATAATGGGAGGAGGTGGTAACCGCATGGTGTTAATGGGTGAAAACGTTTTCACCATTATTTCCTCATTTATTTGACCTCTTTATTCCTTTTCACGCTTTCTTAATGTGAGCGTAGTGTACGCTGCAAGCTGTGACCACCAAACCAAAACCCTGGAAAGCATCCCCCAGTTTGTGTTGATATCTCGAGTGTTGGTTGCACCTTGAGTGCAAGTGGCGCTGCTAGTGGCGCGTGTGGCATGTGCGGAATGCCTTGGTGGTAGGTTGTACGTTGAGTGTAAGTGGCAATGCCGAGAGATGCTAGTGGCATGTGTGGCATGTGCCAATGGCATGTGCGGAATGCCTTGGTGGTAGGTTGCATGATTTGCAAATTAGGCTACCAGCGTGGGTTTTGGCATGTGCCAGTGGCGCATATGGTCGAATTGGCCTAGGTTGCACGGCTTGCAAGTTAGGCTACCAGCTCGCATTAGGGCCACGGCTAGGTGATGAAGGCTACCAGCGAGTGTGTTGGCATGTGCCAATGGCATGCGTGGCCGTTAGGGCCGTGTCCTTGGTAGGAAAAGCTACCCGGCGAGCATGTTGGCATGTGCCAATGGCATGCGTGGCCGTTAGGGTTGTGGCCTTGGTAGGAGAAGCTACCGGCGAGCATGTTGGCATGTGCCAATGGCATGCGTGGCCGTTAGGGCCGTGGCCTTGGTAGGAAAAGCTACCGGCCGAGCATGTTGGCATGTGCCAATGGCATGCGTGGCCGTTAGGGCCGTGGCCTTGTAGGAAAAGCTACTGTGAGCATGTTGGCATGTGCCAATGACATGCGTGGCCGTTAGGGCCGTGGCCTTGGTAGGAGAAGCTACCATCGAGCATGTTGGCATGTGCCAATGGCATGCGTGGCCGTTAGGGCCGTGGCCTTGGTAGGAAAAGCTACCCGAGCATGTTGGCATGTGCCAATGGCATGCGTGGCGTTTGGCCTAGGTTGCATGGTTTTTAAGCCTAGGGCGCTATATTTGGCATGTGCCAATGGCATAGCGGCTTGGAAATATGGCTTGTGGTACGTGTTGGCATGTGCCAATGGCACGTCTGGCCATGTTAACCTAGTTGCACGTTTTGCAAGCCTAGGGCGCTATATTTGGCATGTGCCAATGGCATAGCGGCTTAGTTTGGCATGGTTGCCAATGAGTGCGATATGTAGTTTGGTTTTGGCGTCGCGTGCCATGGTGCGCGGTGTGCGGCTTGGTTTTGGCGTCGTTGCCACGGTGCGCGATGTGCGGCTTGGTTTGGCATCGTTGCCATGGTGCGCGATGTGCGGCTTGGTTTTGCGTCGTTGCCATGGTGCGCGGTATGCGGCTTGGTTTGGCATCGTTGCCATGGTGCGCGGGTGCGGCTTGGTTTTGGCGTCGTTGCCATGGTGCGCGGTGTGCGGCTTGGTTTTGGCATCGCGTCGTTGCCATGGTGCGTTGCCATGTGTGCGGCTTGGTTTGGCATTGTTGCCATGGTGCGCGGTGTGCGGCTTGGTTTTAGCATTGTTGCCATGGTGCGCGGTGTGCGCTTGGTTTAGCATTGTTGCCATGGTGCGCATGTGCGGCTTGGTTTGGCATTGTTGCCATGGTGCGCGATGTGTGGCTTGGTTTTGGAATTAGGGTTACATGTGAAAACCCTAATGCATATTTTAAAAAATACCCCTATTAATTATTTACACTGAGTTAAATGCTGTTAGTTAATGTGTTGCGGGTAACACTAGGTCGTGGGGTTTTACTGATTTTACCCCTTGTTTAAAAAACCACCATCAACATTAAGTCCCCCGCTTAGCTCGGAGCAGGGCTTTGTTGCGGTAAGCATAAGATGGTGACAAACTATCAACAAAGAAACCTTTAAAGAGAATTGAGGGAGGCTTGTCGACCTTTTATAAATAGGATTTGGAATCCTTGCCTCGGTAGTTTTGCACAAATCGGGAGGCGGTCATTAGGCACAATTGGTGGGGCCGGTGCGTGCAACTGGGGCGATGTTGGGAAGTTAGGCGTGAGTTGGGAAACCGAGTGTGCTAGGCTAGTGGGACCGGCGCAAGGTATGGAAGCCTGTGCGTGCTTGCTGGCGGGACTGAAAGTGGTCATTGGGAAGTTGGCGTGATTGGTGGGGCCAGGTGCAACTTGGGCGACGTTGGGAAGTAGGGCGTGAGTTGGGAAAACTGAGCGTGCTAGGCTGGTGGGACCCCGGCGCAATGTGGGAAAGGCTGATCGTGCTAGTTGGCGGGACCGATGTAAACAAGGAGGGAGTAGGTGTTTCTACAGTAGCAAAGTTTCCTTATCTAGCCTTCCTTCACGCGCGCGCTCAATCGGGGCCTTATCCATGCTAAAATCGTGAAGCGTTATGTCCCTCATTGCTTCATTTCCTTTTTTAAGGTTAAAGTATTCATACCCAACGTAATTGCATCATCTCCCTCGTTTGAGAAATGATTCTTCTTGTTGAGTTTCTCTCTTTGTCATGTCGCAGAGACGAATCATCTTCTAACCAAATGATTCTCCAGGTGAAGGCGCGAGTCGACTCTTGCGGGAGCATCCCAACAAAGGCTATTCGGGTTAAGAAAATCATACCGGTATGTTTTTCTTCTTCTTTGGTGGATCGACGTATGCTTTACCGCTTGTTGGATGAATGGAAAATTTTCCCTTTTGTGCGAGAGATATCCGTTGGAGCTGCGTTCTTGTTATTGACGGATGACCTAGTCGTTCCTTTCCTTCAAATCCGACCTTGTTGATCACTGCTGAGACTTGGAGAACGCTGATTTAGGGCTCTCTTGTCATGAATACCCCTATGCGGGTTTGTCGTTTGGGGACTCGTATGAGGTGTCTCTCCCCCAACGATCGGAATGTTGGCGGTTTCCTGGTGCGGAAAGAATTCGTGGTCCTTTATACGAGGATATGGAAGACATGCGGCCATATCGCTACCGGGAGCGTAGTGAAGTGATGTTCGTCCGCCTTGGTTTCCGTAGTGAACTTGTCTTTTGCCAATGATTGCTGAGATGGAGAATATGTCAGTCCATCTTCTTTGCAGAGTTAGCCATTCAAAGGTGGGAGAACATGGTGTCCACACGTGAATCCTTGGAGTTTAATATCGGTGGTTGCGATCGTCTCAATATTGTGAAGGTCGACAGCTGGTATTCTTGCTGGTGTGATTCACGCCACAAAAGCCATCTTTGGAAGAGGAGGAAGCTTTGGACATTTTTGATGTAGTATGTTGCGGGGAAGTGATTAGGCGTAGTATGCCTTAAGCCACTTTACGTTGATGACCGCCTCTAGCTTTCCCCCATCTTCTTTGATAATCTTGTAGTAACCACTTTGTCATACGCTTTAGTGATTATGTACGGCCCTTCCCATTTGGGAGAAACTTCGGTGCCGATGCATCTTGCTGGATGTGTTTGGCGGTTTTAGCACCAGATCTCCTTCCTTAAAACCACGGATTTTACATGGTTGTTATGCGCCCAAATCCTGTTTTACGTATGCTTGTGCATGTTCCTCCACCCGGATCTTACGGAGTAATCGAGATTGGTCTTCCATCTCCGGCCAATAGTATCCAAGTCGTTGTAAACATCGGTAGAGGGTTAAAACTGATGTTATTCCATAGACTTCGGTATGGACATGTTCAAGTTGTTGTGAATGCTTGCATGGTCGAAAACTTGGCGCCCGGGATAAAATAGGGAGTCGTTCCATTGTCGATGCGGCTGCTATCAAGTCTTCCGGGACTTTGTTCCAAGTTAATCTTTCAAACCATCTACTGAATCTTGGACTATCGTGCTGAAATGGGATGCGGTGAGAAGTCCCCGGTCATACTTCGGTTTGATATGATGGCATGGATGAATACGTGAACGTAACCTTACAGCGTGCTTTTGGAGTTTTTCGGGTGCACATGTACGGCTTCATGTTGAGAAATTCCGTGACTCGTAAAACCTCGATAGTGATGATGTTGAAATCAGTAATAACCTGGTTGAGGGGGTGAAAGCATCTCACGTTGGTAGTCCCCATGCATAACCTACTTTCATTACATCGCCTTGAATCCCCCTCCACGGGATTTGATATAAGCCTATCGTACTCTTGGATGTGACAGGGGATGCTCGAAATTACATGATGACATATTACGGATAGTGCGAGGCTCCGGGATCCTCCGCGGGCCTCGTAAAGTGTTGAAGGCGTCTTCTAGACAGAGAGGTGATGATATTATTGTGTTGCACCCTTGAAAGAGTAGAGGACCTTGTTGTGGGTACAGTTTTGGTGGACTATGTCTTTGGAGCTTTGACAAGTGAAGGGATCCAGTGTATATCTTCCGTCCTCAAGTATGGTATACGTGTTTCCATCTTTGTAGTAATTCTTCTTTGCGGTGAAGCTCGTTGGTATCAACGAATGAGGGCAACAATTCTTGGTAGGAGATGTAATCGGGAGAAACTACATTGTCGTGGTAACAAAGTAGGTTGGGCGATATTCTATGGGCTTCCGTGGAAGTAAAAGGATTGGCTGGATGCGTAAGCGAGCAAACTGTCCATGATTACGAGTTTTGGCGAGATGGATTAAAAGGTGTCCATGACTACGAAGATTGGCTGGGCTGTGGCTATGTTCCTTGATATGGGGAGTGTGGCGGCATGACCCTTTGCGGAAGGAGTGGCGTTGAAGCGAACGTTGAAGCGAAGCCGTGGCTTTGGAGAACGTTTATGCGTAGTTACTTATGGAGAGAACGTTGAAACGAAATCTTGCAACTCTCGAGCCTTGACGGCTACCATTTTGAAGTCGGAGGCCGCGTCACATTTGTCAAACTCGACATCCCTCAAGAGAAAAGAGGTTAGGAGTCCCCAGGTTACATCTAATCGATCGTGCTTTCTAAGAGAGGTTGGGGTTTGGGAACGGCTTCCACAGGCCGGAAACGCCGCTTTCTACGATGTAGTGCGGGTTGAGGGGTGCAAATATGTCTTGACGCCTCGGAGAAATATAGAATCTCACATAATTGTTTCATCATAGGCATGACTTTGTGGGCGAAGTTCCCATTATGCGGGTCCCCAATGGAAGAAGGGTCTCCGTGAACTCGGGAGAGTTCTTGATTTCCTTGCTTTAGATTTTGGAGAAGTCTTTCCTGATCTTCACGTGTGACGAGGGTGGATTGCTTATCCCCTTCTACCGGCGTTCAAGAGCAAACGCGAGCCTCTTCATCCCCAAACGCGTCTGCTTGATATCTTTTGTCTTTTCATCAAATCAACGGTGCTAAAAGGAGGTCGGCTTCTTAGGATCTTCCGGTATCTTGCCTGATGGTGGAGTAGCGTCATGGTGATGGTTGGAGCTTCCATGCTTGAAGAACCGTTGGGGTGGAGGAAGTGGCTGCAGTTGCAGTGATCGTAAGTGTATCGTGCGGAGATGACACGGTTTGATCACAAGTCTTTGGAGCTATGACGTTGTTTCGAAGGGCGAGGATGGTCTGGAAGGGCGCAAGATGTTATTGGAAGGATGCAAACTGTTAGCACAAAGTGTGGTGCTGCCCGGCGGCATGCGCGTGCGGCATGTGTGCACAGCATGTGCGTCGTCAGCAAGCGCGTCCGGCATGTCATGCGCGTCGGCAAGCGCATCAGTAAGCGCATCCGGGAAGCAGCGTCACGCATCATCTTGGAATGGGCGCTGACTTGGATTTCGGTATGGTGTGGACCATTGGCTTGGCAGTCTTTCAGCTAAGTATGAGGCGTTGTACACTTTGGAGAAATGGACATATGGCCACAACCAAGAAGGTCACTAGTCGATTTGCGTTGGTTAAGCATGTGGAAGAGGCTTTATCTTCCATCGAGGACATGCGTGGGGTGGCCCAGTCTGCAGTTTACGAAGACATTATTGCCGTGGGAGCACCAACGCGACGTGTGCGTAGAAAAGGAGTTCAACACTTCGTGGTTTGTCGAAGGCCTTCTTTGAGATCAAAAGTTGAAAGATGCGGACAATCGAAAGCCTTTCCGTGAGGAGATGCACTGACAGAGGTAGAACTCAAAAGCTTTCCAAGATGTTGACTATGAAGAGAGCGGCTCTTGAAGATGCAAAGTTGACTTTCTCCAAGAAGAAAAGACCTCTGTTGGATGATTTTCCTTGAATGTTTCTCTGTTAAACTTTCATTTAGGTTCTTTTCTCTTTTTTTTTTTTTTTGAAAGACATACCGATGTCTGGTTCAAAAGTTTGACCGGTTTTTGGTAGGCAGTTTGGTAACTTTTGAGGATATTGGATTATTTACTGTGATGAATGGTTTTGATAATATGACTCTGATTATGTTTTGGGAAAGGAATATTGCTTTTATGAAAGTGTGTGCCAGCAATAGGCACAATGTGCTCGGTAGTATGACGGTTTACTAATGCTTAAAAAGCGGTCGTATATTTTGCGCATCTAAATTTACTCACTTCATAGGTTTTTGTGAACACGCCCCTCTCCATGTAAAAGGCGGCTTTGCTGGTAGCATCGTCAGCAAGTCCCCAATCGCCGATAGCATCTTTGGCGAGTCTCCAGTTTTCTCGTGTAGTTTTTGAAACTGGTAACCAAGTCGTCTGGTAGTTGAGTCGGATCAGTGGTAGCATCTTCGGCAAGTCCCAGGTTTCTTGTGTAGTTTTTATAACTAGTAACCAGGTTGTCCCAGTAGTTCGTCGGATTGAGTCGCCTTCCCTACCATCTTGACATCCGGGTCGAAGAACGAGATCGGCGGTCGACATTGTGGCCAGATAGATCAATCCTCCCGCTGTGGTCTCCAATTGTTTATGGGTAAAAATCGTTTACGCCGATTTCGGTAAATTCGATAGGTGAGTGAGAAACCGGTTCAAACCCTAAACAAATGTCTTGCACGTGAGCACTTTATAGATCCGAGATCAATGCATGCAAGTCCATCCTAAACCAAGAAATGACCATTCCAGACTTGCTTAGGTCACAAAGTGGAGGAGAAGGGTTGATTTGGGGAGGGAAGCAAAGAAAGGTGTTGAGACCAGAATAATGCAGGAGGAGAGTAGTATCTCGACTTGTATCGTAAAGTAAAAGCTTGGGAAGCTTGCAAGAGATGAAAGCTTTTGGGAGAGCTTTCAAAGTTGCCTTTACGAGTGTAGTATTTTCTCTTTGGCCAGAGACTTGTGTCCTGGTGGAAGTAGGTAAGACCTATTTATACAAGTCGAGATTGAAACGTACCCTGGACTCATGAAGGAAGAGAGTAAAGGGTGAAATAATGGGAGGAGGTGGTAAGCATGGTGTTAATGGGTGAAAACGTTTTCACCATTATTTCCTCATTTATTTGACCGCTTTATTCCTTTTCACGCTTTCTTAATGTGAGCGTAGTGTCTGCCCAAGCTTTGACCCAGCCAAACCAAAACCTGGAAAGCATCCCGATTTGTGTTGATATCTCGAGTGTTGGTTGCACCTTGAGTGCAAGTGGCGGCTGCAGTGGCGCGTGTGGCATGTGCCATGGCATGTGCGGAATGCCTTGGTGGTAGGTTGTACGTTGAGTGTAAGTGGCAATGCCCCGAGCTGCTAGTGGCGTGTGTGGCATGTGCGGAATGCCTTGGTGGTAGGTTGCATGATTTGCAAATTAGGCTACCCGCGTGGGTTTTGGCATGTGCCGAGGCGCATATGGTCGAATTGGCCTTAAGGTTGCACGGCTTGCAAGTTAGGCTACCAGGCGGCGCATGGGCCCACGGCTAGGTGATGAAGGCTACCGGTAAGTGTGTTGGCATGTGCCAATGGCATGCGTGGCCGTTAGGGCCCAGTGTTAGTAGGAAAAGCTACCCGGCGAGCATGTTGGCATGTGCCACGGCATGCGTGGCCGTTAAATATGGCCTTGGTAGGAGAAGCTACCAATGAGCATGTTGGCATGTGCCAATGGCATGCGTGGCGTTAGGGCCTGACCTTGGTAGGAAAAGCTACCAACCCGAGCATGTTGGCATGTGCCAATGGCATGCGTGGCCGTTAGAACCGTGGCCTTGGTAGGAAAAGCTACCAGCGAGCATGTTGGCATGTGCCAATGACATGCGTGGCCGTTAGGGCCGTGGCCTTGGTAGGGCTTCTGCGAGCATGTTGGCATGTGCCAATGGCATGCGTGGCCGTTAGGGCCGTGGCCTTGGTAGGAAAAGCTACCGGCGAGCATGTTGGCATGTGCCAATGGCATGCGTGGCATTTTGGCCTAGGTTGCATGGTTTGTAAGCCTAGGGCTATATTTGGCATGTGCCAATGGCATACGGCTTGGAAATATGGCTTGTGGTAATGTGTTGGCATGTGCCAATGGCACGTACGGCCATGTTGACCTAGTTGCACGTTTTGCAAGTCTAGGGCGCTATATTTGGCATGTGCCAATGGCATAGCGACTTAGTTTGGCATGGTTGCCAATGAGTGCGATATGTAGTTTGGTTTGGCGTCGCTGCCATGGTGCGCGATTGTGCGGCTTGGTTTTGGCGTTGTTGCCACGGTGCGCAGTGTGCGGCTTGGTTTGGCATCGTTGCCATGGTGCGCAGTGTGCGGCTTGGTTTTGGCGTCGTTGCCATGGTGCGCGAGTATGCGGCTTGGTTTGGCATCGTTGCCATGGTGCGCGAGATGCGTGCTTGGTTTTGGCGTCGTTTGCCATGGTGCGAGTGTGCGGCTTGGTTTTGGCGTCGTTGCCATGGTGCGCGTGATGCAATGTGCGGCTTGGTTTGGCATTGTTGCCATGGTGCGCGATGTCGGGTTGGTTTGGCATTGTTGCCATGGTGCGCAGTGTGCGGCTTGGTTTGGCATTGTTGCCATGGTGCGCGGTGTGCGGCTTGGTTTAGCATTGTTGCCATGGCGCGCGGTGTGCGGCTTGGTTTTGGAATTAGGTTACGTGGTCGGTAACCCTAATCTGAGTATTTTGAAAAATACCCCTATTAATTATTTACACTGAAAGAAATGCTCTTAGTTAATGTGTTGCGGGTAACACTAGGTCGTTGGGGTTTTACGATTTTACCCCTTGTTTAAAAACCATCCAACACTATGATGTAAAAAATTTAGATGTGATAATAATATATATGCTCTCGACATTTACCATCCAAAATCTCATGCGGTTGCTGACAAGTACTAACAAAAGATTAACAATTTAGAAACAATCAGTTGTAGATATAATAAAAGTATCATTGCATGTGGACAACTAAAGAAGATATAATATTCATTTTCTATAGTTCAATTCTATTTTTGTTGATTATCTGTTCAATTTTTGGAGTGTCATGTCCATTATATATGTGTAAAAAAACAAGTTGTGCTAAAAGAAGTCTTACTCATATTTATGCAGCGCTAAACAAAGATATATTTATGAATAAAATGAAGAAAAAAAGTATACATGTAGCGCCCCTAAGCTAGCAGCTGACTAATCAAAGAGATTAACTAAATAAAGAGGCACTAAGAATCTAAATCATTTACTTAAACATTCAAATTAGAAATTTGCTACAAAAACTTAACCCAAAACTAGCCCCGCTCGGAAATATATATATACAAGGATTCCTCTCAAATGATACATATACAATAGTAATTTGGTTTACAAATAAAATATACAACATAATAAACATAGCAGAAGTTAATCAACTAGTGAACTCAACCCTTGAAGCTTTCGCTGCGCAACTCTGATCTGTCACTGAAACGGAAAGTGAGAACGGGTGAGCACATCATCCCTAAAGGGGTTCCCACTAGAAATAACAACTAACTTTCAAGTAATCATTAATATGATTTAAAAACAATGCAGGTTTTATCGGAAGTCGATAATACACGGAAAGACAACAAAACATATTGTAGAAACTTAACTTTTTCAAGGTAATTTAAAAGACAGTAAACATCCATAAAGAACAGTAAACATCCAATATATGAGATGTGTGTTGCCGCACATAAGGAAGAGTAATATTGATGCCAATTCCACACCGATTAGGTAATATTGTGGTTTATCGCCCTATCCATAGAATGAGATATACAGGAAGAATAATTTTGGCCATGTAATATTACGGTGTATCGCCCTAGCCATAGAATACTGGTGTGTCGGTACACATCTCATACCACACAAAGATATGCATGAATTTCACAAAAGACAGATTTGTAAAACAATAACGAATACAAGAGAGTTCGTTATCGATTCCCACCTCTTTTGATGACAAGCCTCGCATACCTTGAGATCCATAATCCACTGGTTCATTCTTTAGATCGATCGTTGTTAATAAAGATTAATTGTTAATCACACAAGCACTCTAATGATTAGCCCAAAAGGCTCACCTAAGGCTCATAACATAATCTCATACAATTCACTAGTTATAGGTTAAGTGAACTATCTAATAGTTCTAGGTTCATTTATGGTTCTACACATTTTTATTATCTATCTTTAGCATATCTAAAGTTTACTAATCCAATCAGATTGATTCTACAGTCCATTAGCTAAGTCTTATGAATATCTACAACTTTGTAGAAGAAGTCAATGGCTAACTCAAACCACAAAGGTCCAACTCATGTACAATAGGAAAACTAGGCCTACGCCCAAGTCTACCAAACTCGTCCCATTAACACAAGGCCTGGTCCAAGAGTCAACTGACGGCCGCTAACAGTCAAAGGGGTCAATTTAACAGTCAACATCTATTCAAAGTCAATTCCAAAGTCCACTGGTCAAGGTCAAGTCTGGTCAAAGGGTTAACTCGGTCAAGGTCTGGTCTGGTCTTGGTTTACTGAGTCAAACTGATTCAACTCAGTCAGATACACTGATTCAGAATAAACATGCCAAGACTAAAGCATAGAGCAACACAAAACAAACTAAAACTCAAATAATGCATATCTAACTCTCATTGCAAAAGAACACAGCTTAAAGATCTCTTCTTTGCCTTGCAATTCTAAAACTTCTACTTATAACACTAGAATCCATTTGTATCATTTACACCTGCAATTACTTTTCATTTTCATTACTCCTACACCAACTCGGTCATTCAAATTCATACATCTAAACTTCAGCTCATACATCCTAACTACAAAGACAACATCTAAGAGATGTAACTAATTCCTAGATTGCACCAACTGCAACTCAAACACATCCATCCCCTATTCTCCGCACATTCAACTTGAATCCCAGCAGCAACATCATTATCACTTCAACCAATTCCAGACAACACCAATTCTGCAACTATATCTCTATTCTTGTTCTCATTCCAGCTCAACTGCAACCTCTATTAGCATTTAAAGACAATTTCATAACTCAATCCACCTTACAAAACTTGTATCATTACTTGTAACTTGAACTGTAACTGCAATCTAACATAACCACCTGCCTATCACCAATCTATGAACTGTACCTCACATACACAAATCATATATCACCAATACTCATCTTCCAGTCCTCCACCATTCATAACAGCAACACCAACATGTTTATCTCGTGACTTGATGCGTGTCGTAGGTGCAATCAAATTAATATCTTATTTCCACTCAATTAAAAATAATATAATGGAAGTCAAGTTCGTTCCCACGAAGAGCAGGGAGATTTAGTTGTCAAAAAGTGTTACAATGGGGGTTTGTTTTTGATTTTAGAACAAAGTAAATAACAAAACAATTGAAAGTAATAAAGTTCGCAAGCAATGGAGAGAAATATGATCAGGGAATCCTTCTTCGTTACTAAACCATCATCAAGTTATTATATTCATCCATTAATACAATTAATCACAAATTATTACAAACCAGTGGAATAACAACTAGCTCAGATGCTATCCCCTAAATTCCTTAAATCATCGGGTATGGAAGCTCTCCAATACTAGATTCTATTCTTCGAAACCACCTAATAGTAGCTCACTCAAGGTGTAATTTGTCCGAATGCTTTATCTTTTGTGAATTATAGATTGATCCTAGTAGTTAGACTCTTAGCTCAAGGTCCACTTTCTAGTGTTATTTATACACACAATCGCTACACAGAATCCCTCTGCAAGGTCTTGTGTTCTCTACTTTTGTATGAATTATTAGACTATTACTTATCTCCTAACTCAATACTAGCATTTGATTGAATCAACAAATTAATTCAGTTGGCCACCTAAACAATCTATCAATCAATCATAAATATTCTAATTAGTATAAACAATCAATAATCATGTGAAGAACTTCAAAATAGATTTATATAATAACTCAAATCATGTCTAGAACTTAGAATTCATCCCCAATCACTAAGAAGTTTTAGCTACTCATGGTACTAACAAAACCCATGAGTTTCATATTATATAATGGAAAAGAAATAGTTACGGTAGTGAAGAACGCTCCAAAACCCTAGCTTTTCTCCCTTGTGTTCTTCTCTCCAAAACTTGATAAAAAGAATATATGATATCCCTTCAAAAATATTAGAAGTTATCTTAAATAGGTATCCAAGTTGTTGTTGCACCCGTGCGCCGAATACCGGTCAAATGGTTGCCAAAAATTCGCCTAACTAGCATAAGCAGGTCATGGCCAAGTCTGGCCGTACCACAGTATCTTGAGATTGTCTCAAAGGCTTACGTAAGTGGCAAAAGCCCAGCCCAACTGGTCTTGTTCAACTGTCAGATATAGAGGACTGACAAGTATATTTCTCAGCTAAGCTTCTTGAGCCGTCGGTTCCACGAGACCGACAATGTAATCTTCAACTTCAATTTCGCGACGGACATCCCGCCGTGAGAAAATAATTTCCCGACTTTTCAGTTTTCGCCCGTCGAAATCACGGATACTCATGCCTCCGTGGGAAATAAATTCCCCTGTATTTTCATTCTTCCCTTTGTCTTTTCGCGTACAGATACATGGTCGTGAAAATTTAAAGTTCCGGGATTTTCAACTCAGGCAAATACTTTCGCGGACAGCCTGGTAATCGTGAGAAAACTATTCTTCTGAGTTTTTATTATATCAATTGCTCCCGCATATACCAGGCTCTCCGTGAAAACTAAAAGTTTCTGAGATTTTCTTCCTTCCATCACGTAACAACAACTTCATGTCTCTCTTCTCCATCGTTAACCATAGCTAACACTCATTGTCGCAGCCATCAAAACCAAACACCATTAATACTTTGAGCGTCATCTCTGCTAGCTCCAGTGAGTCTGAACTGATTCCTTTGCTCGAGCTTTCATCAACCATCAACAGTACCACTGCCTTCATATTCTCCGGCCAATCTTCTCTGTCCACAACTCCATCTTCTTCATCCCGATATAGCAGCAACATCAGCTGATCAGCAGCAATCTCTGCTTTGCTTTGCAAACTCGAGCTGATCAGACTATCCATACTTCTCAGTCCCCCGTTCCTTGGACTTTGTCATGATCGAACTTCATCGTTATCAGTCCCCATCTTCTCTGCTCGACGTACCTTATCACTTCCAGCATCGTTCTCCATTATCAGCTTCATGAGAAACACCGCAGACATCCCTGTTATCTCCCTCGAGTCTCATCATTCATCTACATCGATCAACTTCTTGCCAGTCGAACTCGAGTTCTTCTCGTGTAGCACTCATCTTTCTTCAACAGCCACCATCACTTCCAACCGTTCATCACCTGCACATTCCTCGACTGAAATACAGCCAGTCCATCTGCTTTTCTTTCGTAAATCGCTGACCCAACCCTTTAATCGTTTTACCAGTTCGAACTCAAATCCACGAATCACTCTTCCATTGCTTCTCGACAGCTCACTGCCAATGCAGCATCTCCTCCATTACGACTTCTTCGTGACTCCTTTGCCAATGCAGCATCTCTCTCCTCCATTACAGCTTCTTACCAACCACGGCCTCGAGCCACGAGATGCTTCTTGTTTGCTTTAA
>JAJJWW010014629.1:0-13882 GCA_023531295.1 Papaver armeniacum | reverse complement strand
AAGGGAATATCAAAGGAAGATTCGTGGAAACGAAGTTCAGTACTCTAGAAACCGCAAACATCCTCTCCAAAAGCCGCTTCAACATCCTCTTTGGAAGCTGCATCAACGTTCTCTTTGGGAGTTGCTTCAACATCTTTTTTTCGAAATTACTTCAAAGACCTTTTAATGATATTCCTCATGATAGGGCTCATCCACATCAGAGTCGAGGATTATGACGCCGCCATGAATAGGGTATTCATGTTTATCCTGGAGTTCATGTTATGCTCCACCCTCCTTCACTTTAGCCGGGCAGCAAACCTTTCAGCCCTAGCACTTGTTAGATGAGATGCTTGATCGCGCCTCCACTTTTCCTCCATGCCAACCGAAGCCAGGAAAGCTTAGACACGCTCTCGGACGATGCTCAGATGTACAAGGGACTTGGAATGCGGTTTGAGATCCCAACCAACCGTATGCCTGATCTACCTGGGGCCAATCGACATCATGCTAGGGGAACGCTCACACTGACGCCTGCTTGAACGTGCCTGCCTCCAAGGACATGTCGACCCATCTCTCCCCCGTAACATTTGTATACTTTGCTTCGTAAGTTTTACCTTTATTTGTCACCATCTAGTGCTTACCCCGCAACAATGTCACTATTACGTGCTAAGCAGGGGACTTAATGTTGATAGTGGTTTTTAGTTCAGGGCTAAAATTTTAAAACCCTGTATTTAATGCACCATCATTCTGCAAAGAAGATTGAGCCATTTAAAAGTGATGAGTGCTCTTTACTTACATATGTATTGAGCAATTTAGTATATTTATGTGAAATTTATCCCGAGAATGGTGTGTGTAGCAACAACCCCAAATATTCTCAAAATTTCGAGTATTTATTCTATGCCATGTTCCCAGCTTGAACTCTTAATACCGACATGACATGACGACTAATGCTAGCTCCCACCAGTAACATGAATCTCCGAAGTGTCGTGGATTAAGATGCGTGTGGAAGTACTCAATCAGAGGCACGCAAAGTTATGCTGCCCTTTGATATTAAATTAGTGATTTTTTGTATCAGTATGCAAAATTCACCCAAAATTGATTGATTTTGCGGCAACCCGCAAAATTCAGTTCTTTAATCTAATTTTATCAATTTGCAAAAATTAGGTTTTGCGCCCTACGCAATATCTCGAACCCTATTGGTCGAGATCAAACCTAGGTAAGTTAGGAAATTAATCCGCCATGGACTAGTAGGAGCAAAGTCCTACCAAAAATCAGAAAACAAGAAATAAAAGAGGAGCTGCGGCAAATAGGAGTAGCAACAAGAGGTGGCGTGGCCGCGCCACATGGCTGGCCAGTTCGCCCTAGCAGTGCACCACCTATAATCGGATGGACACGCTCCATGTCTCCCTTTTCTACCCCCTTTCCATCGACCAATCAGGTCGCTCTAAATGCGCCGCACGCATTTAGAATGAGGCCAGCCCCATGATGCTTGTCGGCCCCATGTTGCTTGCCGGCCCCCTTTCCATTGACCAATCAGGTCGCTCTAAATGTGCCACACGCATTTATAATAAGGTCGGCCCCATGCTGCTTGTCGGCCCCCTTTCCATCGACCAATCAGGTCGCTCTAAATGCGCCACACGTATTTAAAATGAGGCCGGCCCATGCTGCTTTCCGGCCCCCTTTCCATCGACCAATCAGGTCGCTCTAAACCCGCCACGCACATTAAATAAAGCCAAACCGCGCCAACACCTAGTGGTCGTCGCGTCATAGCCTCTCCCACATTATGGCCTTGCCATAATTTCTTTATTCAACGTGGCCACGATAGTATTTGCCCAAATGCCACCATATCGCGTCCACATAGCCGCATACACTAATTAGGGATTTGACATGCCAAACCCTAATTTGGTTAATACCGCTATGCCGTCCCATGCCAAATAATGCTACCTAAGGCATTAAGTTTGATACGGCAACTAGAGCCAATATTGTTGGGTCATATTTGGATCTAACACCAACATGCCAAGATATAATGGCCGTGCCATCACGCCACTATGCCACTGGCAGGCGCTAACGAGATGTGGCCATAATCAATGGCCACCCTCTTCTATAAATTGCAATCTCGGCCGTCCAACTTCGCCAGATGAATTGGCTGGCCTAGATTAAATCTTGGGTGACCAACCAGGACTAACTTAATAGCGTCACACACTATTTCTTGTGGCAAGTCTCATGACTTAGCTCGCCACACATGATCACCCGCCGCCTAGTTTACGCGTGATTGGTCAGAATGACTATGTCTTGCACACAAGACCACTCTCTGCTGCATATTTTCCACGAAAATACTCGAGATATCAAACATGTCACAAATCGGGAATGCTTACTAGGGTATTGGTCTCGCGGTTTACGAGGCGTGCGGCGTGCAACACGCCCATTACGAAAGTGTCGGAAAGGGCGAACGGTTAACGAGCAAAAGAGTCATGAGTGGGTGTAAGGGCGACCCGCCTTCCTCGTGATGGAAACATGATGTTCACCATTTTTTACACGACTCCACTTATCCACTACTTAACCTGTCTCCACTTCCTACGAGATCAGGTGTGCTCAATCATGACTTGTATAAATAGGTTTTCGACCTATTTCGACAAAAAAAGGACAAGTAGCCAGAAACCATATTCTGATACAAGTCATAAAACATCCACACCTTCATAATTCAACATTCTGATCTCAAACACCTTCTTCGGCTTCCCTCCTAAGATCAACCCTTCTCCTTCACTTTGTGACCGGAATTGAATCGGAACGGCCATTTCTTGGTTTAGGCCGAGTCATACAGTTGATCTCTCGAATATAAAAGTACTCGTGTGCAGTACATTTGTTTAAGGTTTGAATTCGTTTCTCATCAACACACCCAAATTTACCAAAAACAGCAGAATTAGTTTTTACCCCAAAACAACTGGTCATGTCATCCCCATAAATACGTGCATAATTGATTCTTAGTACATCTCTGCAAGATACGTTGGTCAAAAAAAGTGAGCCAAAGTCTTGCGGTGAAATTAATCGGCCGTACAAATGATAGGTGTATTAAGCACCTTGATTATATCTATAATTGATGCTTTCTTTGTTATGTTTTCTGGCGAATTATGTATTATTACGTTTGTTTTGAGCTTTTAGGTGTAATGGAGTCATTTGGAGCGAACTGAGGAGAAATCGTCAAAAATTGACAAAAGCGGCATTTCACAGGGCACGTGCTAAAGGGAGTCGAGCCAAAGATAAGGGGCAACTGTTGGGTGGCCCGTATCCATTCTTGGGTTGCTTATAGAGGTTTTGGACACTACCAACACCTGGAACTGAGAGAATGATTTCTCAATCATTCTTTCCCGAACTCAAAGAGGTCATGGCGGCACCATTATTCCGAGAAAATGAGAGATCGATACAGATAAAGGATTTGAGTGATGGAGGAGATGTGGCTGCTGCTCATCCAAGATGAAGCTCGATTCGAGAGTCTGCTGATGAACAAAGAAGAAAAGGAGGCTGAAATTAACCGGGATAAGAGTGAATCTGAGATTTGGTTGTGCTGTCGATTTCAGTGGATTAATGGAGAATTAGAGTTTGAGGAATGAGTTTCTGTTGAGTTAAGAAGATGGGTTGGAGTTCAAGCGGTGATTCATTCAAAATGGAGTCAAATTGAAGTTCGAGAGGATATTCAAGGGTTTTAGGTTGAACTCGGGAAGAAGATGATGTTTCGTGGTAATTAAAGCAACAGATAGAGACGACGACTGTATATCAAGTATTAAGGAGAGGGTATTCTGGAATTGAGATTTAAACTCCAGTATTCATAGTAAGAGTTCAAGGGTTTGGTTGATTCAATCAAGAGATGAGAATTTCAATACAAGTCCGAGCTAATGGTACTTTGTGGTTGTTGATTTTGTGGAGTTGAATCTAAGAGGAAGAGCCGAGCAAGGAATTTACAAACCGGTGCTACAAAGGAATCGAAGGTGGGTTGGTCCTGAACTGGAAGTTTCACTTGGTGTACACAGATGTATGCGATCAAGCGAGATTTGAAAAAATGTACTGCATTATGAAGTTGCAGTTCAGTGAAGCTGTTGGTGGTACTGAGATTTGAGTTTGCTATAGAAGTTCTAATGCAGGGCAAGGTACAAACCAGATGACAATAATTAGAAGTGGAGTTGATATGGAGCATGCCTGTGACATAATTGCAGGCCTGGTGGAAGGCGGAGAATGGAAGGATCTGTATATTCTGCCACTGGCAATGAATGGAGAAGAAGAGTATCCAGCGACGACGGAGGAAAATAGGTTCAAATGGCAGGTGTTAGTGCAATGAACAAATGCAGATGCAGGTGGTAATGGTTGTGAAGATTGCTACAAGACAGTGTATGCTAGTGGAAGCAACTGAGACTAATGAGAAGGGTTATGGCCTGAGAATGTCTGATGCTAGTCAATTTGAGGAGAGATGGAATTGGAGGTCAAATCAGGGTCTGAGGTATGAAGTTGTAGCTGGAGTTTGTGTTGCTCTTGAGCTCAAGATGGAATTGGTGGTTTTGGTATGAAGCTACAGCACAGCTAGCAGTTGGGAATGGAGCAGCTGAAATGATGCAGGTAAGAAGAGAATGTTGAGAAATTTGCAATGGCCAGTGATAGCTACATCTTGAACTGGTGGTTGTGGTCTCAATAGGTGAAGCTGCAGCTGTAATTCAAGGAATTAGACTCAAGTTAGAGAAACTGGAACTGCAAGTGATGGGTTTGCTCATTCAAGATAGAAAATGGTTGACTGGCTGAGCTGCTGTTATGTGGAGCTGAAAAGGAGGATGTTGTTGTGATTCTGTTGAGGTTCAGGTGGAGTGAGAGCGCAGTTTATTGCGAGTGTTGGTGCGGAATGGATGTGATTGGATTGAGTTTAAATTGAGTGAGATTATGCACATGAAATTGTTGCTTGAATCGGGACGCACGAATTGAGTTACTACTGGGTATTGATGCAAGAGTGAACAGTGGAAGAGATGAGTTTGACCGAGAAATGGTTAGGTGCGATACAAGGAAGATTGAGAAGCTAGGTTTGAATGCAAGACATTGCGTGTCGATCTGGAGGTTTGATTGAGTGGTCATGGCGAAGGCGCAATTATTGTCTTTGAGTAGTAGTATGAGCCGAAGGAGATACAAATGGGTCGAGATTGCTTGTTGTTCAGCTGCATTGCAAGGAAATGCTTTGTGGTCAGAAAGCTAGAAATTATGGGATTGATTTGCGTGAGAACTCAAATGGGTATGAGCAAGGTCTGAGTTTACGGGAAGAGTATGCGATGGAGCTATGTTGCAGTGCAATGTTGGTGTTGAGTTGGTCAGGTAATGATGCTACCGTTGAGCTACTGTGAGATACGGGAAGAGAGGAATAGGTGATGAGTCTGCAGATGTTAGTCATGATCACCATGGCTGTGGCAGTAGAGAAGTGGTGGTGATTGGTTGCTGCTGTTGCTGTTCTGCAGCAACGAAATTGTGTAAACATGACAGGGACAGAGCTGTGGTGGCGATTGAAGGCTGTGCTGAGAGTTGAGACTAAAATATAGATGAAGAAGAATGGGAGATGGGTCTGAGCTAGAAACTAGGTCTGCAAGGTTGATTCTCGGTTTCATGAAGGACTGAGAGCGCATTTGAAGTACTGGAGATACAAAAGGTGGTTGTTTCCAGAGGATTATAGCTGTTGTTGATGGTGGATTTTCGTTCAAGGTTAAATTTGTAAAAAACCGAAAAATCATGCTACCGACATCTTGTAAAAGATAAAGCCATTTATAAGTGTTGGATATTCCCTCACTTAATTCACCAAGAATGGATCATGTAGCAACAATCCCTTCTTGTGAATTTCATATCACCTTGTATTTCGTACTCATTATCGATTGTAGCATGACGACCGAGTGTTACTCTTATAGAGTAACACGAACCTCCAAGCACTATAATGAATCATTATCAAGTGTGGCATGAGACTCGAGTGTTACTCATATATAGAGTAACACGAACCTCCAAGCACTATAATGAAACCATGTACTTAAATACCCGTATAGGCTGATGCTCTGTGTGTTATATTAGCCCGAGCCCCTCTCGGTGTGTTATACTAGCCCGATTGAGCCACTCTCGGTGTGTTATACTAGCCCGATTGAGCCCCTCTCGGTGTGTTATACTAGCCCGATTGAGCATCCGGACTTGACTGTATAGTCTCCGGATATGATCTGATTGCAGTCATCCAACTCCATAAGCATGATTGGGTGACCACAGATCAATTCCATCACCCCAAGCATGGTATGGTGGTAGGCCTCTAAGTGTGTTTAATTTATGACCTACTTGTAATACCGCAAGTGCACGCGTCTACATCGGAGACGCGGCAGTACGGGTCGATCCCACAAGGACTTGTGGTGCTTGATTGATCAAAGGCTTGCTTTAGACTCGAGTTTCAAGTAGTAACAAGTGATAACGGATGGTAATACAGATGTTTTGTGCCGATACTGGCTGATTTGTAGTGAAATGAACCTAAGCTAAGGTATAAAACAATGACAAGGGAATGCTAAGGTGTTCAAATCCACCTCTAACTCCTATTGTGTGATTAACTAAGTTAAGGTTCTTGTTGTCCCGTGAAATGATAAGGGCAGGTGTCAATTCCACCACCTATCTCCCCTGTAATGCTTCTAATAACGGCTAAAGTGCTGACCCAGAGCACTAGTTGTCTAATTAAGTACAACTAGTCAAGGGAATCAGATTTGTATCTAAGGTTGAGCTGCAATACACTCAACACAGTTGTGACCTAACTACAGTGCATCCATGGCATTGGTATACACTTTGTGAGAGAAAAGCATTGGGTATTTAGTATTGAAGACATTTGATAACATTAAGTACTCAAGAACAATTCACAGAGTTAAAAACAAAACAGAGAATTAGGGTTTCAATGAAACCCTTGCAACTAAATTAGAACATGATAAAAATAACAAAGAACACAGAATTAAACCTAATTGATGTCAAAAAGCCTGCATGACTAAAATCATATTCTCCCCTTCTATTTATACATGCAAACATATCCCTAAAACCAAACCCTAAATTTCTCAAAAGTAGAAATTAAATGAAAAATAGAGTACCCATACTCTACGAATCGCTTCTCTTTCCTCGTCAAACGGCTCTGCAACTCCATGCTTCGATCAGGTGAAAACCCTAGTTCTAGTTTTTTTCTCGAGTTAGCTTTCTAGGGTTGGAGAAGCTAAGAAAGAGAAACCTAGACCTAGAGAGGGGAAGGCCGGGCCGGAGTTGTTGGGTCAGTGGTGACGGTGTGTCGGGAGGTAAGGTAAGGTGGTGATGGAGGCGGAGGAGCGAGCTAGCTCGCTGCGCGAGAGTGACGGAAGAGGAGAAGAAAGAGAAGAAGAAGAGAGGAATGGTCTGTTCGAGTGGGGGTATAGGGTTAGGTAGTCTGTGGTGTGAGGACATGAGCTTTGAGACCGATGGAGCGAGCGTTGGATGAGGAGTAGGTGATCGAACGGGTGAGGGATTTGGAGCGATCCGGTGTTGCACGGGAGCAGCGATCTTCGATGCACGTGGAGGCAAAGACCGTTGGATGAGGGAGAAAGAAATCTCAACGTCTCGAAGAGACGGCTCGGATCGGGTCTAGCTCAAGCCCGTGTCTTGTAGATGAGTTTTTACTTGTTGGGCTGCAACCGTTGTGCGCGCTGCCGGCTTTTCTTTCCATAGATGCTCGACTCCAATTCTTCTCTCTTTTGGCCCCTCGATTTCTTCGGACTTTATTTATTACCTAAAAACACAAAATTAATTAATACAAATATTTATTCTTGAAAACAAGGAAAATACAGAATATGGGATAATATCTGATTTCTAAGCGCAAAAGATGAGTAAAATGCCAATAAAAAGGTGTATAAATATGCACTATTTGGCACTCATCAAATACCCCCAAACCTGAATTTTACTTGTCCTCAAGTGAAACAACGAATTAAGAAATCCTAACTATACCCTGTCGCAGTCTCTCGAATGCATTTAGCGTATGCACTAAGCCTTTAAACCCCTAGGTGTCCCTAGTGGACGAGTTGTAGTCTCGTGAGGGTTTACCAGGTGTACCCACAAAACCTTCTCCAACTTCGTGAGTGTAAAAGAGTCTCAAGCATCCTAGAAGCTATGAGGACATAGAGTTTTCGCATGCTAGTAACATGAAGTTAGAACTACCAAAGAACGCATTCTCATCCTTAAGTCCGAGCGAAGTAACCATACCATATGAAAGAATTGGATTCGATTGTGATCATAAGTCTCAACTTCGCTCACCATTAAGGTTTTATGATAATTGCACTCAAAAAGATCGCTTTTTTAGTCTCTCATGTGTGCAGCAGGAGTAAAGAGAGAAATCCGCACACATTGTAGGTAAGAAGGATAACCTTCCGAAATAAAAATCTGAGACTCCACAGAAGTGTGGACAAAAAGAATCTTTTTCTCGATGATCTCTAAGAAAGGAAATCAACCATTAGCAAGGGTGGGAGTACTCACTCACTTCTCACCCGATCGGCAATTAATATCACTCTCTCATAAGAACCATAGAAACGTCTTCAATCTTCGGTCTTCGATCTTCAAATGTTGATGACGAACTTCTAAACTTCACAAAACTTGACAATTTTTAACTTTTCTACTCAAATTCCTTTTGTTGTTTGGATTTTTCTTTTTTAAATTCTTCTTTACCATGGTGGTAGCAAAAATAAATTACAATATTTTTTTTTTTTTTTTTTTTTTAAAATTAAAAAAAGTGAAAATAAAATACAAATAATGAAACAACTAACTCCATGGACAAAGGACTTTAACACTCAATTTTTCCACAACTTGTATTGTCTTGATTTTATAAATTTTATTAATTCTCATCCTATTTTCTTTTCTTTGTTGCACAAAAACCTTGGACTATATCAATTTTTCTTTCCATATTCTCGATGATGCCTCCGTTTCTTGACGATGATGTGTTTCTATGGGTCTTGCTGATTGGAGAGAGAGAGTGATGCTAATCGCAAATCGGTATTTAGAAGAAGTTTTCATCTTTAGACGTCACCCTCATGATTGACAAAAACTAGCACTCAAGAGATCAAAAGTAGTGCTGAAATTGGTGCGAAGTTGGGTAGCTCACCATTCCTACTGGATTTTACGTATCTGACACACACTCTAACAACTTTTCGAAAGTTGCAAAAAATTGAAGGTTGGTGCCTCACTTGATGTAAAATGGGTAGTCTCCACTATGGGTGATCACAATTCTACTACCGAATATCTAAACAAAGACCTAATTCGCCCTCCGGTATGGTTAAATCCAACTTTAACGCTCTAATCAACTAAGGAACCCGATTGCGTTCTCCTAAGACTTCTAACTTTTGTTATTTCAAATCAAAACTCTCTATGTAAACATAGCTAGAAACATGCTAGTGACTCTAAAATCTCTAAAAGTTGGAGGTTTTTATTTGCAAAAAAGTTTTTGAATTTTTGATTTTTTTTTTTTTTTTTTTTTTTTTTGTAAAATTAAAAATAAAATAAAAGACTAAAAACTCTAAATGCAAATGCACCCCAAACCTAAATCAAACATTGTCCTCAATGTGTCGACATATAGAAAAATTTTAAACAATCACATACCGAGAGAACTATGCTTTGATAAGATAAAAGGGAAGAAATTACGGGATGTCGTCAGGAGCAAGGTTGAGATTCATTAATCAAGGCAAAATCCAACATTCTCGTGGTGATCATATCGGATTAGCACAAAAAAATGCACAAGAAGACTCGGCCGATTCAAGAAAGAAAAAATTAACAAGTCCTCTTTGGATTATATACAAAAATTTACTAACAAATAAAGAGTTGAGGGTCAACCCAATAGAAAATATGTACAAACATTAACAAATATAACATGAAAATGGGCTTTGGTTTATGTGGGAATTTGGTTTATGTGGGTTTCAATTTGGTTTATTGGGATTTGGTTTGTTTGGGAATGTTCAGCCCAGTTGCTTTTTGAAATTGTTAAGCCCAGCTGAATAGGTGTATTTCAGCCCAGATGATGTGGGCTGAGTTGTGTACAGCCCAGCAGTGAGCATAGCCCAGCAGAGAGGCTTATGTGGGCTTGGTTGTGGTGTTTGTTAAACAGTCTAGGTTTGTGAAACTTGCACAGCCCGCCAGACGCGGATGAGAACTCAGGTTCGCTTTGGTTTAAGCCCGGCCGCTCGGATGATGCGGGCTTAGTTCTGCTTGCGAAACAGCCCGGTTTAGGTGAGACTTGAAACGTTCTAGCCCGCTTAGGATTAGATGGTCGAGCACGGGGGCAAGTTATGTGCAGAGTTTGGCAAACTTCGGGCACCGGCCGTGTGCACAACTGGTTTGTTGCACAGATCGGTGCAACTTTGTGCTTTTCAACACAAGCCGGCCGGTCACAGGTTGACAGCCTAGTGAGTGACTACACCGCACAGCTCAGGTTGTTTGTGCAGGTCACAGCTTTAATAAGTTTGCACAATGAATGATTACTCAGGTTAGCTTACAGGTTTCGCTCAACCGCTTCAGAGGGCTGGAGCTCGTGGTATCAATGGGCTTGCAAGCTAATGCATCAAGATGGGCAAAGGTTCAAAGGTGCAACTTGTCCAGTTGATGTCACTATGGCTAAAGGCTAACTTGTTTAGCTAGGTTGCAGCTGAGGCTCGACAGCTGCAGGGGCTGGAGCTCAGGGCAAATTGAAGTTATGGGCACAGAGAAAAGATAACAAGTTCAGCCAATTAACACACAGGTTACACACCGGCATATATTTCAGAATTTCAAGGTTTGCTCAAGTGTCACAGATGAATCAATACAGACCAGCACAAGTCAACAGGCTGAGTTGATGTCAACTATTGCAGTTGACTTTAACTGAGATTTGTATAATTTGCAGATGCTGGCTCTAGTTGACTGAGTTAAAGCATGCAAGGGGTCAGGGCATCCATTATATCATGCTCAGGTTGCACACAATACTTGGTTCAACACAGTGGTGGCTCACATGTATGCTCTGAGGCTCAACAGCTTCAGGGGCTGGAGCTCGGGGCAAATGGTTATGCTCGAAGTCTGCAAAGCTCAAAGAGATATCAAGGCCTAGTACAAGGTTGAACATACATGAAGGTTAAAGCATGAGGCATCAACTATCTCAGTTGATCTCACTTGTCTTGCAGCTAACTGGGTTATCCAAGCCCAACCTCACAGCTACAGGGGCTGCTTGGCAAGGTATCTAATGCAACAGGTGAGTGAGGTCAGCAGGCTCAACAGGCTCAACAGGCTAGCATGCAAGGTCACAGATCAAAGAAGTATTCACATGAGCACCATGACTAGCAGGGCATGCTCAGGGTTTACAAAGCGCAGGGCAATACAGGTGGTAGACCAAGGGCTAACCAGGTGAACTAGCTTATCAGGGGGTCATACAATGTTCAATTACTAACCTGGTATGCTCTGAGGCTCAACAGCTTCAGGCTTTGCTCAGCAGCACAGCAACACACAGGTACCTCAAGAACTGGGCTTTCCCTTGGGTTGGCTTAGCTTTTCCACTTGCACCTGCTAGCTCAACAAGCAAATTTCAGTCCTCAATGTCATACAATAAGCAACCCAGCTATTGTGCTACAATGACAGAGCTAAGCTCTGAGCAAAGCACTCAGAGCTCAATGTCAAACTCAGTTCTCAGTGCGACAGGATATGCACTGAGAGTATCTTGGACTGATAGGGATCAAGAGTTACAAGGTAGCACTAAGATACAGGGCTGCTTAGTCTCCTTGTAAACTAATGACAGAGCTCCAGCTGAGCTAAAAGTTACAGGGCTAGTGATGACTACAAGTTATACTAAGACAGGGTGAAAATTGAAATAAGATGCTAAGTTATACAAGATGCTAAGTTATAGAAATAGAAGCTAAGTTACACTAACACAGATGGATGATGCAATAATGTAGAAGTGCAAAAAAATGACAGTTAAGTTATGCTAACAAAAGAGAACAGCTAGTTACACTAATCACAGGGCTAAAGCTACAATGAAAACATATATACATGGATGAAAATCATTAAAGCAGGCAAATGTTCAACAGGGCACACGCCAAGTCCCCCGCGAATGCGCCAAAAACTTGGTAGGCCTCTAAGTGTGTTTAATTTATGACCTACTTGTAATACCGCAAGTGCACGGCGTCTATCGGAGACGCGGCAAGTACGGGTCGATCCCACAAGGACTTGTGGTGCTTGATTGATCAAAGGCTTGTTTTAGACTGAGTTTCAAGTAGTAACAAGTGATAACAGATGGTAATACAGATGTTTTGTGCCGATACGGCTGATTTGTAGTGAGATGAACCTAAGCTAAGGTATAAAACAATGACAAGGGAATGCTAAGGTGTTCAAATACACCTCTAACTCCTATTGTGTGATTAACTAAGTTAAGGTTCTTGTTGTCCTGTGAAATGATAAGGGCAGGGTGTCAATTCCACCACCTATCTCTCCCTTGTAATGCTTCTAATAACGGCTAAAGTGTCGACCCGTAGCACTAGTTGTCTAATTAAGTACAACTAGTCAAGGGAATCAGCATTTGTATCTAAGGTTGAGTCTGCAATACACTCAACACAGTTGTGACCTAACTACAGTGCATCCATGGCATTGGTATACACTGTGAGAGAAAAGCATTGGGTATTTAGTATTGAAGACATTTGATAACATTAAGTACTCAAGAATAATTCACGAGTTAAAAACAAAAAACAGAGAATTAGGGTTTCAATGAAACCCTTGCAACTAAATTAGAACATGATAAAAATAACAAAGAACACAGAATTAAACCTAATTGATGCTGGCTAGCCCAGGCATGACTAAAATCATCTTCTCCCCCTTCTATTTATACATGCAAACATACCCTAAAAACCAAACCCTAAATTTCTCAAAAGTAGAAATTAAATGAAAAATAGAGTACCCATACTCTCCAATCGCTTTCCTCTTCTCGTCAAACGGCTCTGCAACTCCATGCTTCGATCACAGGTGAAAACCCTAGTTCTAGTTTTTCTCTAAAGTTAGCTTCTAGGGTTGGAAAAGCTAATAAAGAGAAAACCTAGACCTAGAGAGGGGTGCGGCTGCTGGAGTTGTTGGCTGTGGTGATGGTGTGTCATGGTAAGGTAAGGTGGTGATGGAGGCGGAGGAGCAGAGCTGTTCTCTGTGAGAGTGACTAAGAGGAGAAGAAAGAGAAGAAGAAGAAGAGGAATGGTCTCGGATTGAGTGGGGGTATAGGGTTAGGTAGAAGTGGTGTGAGCGGGACAATGAGCTTTGATAAGACCGATGGAGCGAGCGTTGGATGAGGAGTAGGTGATCCGAACGACCGAGGGGATTTGGAGCGATCCGGTGTTGCACGGGAGCAGCGATCTTCGATGCACGTGGAGGCAGCGACCGTTGGATGAGGGAGAAAGAAATCTCAACGTCTCGGAAGAGACGGCTCGGATCCGGGTCGCGGATCGGGTCTAGCTCAAGCCCATGTCTTGTAGATGAGTTGCTACTTGTTGGGTTGCAAATCACAGTGCGCGGCTTCGGCTTTTGCTCCATAGATGCTCGACTCAATTCTTCTCTTTTTGGCCCCTCGATTTCTTCGGACTTTATTTATTACCTAAAAACACAAAATTAATTAATACAAATATATATTCTTGAAAACAAGGAAAATACAGAATATGGGATAATATCTGATTTCTAAGCGCAAAAGATGAGTAAAATGCCAATAAAAAGGTGTATGAATATGCACTATTTGGCACTCATCATATGGAATACCCACGGCCTTAGCTTGCCAAAAGAAAACCGTTCATACCAAGCATTATGACGGAAAACCCTAAATTAGGGTTTGCGGCATATTACATATGTTGCAAAGTAGTCTCAACCATCCATCTTCGCG
>JAJJWW010014628.1:0-16232 GCA_023531295.1 Papaver armeniacum | reverse complement strand
TCTGGCCCCATTTATAAGAATGATTGAATGCAGGGAACCATGCATGCAGTATGTGAGCGGTTTTAAGCTTATTAAGTCAAGTGAACTAAGTTTACGTACCATTTGCAACTTTTCACTACTGAGTTCGGTTAGGAACAGACGATGCGTACCCACGTTTACAAGCGCCGGAAAAGATCAAAAATCGGAACTTAAGTTTGCGTACCCGTTTGCAAACTTATGTGGTTAAGTTCTAAAATGGTTAAGTATGATTTCATACTCATGAACAATACATTTATAAATTAAGGAATGCAATCTTTGCAAACCGTGGCTAAAATGTTCATGGTGATTCTTTTGAATGATCAGATTTTTGCTTCATTGTGTCTTGTATACTTCTATGATAATATAAACAATTGAACAACTCTATGATATGAGAATTAGATTCATATGATTATCATTTGATCTAGAAGTTAAATGAACATAGTTAACACAAAAAGTATTCATGTGGCTAACCCGGTTAAGCTGTTATTGAGCCAACTCAATATACGTTTAAGAAATGAAGTTACCCATATCTAAATGAAACTATATTTCATTTGTGTGTAACAAGATAAAGCCATATAACGGTGGAAATATTATCTTGAATCTTAAATCGGGTTTCATCCAACGATGAATATTGATTGCTTTATTAAGTTATCAAACCTTGATTTGAAGACTATATAAGACCATGCCTAGCATAGGAAACACAGTCCCCGCACCTTACATGTGATACTAGTTGCGACTAAAGTCTATTCTCCTTTAACCTAGTTTTTCCTAAAACCATTATAGGTTAACGACTTAAAGGCTTTATTGGGATTAAAGCCATACCAACTATTTTCTGCAGTTGTTGCGTGTTACGTCTTACTTTTCTATCATTATTGAGTATTTGCTTTCGAGATTTATCTCTAACAGGTATGATATAAAAAGTAATCACAAAGCTCTTCGTCTCATTCTTTGTGATTCCACAATAACTTGTTATACTACTATATAGTTAAGTTATTGTGAGGTGATTGATATTTCTAGGATGTTCTTCGGGAATATAAGACCGGATTATCAATTGGTTCATGTTCACCTTGATTTATCATGTAGGATCATAATATCGCAGCGTCACGGGGAGCTCGCGAGGTTAATAGCAATGACGTCGCGAGGCGATCATGAACGACTAAAATAAATAGACGCGATGAATAACGACACACAAAACAATGAGGAAAGACATGGAACCGGCGGGGATTAAGAGTGTCGCGAGAATAAATGTTTGTACATCTGCGACACTTCGCGGAACATTTCGAAATAAAAGGATAGATTATTTGTCATCCACTATGTATATACATATATAAAGGGTTGAGTAGTCTGTTGTAAGGAGATCTTTTTGTAATTGTTGGGCAAGTCATTAGGAGAGAGAAGTTTAAGAGTGTTTTACTTGCTAAGTGTAATCCTACTTTTCTATGTAAACAACTCATGAAATTAATCAATAAACATTCTCAATTATCAACTTTCAATGGACTAATTAACAAAATATAGTGAGGGTGTAGTGTGGGGAAAACCTGCTACTACATATGCGCTAAAAGCTTGAGGACGAGCGGTGATTGACGAAGAAATTGGAAAAATTTAGATTAACGAGAGAAGAGATTTGGAAAAGATACTCAGAATTCATTGAAAAAGAAAGATGGCTAGAAGAAGAAATGTACAAGGGCAACCAACGATTGTAAGAAGAAGTGGGAGACTTCTTCGGAGAAAGGAGATGAAAACGGGAGAATCATCAAGGATGAATATGAAAATGATGGAAAAGGTCAAAACCAACCACAATCTCCCATTATGCAGCGGCTGTGGATTATGATAGAAGTAAGTGTCATACTTGGAGATCGATTCGAAGACGAGAGAGAAGAGGAAGGCGGTGAGAACAATGGACAAGAGAGCAAGGGATGAATGGAGAAATGAATCCAGGAAACGAAGAAATGGCAGCGCTAGAAAGATTGAGACAAACAATACACGAAGAGAGCGATTAGAAGCGAGAGGAGCGAGCAAACTTGACAAGACAAAATCATGGCGAGGATGGAAAATATGAGGTTGCAAAGAAGGAGATCTAGAAGTAGCGTGAGATCAAGTTCTAGATCGAACGAAGAAAGAAAGAAGGAGAGTTTTACCAACGAAAGTGCCAGGGAAGAAACACAAAAATCCGAATACGAGCATGGCGAGAGAGTGCGGGAAATAGAAGATCGTCATATTCCTCGGCCCAGAAAATCTTCAAAATGAGCGAAATAGGGAAAATCAAGAAAACACGCAACTCCAAGGGCCGAATGATCCAGTGCTGAAGGAAGAATAATTCTACACGAGAGAAGAATTGAGAAGAAACCGAGGAGAGATCGAGATGACATTGAGAGACACTACATTGAACAAAAGCGCGACTAGCTCGCGAAAAGAGAAAGAATAAAAACGAGAAATGGAAAATCAAGAGATGGAAGAAGCAATCCAGCGAAATAACCATGACAACCCGAGAGAAGGAGGGAACAAAACCGTACCAATAGAAATATTAACGAAGCAGTATGAGAGGTGCGAGATGATGAGAGGCGAGAGGCAGCAAGAAGAGAACAGCAAATATAATGGCGTGCGAATTAAAAAGAGATGAAGAAGAGCGTCGCGAGGAGAGAGGGAGAAAATAATGGCGGGAAGGTCAAAATAGACACGAGCGAAGAAGGAGAAGCGAGCTAAAAAGACCCAGTAGAAACAAATTACGAGCAAATGAACAAATCTTAAGAGAACTATAGTAGAAATGAGAGGATTCTTGAATAATAGAAGGGAAGGAGGAAGGAGACAAGCTGGGCCAAACCATCGCGAAGCATGAAGAATCCCTTCCACACTAGAAGTCTGAGATGGGAGGAATACCTCCTAAATGCAATCTACTGCATTAACCAACATCTTTGATGGAACAACTTGTCGCGTAACATATTAAGGCTTACATGAGATGTATGTTACAATGGGAGAATCATGATGCCATATTGTGCAAATATTTCGCGTCAAGCTTAATAGGAGAAGCACTAAAATGGTTTGAAGTCTGCCAAAGAACACAATCACATCATTCAATCATTTACAAACCACATTCCTAGGAGCATACATAAGTAACAACTCTTAGCGACCGGGTATCGAAGATGTATTCGGGTTGAAACAAAGGATTGGCGAGAGCTTAAAACGATTGACGGTAAGATGGAGGACCATGTGCGGCAGAAATGGCGGGACGGGTTGAGAGAGATATCTCATACTCTCATTTGTGAATGCTCTCTTGCGACTAACTTGTTATACATTCAAATTTTAGAATCAAAAAATACAATCACGATGGCGAAGCTGCGAGAATTACGGAAGAATATATTGCCTTAGAAGAAAGACAAAATAGAAATGAATTCTTATCCGATCACGAACACGAGCTCCAACGCCATGACAAGTTTGTTACCTCAATTCATAAATACGGTGGCGAGCACTTCGCAAGGACAGCGAGCAAGGAGAGGCGATGAGGACGGCGAGAAGATAGTAGCCATGGGAAACCACGATCAAGAAGAGTTTGAACGTGAAAGGAATTACTACAACCATAACAGCAATAATAAGATTAGGAGGCTAGATCATGTGCAAGAAAACTTGGTGGACGAAGACAAAATAACCGTGGAGGGCGAGAGAAGTCATAGAATAGTATGGGAGCAGTTAAGATGCCTCCAGCGAATGCTAGCGTTGAAAAATGATGGGAAGCTATACTTGTGATGGAAAATGTACTGACACCTTGGAATGTTGGAATGGAACCACCGCCCGATAGAAGTCATGAGTTTTATTCTTACCATCCCTTCCATGGGCACCAAACAAACGATTGTAGAAACATAAAGAAATTATTCTCGGGATGATTGATCGGGGAAAGAACGAATCACTTTCTAAAGGGAGAAGAAGCAGGTCGAGACATTACCACTACCACGAGAGATGACGAAACGATGTCGTGAAAGGAAGAAACATTTGTGATAGAAGTAGGAACAAAAGCCAGAATTTGAGCTGCGACTCTATTGTCCACTCTATCGCACCATGAAGATTTCCATGACAACGTACTCGGTAGAGTGCTGCGAGGATGCTAATGATAAAGAAATAATGAGTGCGGCGAGCAGCATGCGATTAGAAAAGTGGCGAGTTGAAGACTATTTCTTTCTCTGCGGATGAAGTACCAAAAGGAAGAGAAACACACGATAGCAGTTGGTTGTGAAACTAGAAATTAACAAAGAAACAGTGATGGGGAAGATGATGAGCGAAGCTTGTTGGGCGATCAACGAATTCTAATCGACAGGAAGTTCTGAATATTCTCTACCATACTTACAAGACGATGGGCGGAAAAGATGAGGATTTAATTCCTCGACATACAAGATATATAAGCTTTAATAGCCTTGCAAACAAACCAAAGGGAGAAGTTCACATGAGAATACCTCTGGGATTATCAGCGATGTTACTTGTGTGCGTGGTTGATGTGGAATCCCCGTACAATGCACTAATTGGGAGGCCATGGCTTGTGAAATTTTGGGGATCGCCTCAACATACCATCAATGCATAAAATTTCCACACCCAAGTGGCATTGGTATCATACGGGAGATTGGAAGGAGTCGCAGCGATTGCCATGAAAGTCGATATAGAAAGCTGCGAAGAAAAAGTGCCAAAGAAAGGGTTGGAAGCAACATGTGAGAAATGAGCAGAGAAAGGAAAAACTGATGGTAGATGCTATAGAAGTGAGGGTTGAACATACCCCGAGGTGAATGCTTAGAGCAGAGACCAATATTATAACAATGAAAAAGCAAAAGATATGAGGAACAAAAAGGCATAAGAAGTGAATAATCAATAGCAATGGGATGCAAAGTAACAGTGAAGTAATGATGTGCGAGAATCTTCATGACAAGAGTAAAATGAGAATACGATTAAGAAAGAAAAGTGAAATACAACAAGTGAAAGCGAGCGTACGAATACTTGCAGACAAATATCGCAAATAATGAAACATGAATGATTGAATGATTTAACAAATATAAATGCGCAAATGAATGGGACGAACCTTTATGGCGTACACTAGTTGCGAATAACATTTCGTAAGAGGCAAATGTAAGACCTAAAGTCGTCATATAAAGGGGTATCTCTCGCCCCAGTGGTTCGGGGGGAAGGTTACACCGCTCCTGAAGCCTGAACCATGAAAATTTGGGGCCATGAAAGCCTATCCGGAAGAGGTACCTTGGATTCCCAACTATATATGTAGGTTATACCACTGGTTGGGCGGCAGGGGTCTCTTCCACTAGGAGTGGAGTGTATGCTCAAAGGCGCAGGGTACACGGTTGAACGAGTGCCCGGGATGGATGAACCTACCCAGCCATTCTTGGCAAGTCTTGGCATGCGTTGCACTCGCCCGAAAACTCCACTTAGGGTGCGGTCTCGTAACCATAAACCCTATAGGTATAAGGGATAAAGAGGCTGCGAAAACAAGCTTAGTTGTTGTTAAGACCGGATGGGAGGAGCTAGTCTTGTATGGCCGATGTTTCGCCTCCGCCCGAAGGCAACAGGAGATGATAAAGCGGTGCTCTCCATTAAGGGGAAGTGCCAAAGCAGGCGCAAATGTCATGAGGCTTTGTTTTAGCAAGGAGACTTAGGCTTGTCATATTTGTGCATATGATCTGCCCGAGAGGCAATAATACTTGAGGGGTAAGGCGAGATCAATGGGTCTTTACGAGAATTATACAGAATCTGCGATTTCGTCGCAAGGCAGCGATGTCATAGGGCTTTATATTCGCAAGGATATCTAGGCCTGTCATATTATTACAGCAAAACATCTGAGAGGCAAAAATACTTGAAAAATGATAAAGGCAAGATCAATGGGTCTTTACATACAAGTGTAAAAGGCGTCTGCTGTTAAATGAGCAGTGGCGAGGAGGACCTCTTATTGGGGAGGTCTAGCAGAAGACCACACAAAATGATAAAGGCAAGGTCAATGGGCCTTTGCATGAAAGTGTGAGCGGCCTGCGACCCAGCTCGACAAAAAAATAAAATTCTCGTTCATGAAATACCGATTCCGTCGCGATGATCCATTCAATTCACAATAAGATTATTATGAATACAAGAAGACAACTAAAATCTTCCATACGAGAAGATAAATAACGAGAGCAAGTATGGGAATGGAAAGATGGAACATTGTTATTCATCTTCTGACGAAGAGTTATACATCAATAATGTTAGCCAATTATATTACAAGGAAGAACTAACAAAAAGAATGAAGATTGAATTCATAAAAAAGAGTTCACTATAACAAAGATACAGACAATGTACAGATATTACACACAGCAAAAAGAAAAAGCAAAAAGAATTATATCTTTGGTGATTCTTCTTCTTCATCTGATTCATTAGTTTTATTATTCTCGTGCCGAATTTTCTTGTTACATGACATCACTATCGAAACTTGAGAGACGGTAGATTCTCCGGGAACCTTTTCAGAGCCGGGGATATGTATGCGAGAGGGATGTTCTGGTGCCTACAAACATACTCCATGGCTGGTGCAGCGAACATCATCATTATTAAAGTTCTCCTTGTTGTTTCAAATTGTTTTCTTGACTTGGGAATACTTGTTTATTACGGAGGAGAGACTCTTCAGCGAGCATTGTTTTTAAATTCAAGTTCTTCAATTCTCATTTTGGAAAATTCGGCGAAGTTGTTCTTTCTCAGATTCAAGCTCTCTAATTCTAACTTTGAAGCCTCTTCTCGGTTCTATAAATAAGTAACAACAAGTTAATAATTTACAAGCAGTACATGAGTAAACAGTAAGTATAATAAGCAACCTTCTCTCAATCAGGATATCATCTTTAACCAGGAAGTATGCTCGACATGAAGACTAACATCAACCCACAAGTTGTTTACGGCGTTATCTAAAACTTTCCGCGGCCAGGCGAAATTCATCGTCATTATTTATAACAAGGAAGCGAAACGAATCGATCTTCTCGCTCACTAAGTAAGGAATCCGCGAAGCAATTCATCTCGCTCAATTTGTAGCTCAGAAGGATTTTTGAAATGTTGCTAATGCTTGAGCACCATTTATTATTGTATCCCGATCTTTGTCATCTATGATCATAATTTTCTTCCTCAAAATTTTGATTTCTTTGCGAGACTCAGAAACATTTGTTTAAATTGGTTGGCATTAACCGGATCTCGTTCCAATCTCTAAAAACATCTAATGAAGAGAGTTAATTTTTGTTCGAAGAACTACTTAAAGTATTGAGGTGAAAAATGAGAAGAAGGTTATTATCCATGAAGTTCGGGAAATGTATGGAGAAGAATAGCCTCATCGGAGAGATTATATCATCTGCAAAGTAATAAGTTAGGTGTATCTGTGACCAATAAAAATAAAAATAATAAAAAAAGGCAAAATATTATACCATAAAGTTGTTGATTAGCGTTTTGAAGGGTGGATACCCTCTCCTTTTGGGAATCAAGTTCGGTATTTAACTTTTGAATTTTCTCGTCTTTATCGCGAGATAGCGTGACTTGATTTCACAATTCTCGAATCCTCTTATTTCATGAAATTCTTCCTTTCAAGATTCTTTCGTCTTCTCTCAAGATGCGAGGCAACTACAAAAGAGACCTTCCAACCTATGAAAAGAAGATAGAAAAGCTTGTTAATACAACAATATAAAGTCAATAGGGAGATATGATTGTATACATACCAAGGATCCAAGCGCATTCAAGAAGTGGGAGACATAGTTCTAGAGACTCCCATTGAAAGAATCATTGCCCTCCAGGTAGAGTGGCATTGCACACGTTTGCGAGAGTTCCTTGAGAGAGAGGCTAGAGGCATCTCCCATTCCTTGGAAAGAATCGGAGAATCTTTGAACAAGCCCGACCCATAGAAGAACCCGATTGCCAGGGTCCCAGCATGGCGAGAGGCGATTCGAATCATGGTCATCCTCATCGAGAAGACTCGAGTTTGAGTTAAGGCGAAAGAAGATTGAATCTTTCGCTTTTTAGTTAGTGGAGCGAGAAGATTTATTCTTGCGGCACAGATTTTGCCCTTACTTTTATCCTTTATGACTCTGACTTCTGGCCTCAACCTTATGCGGTTAAAGATAAAACGAGGCAACAATATTGTTTCAAATAACAAAGTGTTTCTTACTTCACTGTTAGCGATCGAAGTATGGTAAGTACTCTCCAACGGATTATCCTTGTACTTTCTTCTCAATTTGGCGATCTGAAAAATTATACAAACTCAACATATGAAAAAAAGAAAGTTGCGAAGGCAAGGTTTAAAATGGGAAACATACCTCATTTGCTTTATCGGGCCATTTGAACTCCCCAAGGATGATACCTGCCCCGAGATTCGCGGGAAGAAACGTCTGACCCATGATATGAGACCATTTAAAAACAAGGTACAACCCACCATTTCTCATCTTTGGGTGGCGAGGAGTAGTATTATTACCGGTGCCAATCAATATCCTGCATGAGAGCAATTTATCCTCGAGAGACATTATCCTTCTTTTTAAGGCGAATGCCCCAGTGAGACTTTCCGCATGATTAACCATCTTTATCCTTTGAATAATTTTCAAAAAAATTTTCTACGGGTGTACTTCTCTGCAGATATTTCCAAGTCTTTGAAATCGGGGTGTCTAACGGTAGTAAAGTATAAAGATCCTTTGCCAGCGCCACGATTCGCGAATTCAAGCATTGAGCGAATGCAATCGCCACTCAAGCGATAAACGACCCGAGAGAATTTTTCATGGGCCAAGATTTCATAAAATAGAGGCAACTACGGATCGTATAAGGAATGGGAAGTCCCGCGAAGTGACCTGCGGACGATAATCCTTTGATCATCACATTGATGATCGAAGAAAATAACCTTGCAAAGAATGGATGAGGTTCTTGATCGGGAATGGTCGATAGAGTGAAACCCTTCTCGAGCAACTTCGGTGAACTTCATCAAAAGAAGCTTTGTATGCACGGCTAATGGCAGCCATTATCGGTATAGGAATGGATGAGAGGTTAAAGTTAAGATCGATGCTAGAAAAGACGGAGAGAATATTTGCGATACTTGGGAGAAGATTTGCAGAAACGGGGAGCGCAAATTGCGGAAGGAGAAAATCAAAGAAGTTGGAAGAGAAACTAAAGAATGAAAAGGAGGGGAAAAGAAAACTATATAGGAAAAAAGATCCTCGAGAAAACGAGGTCAATTAATGCGAAAGAGACAGGAACGGCTTCAAGAATAAACGGTTGGAAGAGACGTGTCAGCTTTAAATGGTTAAAAACGTATGCTGGAATTAGAAGCAGGATAAAGATAGCGATCGCGTAACAATAAAAGAGACTTCGCTCTCGCGATATTCTTCCCTTCGCAAGAAAAGTATGAGAGGACAGGAGATGCAAAACTTTGGAACTTCGCAAAAGAATAGAGGCAAAATCACGTACTTTTCAAGTCAGGTATTCTTTCGCTCGTTCCTTCGTCAACAAAGACCAAAGATTACTACAACATCAGATTTTTCCTTAAAAAAACCAGCTCTTCAAACAATATTCAAGGAAAAAAGAGGCAAGATGTGGATCATAATATCGCAACGTGCGGGGCTGAGGTTAAACAAAATGATTGCATCGCGAGGCGATCGCGAGCAGCTAAAATAAATGACGCGATGAATAACGACACAAAAGCAATGAGAAAGACATGGAAAGGGCGGGATTAAGAAGTGTCGCGAGAATAAATGTTTGTACATCTGCGACACTTCGCTAACATTTCCGAAATAAAAGGATAGATTAGCCGTCATCCACTATGTATCATACTATATAAAGGTTGAGTGAGTCTGTTGTAAGGAGAGAGATCTTTTTGGAGATTGTTGGGCAAGTCAATAGGAGAGAAAAGTTCAAGAGTGTTTTACTTGCTAAGTATAATCCTACTTTTCTGTCCATAAAAGCAACTCATGAAATTAATCAATAAACATTCTCAATTATACAACTTTCAATGGACTAATTAATCAAAATATAGTGAGGGGTGTAGTGTGGGAAAACCTGCTACTACATATCAAAAGACGGAACAAAACTTTATACGTAGGTATTTCTGTGGGAGACAGATTTATCTATCGAATAGACTTTTACGTGTGAGATGATTGGTTTTATCAAGTCTTCGACTTTGGATCGTAGCACCTCTTAGTTGTGGTGAGATCAGCTAAGGAAATCATGCGCGAGTCCTGCTTTGGGATTGAGGTATAAGGAAATCACTTGGCTGTGCCCAGATCGGTGTAGAGATTGGTTAGGGCTCAACTACATTCCAACTGAGGTTAACTTGGAGTAGCCTGATGTCTATAGCGTATCTGAGTGTGGTGTTCAAATATGGACTAGGTCAGAGTTTTTCCGCATTTACGGTTTCTAATTAACAAAAACTTATGTTGTTGTTTGTAGGTGAAAATGGTTTCGCTGATTTGAATTGCGGGTGTTTTTTGCAGGTGAGAAAGCAATTTAAACCTAAATAATATCTTTGCTGGGAGTACTGGGTCGAGATCATCTGTACAAAGTCCGGCCTAAACCAAGAAATGGTCGTTCCAGATTTGCCTCGGTCAAAAGTGGAGAGAATGGGTTGGTTTTAGGGGAGGGAAGCAAGGAAAGTGGTGAGACCCGAATAGTTGATTCCTAAGAGTAGTTAGGTTACTACGACTTGTTATCGAGAAAAGTGAGAGAGCTCCAAGGTGAGCTAGCAAGTAAGTATTTACGATTATTTGTATCTCCAGTGTGAACTTGTTGTTCAATGGAAATAGGTAAGACCTATTTATACAAGTCGGAGTAAAAAACGTGCAGGTCTCATTAAAAAGTGGGGAAGTAAATGGGAGGAGGTGATAACCGTATGCATGGAATTGATGTTCCATAAAGTGGTTAACGCATGAAATCATAACGTTATGGAATTGATTTCCCATAAAGTTGTTAACGCATGTGCTTTATGTCCCATGAACATTTCACAAATAACTTCCCCTATTTACTAACCGCCTCACCCTTATGACACTTCCTTATGGCGGGGTGAGTATACGCCGCACGCCTGTAAACTGCCAAACCAATACCCAAAGAGATCCCCCAATTTGTGTTGATGTCTCGAATGTTTTGGAAAACATGTAGCACGTTGTTGTGGCAGAAAAGTCAAGCTCGGGAAACTTGCGACTGGTGACCTTGACGGTCGAGATTTTGCATCACGAGAGGAGGGGCAACCGCCGATCATTGCGCGCCGTTTTGGTAGCCGCGTAGTGGCCCAACGCGATGGCGGCGCTGGGTTGGCATCACGTTGGATAGCCAAGGTTGGGTGCAAGGGCCAAAAATTAGGGTTTTCGGGGCCAAAGGGTTACGCGTGTCAAGTCTAGTAACTTGTGGATGGCTAGGTTTTGCTCACTTCGATTGAAGGGCAACCGTTGATTGTTGCACGCGTTTCTCGCTTTGGTAACCATGAGGAGGCCAACGTGGTGTGCGCATTAGGTTGGCATGCCGTTGGCATGGCAAGGTTGCGGGCTAAAACTTAGTTTTCAGTGCCAAAGGTTTACCATGTGCGTCCCAGTAACCTTGGATGGCTAGGATTTGCTCACAGGTTTGAAGAATTGTAGTTGATTGTTGCACGCTGTTTTGGTGGTCGCAGAGGAGGGCCACTGCAGGCCCCGGCTAGGGTGTGGTTAGGCTTGGCATGGGGGCCAAGGTTCGCCTTGGGCGTGGCTAGCTTTGGATAGGTGCGATTTTGGCTTGGCATGTGGGGCCAAGGGTTTGCCATGGGCGTATGGAGTGGCTAGGGCCAAGGCAAGGGCGTTTGGCTTGGCACATGATGTGACTAGCATGGCTAGGGCCAAGGCAAAGTGAGTTTGGCATGGCCAGCGGCTAGTTTGGCTAGGTTTGGTTTGATTGGCATGTGGGGCCAAGGTTTTGCCTTGGGCGTGGCTAGCTTTTGGCTGGTCAGGTGATAGGTGTTGTAAACAAGTGATATCATCTATGGTTTATGCTTTCTTTGCGAGTTTTCTTATGAAATTATGTATCTTATTATTATTTTTGAGCTAATCGGGTACTTTAGAGTCATTTGGAGCAAAAGAAGGAGAAAGCATTCATTTGGAGCGAAAGAGCAAAGAGATCAACGGGCTTACCGAAATATATTTGGAGCGAGCTAGGTTGTCACCGAAAGAGGTGATGAACGAGCGCCGGGTTTCCATAACTAATGATTAAAGCAAGAAAGAATAGTGATCGCTAGCTGAACCGACGAGGCAAATATCACTCAGGTGGCCCTTATCTTAATGTACCTAGGGTGCCAACATCAATTCTCATTCCTACACATACAAAAATTGAGAGAGATTAGCTTTTATTTCTTTTCTCCCACGAAATCGATGGCCAGGAAAGCACCTTTTAATGGCGAAAATGGATGATGGATTGAATGGATATTGTTGGCAGTGGGTATGAATTAGATCCGTGCATCCATTCTTTGTTGCCGATTTGAGTAAGTGAGATGGAGAAGAGGAAATTAACGACCAATTTGAGAGATTGAGAAATTGAAGCTAGGGGTGACTATGAGGTTATTGAAGAAGAGGTAGAATTAGGGCATTGCATTCATTATGAGAATATGATGAAATTGAGATAGTGATTGAAGTCTACGTCGAGAAGAAGAACCGAAGCTTATTATGCCATTGAGGTTTCTTCTTTTTAATAGGGGAACTTAAATTTGATGAGGGTTTGATGAGATCGTTAATCAAACAAGATCTTTCTATCTTGAAGATGAAGATTTGAAGTAATTGGGCCAAAATTGAAAGGGGATCTTTGTTGAGAGAAAAAGGAATCGAAGTTAGGGTTTGTAGAAAATGTTGTCTGCACATGTAAACGAGGAGGAGAAAGAAGATGGAGGAAAAGGGAGAGAGAGAAAGAAGAGAGATTGTTGATTTACGTGTAATGAATTAAGATATGGATCCCGTTCAAATTCCTTATTACTACAACAAGAAGCATAGAGATGGGAGATCGATGTGCTCAACCGTTGGTGGAGTTACGTGATGCTATGAAGAGATGATGGTTTAGAAGCCAGGCATGAAGTGGCTGGTGTTCTTTAGGGAAGTTGAGAATGGAAGAATGGTCTTGATGGAGTGTTGTTGATGATGCTGGTATGAAGGCAGAAAGTATTTGGTATTGGCCTAGGGCCGTATTGATGCAATCTGAGTGATGGAGCAATCAAGTCACGAGAAATGGGCGTGGATTAAAAATCTTTGGGGAGATGCATGTGTGATTACGAGGGAAGAAATGATAATGAGTTTGTTGAGTCGAATTTGAGGAGTTTGTGCTGTTGAGTTGTGAAGTTGGAAGGAATCAAGGAAAGAAGATGGAGGATTTGTTGGTGCAACAAACTACAGTATAGTAGTGGGAGTCGAGCTGAGTTGAAGAAATTATAGAGGCCTTTAGGGAAGTATCTTTGAAGTTGTATTGCAAGATTGTGTTGAGCTTTATTTGCAAAGCGGAGATGATTGAATAATCCGATAAGGAGATGAAATGAAGACTGTAGGTGATTGAATTATGGTAATTGGTGGCAGCAATTAGGAGGGAGATCAGTGTGCTAGTTGTGTTGGAGCTTGAAATTGCGGGGGAAATTTGTTACTTGATGGTTCAATTAGCAAACATGAGAAGAAGGTGCTTTGTGCGATTAAGAAAACAAGAAATGAGCACAGAGACTGGTGATAGCAATGCAATGATGGAGCTGGTGTTTTGGGATCTTAGGGTTGAAAGGCAAGCATGGAAGAATGGGTAATGGGGTGGTATTGTTTGAGCGAGATTGCATTGGGGATTGAAATGGTTACGATGCAGGATGAATTACCAGTATTTGTTGGAAGTGGAGAAGTTACGGCGGGGGAAGAGGCCATCTTGGATGGAGAGCAATGTTACAGCACAATGATTGTGCTGCACAAGCTTAGGCCAGTGCAATTGCCTTGGCTCATGCCAAGCCCAGTCAGGCTAGTTAGAACATGACTCATCCGACTCTCATTGACTGAGTTGACCCTGATGGCCTCGTCCCGACTAGGTTGACCCGACCGAGCCGACTCGTTGACCTGACCTGGTGGACTTTCCCGGTCCACCTGAGCATCCATTTCGGTCACTTCTCCAGCCAATTTTCAGCCATAATACAGGGTTTTCAGGCAGTTTTAAGACATATTTTTCTACATGTGGTTTTCTCACATATGGGCTTGGTGGACTTCTATCTATTGGACCTTTGAGACTTGACTAATTTTGGAAAGCAAAAGCTATTTAAAGGGAAGATTTCTACAATTTTGATCACGTTTTATTCTTGGAACATGGAGAGGTACGCACATTTTACGCTATTTAGGGTTTGCTTTTGTTCATCTTCTTCTTTTCAATTAATATTTCTATGATGAACTCCATAGCTATGAGTAGCTAATTTAATATTATTGTTAAGGATGTAGTCCTATTTCTAAAACTTGTGCTGAGTTATGTATTAGTTTTCTCTCTCTTGATTATCGTTTAAATCTCTACCGCTTTTAATAATCACATGATTGATGTATTGTGATAGGACTAAGATGTTTGGTTTGTTAAGTGGCCATTAATTGAACTTGCATCCTTGTCCATAGCTATTTTAGTGTTTTTCATCTACGATAACCCGAATACAAGTAGCATAATATGTTTTACGGTTTGTAGTGATACACTCTTGCAATCATATGTAGAGTTTGACCGTTGTCCGAATTGTTATGCGCAATGTATGACAATTGCATTGATTAGCTATTTGAAACAATGCCTCTAGGAATTGAACTTAATTAGCGCAAAGCGTTAGGTTATTCTTTAGGTAGAATTTACATCGCAGCTTTAATGTGTGTGTTGATGGACTTAGGAAATTAATAGTTATCTTGCTCTCTTGATTCTCTGAAGCTTTTGATAATAAAAGAAGATTAAATTGTAATTCTAATTACATATTCAAGCACATGTCTAAGACCGAAGATGAATTCCTTGACCATATCTTTCTCTATTGATTACTTCCTTCAATTTATTTTGCTTTTGATTTACTTTTATTGCTTACTACTAAAAACTTAAAACCCCGATTGGTTACTTTAAGAAATTGAATACATAATAACTACAATTGCCTCTCAAGTGAAACGAACTCTTTCTTATCATATACTTTAGAAAGTGAAATTATTTTTGATTATCATCTGTCTGTGAATCAAATTTTAGGTCGCTAGTTATGAATATAGCAAGGGAAAGAAAGGATCGTTCCCACGAGAGGTCCTAGAGTTGTCAAGTTATTTTGATTTCTATAAATAACAATGGGGTTTTGTGATTTTTTATATAATAAACTAAAATAAAAGCAAACAATAAAGCATGCAAATATGTGAAGATATTGGTTAAGGATTTCGTCTTCAATCACAAACATGTTTTCAACACAATAACTAGAATTGATATATTAATCTCAACTTTCATCAGAGCCCTAGAAATTAGATCACAATATATCCTTTTTAAATCTCCTCTTGTCATCAACAAAACACATTAAAAAGTCGGAATATGAATTCTATCTTAGAGAACAAGCTAACGGTAAAAGCACTAATCAAGTTAATTCCCTAGATGCTTAAGATCTAGATTCAGACCAATCAAAGCAATCGAACGTAAAAGTACTAATCCGATTTAACAAAGGTTATGACTCACTTGTGACTTCCTAGCAGGATATATCACTACAAAGCACCACCCACAATTATGCAACTTGCAATCATAAATTTACAACATCACTTTTAAGTATAATAAACTCCTAATCTAGCAATAGAGATGAAAGTAAACTCAATCCATCTTACTGTATTTCGACTAAACAAGCATTCAACCTTTCATTATGACAATATTAATGGTGAATCATAAACGATAAAGCATTGAGACAAAACTAATTTACTTATCAAAGGCATATTTCAGAAATCCAATTATTCCATAACCAATAAAAACTCTAGCTCATGTTCATGGAGTTCATAACAAGAAGGAAGAGAAAACCTATCATGTTTCTAAACCACTAGAACAAAAGTAGAAGAAGAGGATTTTTTCTTGGAAGAGTATGAAGCCCTCCTTTTATACTTCTCATTCAATTCCCGTCACTAGATTATTGCCCATCGCCAAATTGAGTCTTTCATGCCCATTAATTGAAATGATCGGAATAAGAGTTAGCGGACGGATGAGTTGACACGGCTCCAGTTAACTCGAGCATCCAGCGAATCCGAATCACGGTT
>JAJJWW010014627.1:0-73938 GCA_023531295.1 Papaver armeniacum | reverse complement strand
GTAGCCGATGTAGTCCTGCCTCGACTGAAACTAGCCGCCTGGCTCAAAGACATTGCACATGTTGTTAGTCATGCACCATCATTGCTCTGCATTGTTTTACTTCCAGCAACCTAGCCATCCCAATTGCATCATACCTATAAATTACCAAGCATCTAAGCCCAACTACACACTTCATCATTGCAGCACCAGTCATTCCACTCTGCCTAGCCAACCTCAATTCCATCTCTATCTTCTTACACAATACCCATTGCTCTTTCCCACAGACCTTCTATTCATCCATAGTGCCAGCTTCACTGTCATCATGCCAGCCAGCACCAACACCTTCAGTTGTGAACCAGCAGCTCACTTGAGCCAATCCATTCATTCAATTCAACACCTGACACTCATCTTGAGCTCAACAACAAATTCCATATCTCCCTCAGCACTTCTTCGTAACAACAACTCAAGCCTACATTGCAATCATCACAAAACTGCAATTGCTCACGACCACCTCCAACAGCATCACCTCCAACAGCATCATCTCCAACCTCGACAGCAGCAACTCATTCGCAGCCTCCATCTAGCTCATTAGACTGCCAAAACTCAGCTGCAATACCACTGCCATAAGCCACTTCTGCCTCACAGCTCAAAGCCATTTAATCTTCAATCTCAGTCACCACCAGATCACATCCATTTCAGCTCCTTGAAATAACAATAGTACCAATCACTCAGACCAGCACAAACACACTTCATTTGGCTGGTGTAAGCCTGCAATCACCAGCTCTTCCTCCTGCCAATCATCTCTATCTCCCCGCAACATTTCATTACCACACAAAGCCCCGGATCCTAACCAAATCGGGATGCAAGACTCGCAACAATGACAACTCATCGGGTGCTTCCGTTGCTTGCACTTGGTTGCACACAGCTCAGACCTAACTATACTCATTGCAAACTCCCAAGTGTAACCTGTAATTTCCATTCCCTGTAGCTTCAGCTCAACTACATCCACTTACTTTCCAGCATACTACATCAGTTTGATTTCTCTGTCAAGCCAAGCACATCCCATCTCTTAACTTCAAACACCGATTCATTTGCAACTCTGTATCGACTCATTAACAACCATGGCAAGCAACTGGTTCTCGGCTAACTTTACTCTCGACTATGTGAACCGCAACATTACCAGCTTGCTCATTGTAGCTCCAGAGTCGCTCATGGACCCAATGCCATTCCTTCGACCAAGCCACAGAGAACTCCCAACCTCAGCTTCAGCCCATACTAGCTATGGCACTCGCATCTCCATATGCCAATGAACCACCAAATTCTACCATCTCCAACCGATCCGCAGCTGCACCTCAATTCCTCGTAACTTCATGGCTGCAATGCCATGCCAACGACCACAATCCTGCAGACAAGCATCAATCCAAGAGCAACCCATCTTTTTATTCATCAACTACTCGCTCCGTAAGCAAACCCAACATCGTATTTGAGCAGACTCATCATTGAAACATCTAGTAAACCCTAAATTTGATTTCTGCTTCTTCTCTCTTCTCGGTCTCAAGATTAAACCTCAAATTCCATCTCAAATCTGTGGTAACTCCATCATCTACAAATTCCAACAACATAAACCTTCTCTTCTGAATTCGATTCAGAACCCTTCTTCATTTGTTTAACAGTAATGGCTTCAATTCCTTCTCCTTGCTTATCAACAACCCACAGCTGGAACAAATTCAACTCCAGAGAAACCTACTTCTGTTTCATTTTCAATTTCAGCACTAACCTATCCATCAATCACATCACCAGAGGTATAACACACCGTAACCCTTCGGATTTGAGCAGAAACCCTCTCTGATTCTTCGATTCAAATCGTCTTCCTCTTCATTTCAAACACCCACATGCGAACCCTAGACATCGATCCATACCAAATAATTCTCCATCATCTCGTCTTCACAGATCTCTTCCGCTCAGGGTGATAAAGGAGCCGCCATGGACTCTCTCCCGAGTTTCAGACGAATTGAGAAAAATATCTCTCTCTCTTGTAATGAAACGGAATTGTAATGAAACGGGGTTGGATAATGACAACCCAAACACCCGGATAAGGGCCACCCGGTCTTTGCATGGCTTGTCGGTTTAGCGAACCGATCGCTTATTCACTTCTTTGCTCACCCGTAGCTAGCTTCGCTCGCCTGTGAATTGGTCTTTCCGCTCTTTTCACTTTAAATGGGTGATTTCTTCTCCTTTTGCTCCGTGCAACTCCAGAGTACCTAATAACTCAAAAACACACGTAAAGTACATAATTCACAAGAAAAATAGCAAAGAAAGCGTAACTACTAGATAGTGAATACTGGTGTATTCTACACCTATCATCGCTCGCTCCACCTTATCGGATTTCGCGGCCAAAGCCTTCTCCTCCTCCAAGATAGATTCCGTAGCCGGAACGACATTGGCGATGATGATAGCTCGATCAACTTTGATGATTTCAAGGCACTGCCGCAACCAGCTCACGTTGAACTCCATGGATTCGCAGGTAGATAACATGTTTTCCCACTTTTCAACAATTGATTCAGCAACATAACGAATAGATGTATCTTCCATCTCTGCAACCATGGGAAGAAGGCAGTTCACCGTAGTGACCAAAGCAGATGAAAAATGTCGCACTACGTTCCTGGTAGCAATGTGGCCGTACCTTATCCATATTTTTGTGTATAAAGGCACAAACTCCTTCCTTACTAAGAACTTACCAACAGTCCGGTAACTAAAAGATAAACACTTCATGTGAACATCAAATGGCGAGCCTGCATTGGGGTACTCGTAGAAGAAGATACCCTAATCAGCATCTTCCAGATCTGCAGCAGTAGGTGTGTCCGAGCTTGAAGGAAGAGGAGTGGCTAGATCATCGTCGTCAACTACCATTACACATGTTCCAGCAGGGTACCACTATAACAAAAAAAAAAAAAAAAAAAAAATCCTACCGGACATGACAAACGAACACTTATTCACTAGTGAAAAGCATACCAGTATGATTTTCTTGACTCGGATGATCCGTACGGGGGAGTCATCACAAGACCCAGGGATTCGTCCACTCTGAAAAAACGATTTGAACGTCAAAAAAAGAAAGAAAGGAAGAATTATCACTTCAAAATTAGGAGATAATTAAGGTCATACTCTTGATACAAGCCGCATGCATTTGGTAGAAGAGTCTGGCCGGGTCGAAGATGATCCATTTCTATCTGACATGATGAAATGATATGGTTCCAACAGGAGAGTCTTTATTCCAAAACGAGAAAAGTGTTTTAGTTTCTCTCGTATATGTATACATGTTGCAGAAACCCTAAGAGGAAACAGGTGTTGAACGACTTCAACAAGATTTATCCGATAAACGAGGATTCAACGCAACCAAGTCGTGCTTCTTGTTGAAACCCTAATTAAAGCCGGGAAGAGACTGCTAGATAGTCAAAGGAAGAATGCATTCAACCCAGCTTCAAATCCTAGCATAACATAATAGACATATTTGGAAAATACAAGGCAGTCTGATCCGCGGCCACTTCCCTAGTAATATTTATTTACTTTAACTTGATCATTTTATTGCTTGAATATCACCATCCGGTGCTTACCCCGCAATAGTGTCGCCATTACGTGCTAAGCGAGGGACTTAATATTGATGGTGGTTTTAGTTCGGTGCTAAAATCGTAAACCCTGTATTTAATGCGTTGTCATCCTGCAAAGGAACAAATTCACAAGTAATGAGTGCATAGATGAATTGAGCAAATCAATATATATACATATTCACTCAGAATGGTGCATATAGCAACAATCCCAAATATTCTATGAATTTTATTTTCTATCGGCTTTATTCACTAATGCATTGCCTGCCTAGTATTTTCCAATGCTATGTTCCCGCTGAACTCTCAGTATTGGCATGACATGACGATTAATGTTCACTCACAACAGAGTAGCACGAATCTCCTGAAGTGTCAGTATTAAGATCTCGCGTGAAAATATTCGAGAGCACACGGGTTACGTCACTCTCGATAAAGAGATTTTTGCGTCAACACTCTCTTAATTAAAAGTGCATGGTCGACGCGCTTAAATTCCCTAAGAAAAATAACATGCCTAGACTTACCATGTCGGTCTTAAAACAATCACGGCCACACGATTTGGCTAGGCCAATTAACCGAAGCTTAGCCTCATCCTAGCGGAACTAGGCAAACTCCATGGTGCCCACCGCGGACCCACCATCATCCCAGCCAATCCGAATTCTCTTAGCCTACCAGCAACGTCCCTGATCGTTGGCGTGAACTAGGCTGGTTGCGCAGCAAAAGAAAAGTTCAACGAACTAAGACCGACCATGACGGTCTCAAAGCCATCGTATCCACCCAACTTAGCCAGCCTAGTTGGACGGTTTAGGTCTTCTTTCGAACGATCAAAAAGGTGCAGTTATGGTCACCGGTGAGTCGCCTCCATACCTGGTTGATCGAACTACACTTAGCAATCCAGGAACGCGTCAAACCGCTTGCCCAAAGTAGGGTGATCGCGCGCTTTTTTAAACCCTAAATTGAGTCAGCGGCATTACACAATTGCCGCAAATCGATCATGGCCAGCCATCTAGTCGGACGACCTAGATCTAATTCGGGCAGCCAATGAGATGTTGGCAATCTAGCCGGCAACCCATCTTTATGTGTGCTTAATTTACTTGTCCAAATCAGCGAAAAACACCCCAAATCGTTTGGCAAAAGGTAGGTTGTCCACACGGCTTTAAACCCTAAAATTCAATCAGCGGCAAACTGCCGCAAATCACCTCACCCGTCCAACTTCACTAGCCAAGTCAGATGGCTTAAATTTAATTTCAAATAGCCAACGAGGTGACGCCATAATCATTGGCCACCCCTCTTCCATGAGGAGCGATCGGCCAAGCCATGGGATACGCGCGTAGCTCCTACCAACTCCCTGAAAAAGGGTGGTCATGCTCCTTTTAAGACATTAAGCTCCGCAACTAACTTAGACAAGCTCTGGAACAACGATGCTTCATAAACATCGATTATTTTCAGCTGCTTGTTTAAAAGCGATGCTTTATATGCATCGATTATAAATGATGTTTTATGAACATTGATTCCACCAATAATTTTGTTATTTGACCTAAAAGCACTATGTGCTGCTTTAAGCGGCAAGTCTCACGACTTACCCATTTACTTGAGACATCAAACATGTCACAAACTGGGGGATGCTCACTGGGGTATTGGTCTGGTGGTTTACGGCGTGTGGCGTGCAACACACCCATTATGAGAAAGTGTCAGGAAGAGGCGGACGATTAATAGAAGTAAGAGAGTAGTGGGTGTAAGGGCTGAACGCTCTTCCCTCATAATGGAAACGTGACGGTCACCACCTTTTACACAACCCCACTTCTCCACTACTTAACTGCCTTCACTTCCTACGAGATCAAGGTGTGCTCGCTAATAACTTGTATAAATAGGTTTTCAACCTATTTCGACAAAAATAAGAAGTGATCAACACAAGTATCCAGAAAACACCGAGAACTGATATCTTACATGTTGCAAGCCAGTTCCACATTCTGATACAAGTCATAAAATAGCCACACTTTCGTAATTTAACATTCTAATCTCAACACCTTCTTCGCTTCCCTCCCTAAGATCAACCCTTATCCTTCACTTTGTGACCGAATTGAATCTGGAATGGCCATTTCTTGGTTTAGGCCAGAGTCTTACAGATTGATCTCTCGAATCTAAAATTACTCCTGTGCAGTACATTTGTTTAGGGTTTGAATTCGCTTCTTATCAACACACCCAAATTTACCAAAACAATGTAATCGGTTTTACCCCAAAACACCCACAACACCCACGGCCCACTATGTCGTGAGTGGAAGTGACTAACGCATTTATAACTTCTAAAACATTAGCATGTTGGCTCCGTAGCAAATTCTCATTTTGTCGTAGCTAATTGAGTCATCTATTGCTACGATTTAGGACTCAGTGGGTAACAGGACTCAATAGCCACGGATATACAAATCACTGCATATGGAAGTGGCTAAAAGTTGATATTTGTAGTGTATTAGTAACGGCACCAAGTAATGAGAAGAAGTAACGAATCATAACCACGTTGACATCATCCTTTCCAATGAGGTTGTAATAATGACTTGAATCATTACCCTAACGTGATCTTCTGCCGCATATATCAAACATAATCGCAAGTCAGACATAATGTACATAGTGTATATATTTGGTAGGCTCGAAGATGTTTAAAATTACGGCCTACGGTTATACCGGCGCACGCGCCTATTGAGACGCGAAAGACGGGCCGATTCACAGATTTAGGGTGCTTGTATGATCTAAGGTCACGACCAGTTTCTAAGTAATGTATGTAACACAATATTGGTTGTCGGTTTGACCAGATTGGAATGTGACACTAAACTAAGGCGTGAGAAGGTTGTAAACAGCAGTAGATACAGGTGTCGAATCCACCACCTAATCTCCGGCCTAAGTCGGCTAACTTTGATCAAGTTCTTGTCTCTTATAATGGCAAGTCTGCCATTATCTGTGGTCTCAATGGATGGTTACTATCAACTAAGCGTAATTAACTAATTCCTTTAGTATTAGCCGTTGTTCACAGTAGTACAACTAATCACAAATCAACATTACTCAAAGATCAAACTTATCCAAAACGGATATCCTAATCACAATTGTAGTATTTCTCCCAAGCACTGTCATTTTTCAGGTACAAACACCGAGGATCAAAGCATTCAATGAAGGTGAATAACAAGATCAACATAGACCGAGATCCGACTACGAGCATACAGCATGGCATACTGCGGAAGGTAAACAAGTCGATTACAAGATGGTAATTACCTCAAATAATAAAGCACAATCAAGAACAAATCAAAATATGAACCAAACTCATCAAATGATTATGGATTTCATCTAACCCTAGCAATAAAAATCGAACATGGTTAAGATACAAAGTAAACTACAAATTGAAACTAAGTGAAGCCACTGGCTAGCCTGAGCATACTCCATTCACTCTCTCATCGCTTACATTTATACATCCAAGGAAAATATCTCAAACCCTAATTTCATTATAAAATAGAAATTAATTGAAACTACTCTCACCCACGTCGCTCGATCCTCTTAATCGAGTGTCGACTCTTGTTCAATCACCTGCGAGAACGCCATGCATCGACTGGTGGTACAAACCCTAGCTTTCAATCATCTCAACCCTAGCTTCTAGGTATGTGAGAAGCTACGGATGGAGATGAGTGATGTGAGGGTGGTAGAGAAGGTGGGGATGGCTCTGACGCGGCTGACAGAAGAAGGAGATGGTGGTGATGATGAACTCTGCACTGGTATGGGAGGTGGAGGAGAAGGTATGGTTTCTGCAGGTGCGGGTGTAGAAGAAAGAGAAGATGAAGAAGGAATGGATTAGGTCGATGGGGTGTATAGGGTAGGGAGTTTTGTTGTGAAGCGGAGGCATCGAATGTCTGATGGGACGAGCCGAAGCGAGCGTAGGATGAGGAGTAGATGATCTGAGCGGGCTGAGATAGAATTGGGACGATTTGGTGTTGCACGAGAGCAGACGAACTCGATGCTCGTGGAGGAAGCGGCCAGTAGGATGTAGCCAGATGTGATCTTAACGGCCCAGGTGGGACGGGCTCGGATCCGGGTCGTGGGTAGCTCTTAGCCCATGTCTTCCTTGTTGGGTTGCAAGCTCGATTCGCGCGTGGGCTTTGGCTATCTGCTCCATAGATGCTCGACTCCAATTCTTTGCTCTTTGGCTCCTCAAATTCTCCGAGCTTTATTTATTACCTAAAAACACAAAATTAATTAATACAAATATTTATTCTTGAAAACAAAGAAAACACAGAATATGGGATAATATCCGATTTCTAAAGCGCAAAAGATGAGTAAAATGCCAATAAAAGGTGTATAAATATGCACTATTTGGCACTCATCAAATACCCCCAAACCTGAATTTTACTTGTCCTCAAGTGAAACAGAAATAAGAAATCCTAACTATACCATCTGTCGTAGGTCTCTCGAATGCATTTAGCGCTATGCACTAAGCCTTTAAACCCCTAGGTGTCCCTAGTGGACGAGTTGTAGTCTCGTGAGGGTTTACAAGAGGTGTACCCACAAAACCTTCTCCAACTTCGAGTGTAAAAGAGTCTCAAGCATCCAGAAGCTATGAGGACATAGAGTTTCTGCATGCTAGTAATGAAGTTAGAACTATCGAAGAACGCATTCTCATCCTTAAGTGCTTGAGCGAGAAGTAACCATACCATATGAAAGAATTCGGATTCGATTGTGATCATAAGTCTCAACTTCTGCCTCACCATTAGGGTTTTATGATAATTGCACTCAAAAAGATCGCTTTTTAGTCTCTCATGTGTGCGAGCGGGAATAAAGAGAGAAATCCCGCACACGTTGTAGGTAAGAAGGATAACCTTCCGAAATAAAATCTGGAGACTCCACAGAAGTGTGGATAAAAAGAATCTTTTTCTGATGATCTCTAAGAAAGGAAAATCAACCATTAGCAAGGGTGGGAGTACTCACTCACTTCTCACCCGATCGGCAACTAACATCACTCTCTCATAAGAAACCATAGAAACGTCTTCAATCTTCGGTCTTCGGTCTTCAGTCTTCAACTATTGATGACGAACTTCGAACTACAAAACTTAATAATAATTTTTTTTTTTTTTTTTTTTTTTTTTAACTTTGTGGTAACTAAACACGTGAAAATAAACTACAATTTTTTTTTTTTTTTTTTTTTTTTTTGTTACAATAAAACGATAAACTCAATTTTTCACAAACTTCATTAATTCTCATCTTATTTTCTTTTCTTTGTTGCACATAAACCTTGGACTATATCAATTTTTCTTTCAATATTCGATTACTGCTCCAGTTGCTTGATGATGATGTGTTTCTATGGGTCTTGCTTGATTGAGAGAGAGAGATGCTAGCTGCAAATCGATATTTAGAAGGAGTTTTCATCTTTAGACGTCACCCTCATGATTGACGGAATTAGCACTCAAGAGATCAAAAGTAGTGCTTGAAAGTGGTGCGAAGTTGGGTAGCTCACCATTCCTACCCGGAATTGACGTACGGTGACACACACTCTAAAAGCTTTTCTAGAAAGTCACAAAGAGTGAAGGTCGGTACCTCGCTTGATGTAAAATGGGTAGTCTCCACTATGGGTGATCACAATTCTACTACCGAATATCTAAACAGCACCTAATTCGCCCTCCGGTATGGTTAAATCCAACTTTAACGCTCTAATCTACTAAGGAACCCGATTGCGTTTTCCAGTACTTCCAAGTTTTGTTATTTCGGTCAGATTCTCTATGTAAACATAGCTAGAAGCATGCTAGTGACTCTAAAATCTCTAAAAGTTGGAGGTTTTTACAAAAAGAGTTTTGGAATTTTTGAATTTTTTTTTTTTTTTTTTTTTTTTGAAAGTAAAAGATTAAATAAAGACTAAAAACTCTAAATGCAAATGCACCCCCAAACCTAAATCAAACATTGTCCTCAATGTGTCTACATATAGAAAAAATTTAAACAGTCACATATCGAGAGAACAATGCTGAAAAGATAAAAAGGGAAGAGATTACCGGATGTCGGCAAGAGCAAGGTTGAGCTTCATTCGTCAAGGCTAAAATCCAACAATCTCAATGGTGATTATATCGGATTAGCATAATATATGTGCAAGAAGACTCAACCGAATCAAGAAAAGAAAAATTTAACAAGTCCTATCTGGATTATATACAAAAATTCACCATAAACTAACAATCTAAAGAGTTGAGGATCAACCCAATAGACGATATGTACACACATTAACAGCCTTACACAAATATAATATGAGAGTGCACGTAAGGCTGCAAATGGGAATGAGTTTCCCCAAACCTAAACTTGTGAACGGGTGTGTTTGTGAGAACAAAATCTTGCAATTTTAAAGGTACATCATGCAAAAGGTCTAACTCAAAATGAGTTTTGCTAATTACGAGTGAGACATACATATTCCAAGCTGTGGCTCCTTAAGAGTGTTATACTTTGATGCAAAATAGTCCAAGAGGACTTGGGAAGCACAAAGTTCTAGGCCTAAGTTAGGCATTTTCGGAAAAGTTGGTTTTGCAATTTTGTGACAAACTACACCTAGGTTGGGTGAAGGAGTTTCAATTTGTGACTCGGGAGAGAAGTTAGGTACATCTAGGTTGTTTTCATTTTTAAAATCATTTGTACCATCACACACTTTCCTAAAGTCAAAAGAGGGTAAATCATGTTCACTTTCACAGGATAATTGCACGGAGTTCCACATCAATATCACATGCATGAATATCGGAAGAAGCATCATTCATAGGGTTCACGGGAGAGACACTTAATGTCTCGAACCTAAAGATTCTATTACATTTTCAAAATACACATGCTCTTCATATTCATCGTAAATAAATCGTCATCGTCATAGCAAAAATCATCTCCATTCAAAATTGTAGTATTTTTAGTGTACTCATCTACCTCGGAATTGGTTCATATTGATATTGGTGCATGAGTAAGACTAGAAACACTATTTTCAATCTATCATTTTGTAACTCCGTCGGGTTCCTTTGAAGAATCATCTTGAGTTGTTCCATTCGAAGGAGAGTCTTCACTAGTGGGTATGCATTCTCGTATGGATATTCAATGTATGGTTGTGCATGAGTTCCTAGAGAAGGGAAATTCGAGACATGTTCTTTATATGGATGGTCATGCATTACTTTCATTTCAAGCCTAGCATTTTGCTCCATGAAAGTGTTTCCATTATCGATTGCAAACTAGGAGTTGGGGAGTATAAAATTGTTCATCTCCCCTTTGTGGTGGATGATGTATGTGATCATAATGATTAGGGTATGTGAGATCGGGGCCCCGAGAAGGCCCGTAAAGTTTCCCTAAAGTCACTATGGTATGTGGGGTGTTTATCGTCACTGATAGGCGCCCGTGAAGCAAGCTCTCTAAGGGATTTATTTGTTCCATCCCCAGATGCAGACCAATATCCTGACATGATTTATCAAATTGAACTCACAATCTAATTTGGTTTATGTGGGTTTGTTTGGTTTAAATGGGTTCATTTTTGGTTTTGTTGGGAAATTTTGGTTTGTGTGGGTTTTGGTTTGTTTGGGATTTGCTGTTTGAAGCCCAGGTAGATCTAAGTGTAACCCAACAATTGAATGAGTATAGCCTAGAGTAAGTTGAGATGGGCTGAGTTTTGTTGCACCGGCCACGGTGGAGGCTAATCTATGTGGGTCGAAATTGCCTAGAAAAACCCGCTTTAGGTTGAAGTGGGCTCTGTTCGATGTAAGCCCAAGTTATGGGTTCGGTGAGCCGGGCGATGGTTAGCCTAAGAAGCCCAGTGAGAAAGCTCAGCCCAGGGTGCTTGTGTTCTTGTGGGCTCAGTTTGGTGTAAGCCCAGATCCAGCAGTGGTGTAAATGTTCAACCCAAGTTATGGGCAAATGGGCTTAAAGCTTTGTGCTCACCGAGCAAGTGTGGCTTACGTTAGCCCTGTTTTGGGGTCAGTCGGCCAGCTTGATTGTGGGCTGGTTGTGCGAGTGCAAGTCCCGGGGTTTGGGCTTGCGGTTTGTTAAGCTTAGCTTGGCGGGGTTTGTAGCACAAGGAGTTTAGTCCGGTTTGTGCATAGCCCAGCACTGGTGAAAACAACACAGCACAAGACAATCAAAACTACACTTAAAGACTCTGATTTCTCAAGACTTAGCACACGCTACAATACTTGAATTTGGTCGAGAGATTGCACAGCAAGTGCAGGCCAGGTTGACACAAAGACAAAGTTAATTTTAGAGTAATCACACACGGCTGAGTGCGGCCAACCCCATTGAGCAAAGATTGTGGGTTTAAGACAAAGTTTACGGCCAAAGTTTCAAAGACAAGGTATCTAGCAAACACAGATTAAAAATGCAGCTCAAGATTATGCAAGTTTCACCGGGTCAGCAGATTCAACAGTGGACACAACCGACAATGCACTGTTATTTAAGCCTCACGACAATGGGAGCTCAATAATTCACACAGGGGTTTTGCACAAAGTTTCAAAGATTGTTATTTCAATAACACATTCATTCAACTAATGTATTGGTTCACGTGTCGAAAGACTCAGTAGAGTTCTAGCTCACCAGAGGTTTTAGAGCTCTAGCATCAGATGAGTATCACCATTTCGGCTCGGGGCGGAGGTTTTCAGGTTTCAATGGTTTGTGAGCGCTTTTGTCTGGTTCAAGCATGCATTCGGGGTGTGTGCTAAGCTCGGGGATTCACAATCAACCCCCAACACTACAAGGCGGTTCAAGGTCTACAGTGCCTAATGGGTTTTCACTGGGTTTCAAGCATGCATTAAGTAAGTTCAGAGTTGTGCAGCTAGTCTGGCGATCAAAGTTATAGCACAAGCTAGTACTTCCAGGGGACCGCACTTGCACAAAGCGGGGCAATGGCTCAACACACGTTCGGGTAGTTCGGTGCACACAAGTCACCGTGGTTATGACCAAGGGTTCTGAGATGTGTATGCACAGATGGTTACGAGAACTTGCGGTCACAAGCTCGGGGTTTTACAAACAAAGGTGCTCGGGGTTTACAACACATCACAGGATTCAACGGGTCGGTTGACCCTTTTGGTTTTGAATGGGCTTGCGGGGTTAAGTTGGAGCCAACTCACGACGAGGGTCGAGGATTACAACTCGACTACGGCTCAATAACGACAACATGACGTAACTCAAACCAGGGGGCTGGAGTTGAGGGCAGATGGCACCCACTCATATCAATTCAATCGATGCACTAAAGTTGACAGGATAAACTCTGGAGGTTGATAAGGTTTCCTATGTTCAAACATGTAGCTGGGGCTAGCAGATTAACATGTGGCTCACAAGGTCTTGGACAAAATGGTAATTCATGTACAAGGAGTTGTCGTAGCTTGGCTCAACAGCTCACACAAGGTACGGGGCACTGGGAGTGAGTCAAGCTTTGATTATTGTAAGTGAGTCTTAAAAATACGGTACGGGAGTTATACGCTGTGTGGTAGACCAAGGGGTTGGCGACAGCCAGGTCTCCACCCTGCAGTTCATATACACTCGTGCTCGGGTCACCTCCTCAACCAAACCGCAGGACGTGTAAAATGCCGGCTAGCCTTGCGGGCAGTGGCTCACCAGGGCATGGAATGATGCGAGTTTAGGGTTGAGCTCGACGGGTTTCGGGGTTACACACTAACCCTCTTGTCACCGAAATAGAGCTCGAGAGGTGGTCTCGCTCCCGGGGTTTAGCACAAGGTTACGGTTGAGCATAAATGACACCAGAGCATACCCGGGAGGTTTAGTGGCATACGTGGATCTAACCTCAAGTCTGCGCCTAGCCGCGTCTTTCTCCCCTTTGGCAAGCACCCAATTCCCGGCAAACAGGGCATCAAAGGGATTGGGCGGCGGTTGCGGCTAGCAGCTGTAATCTGCTCCTTGCCCCCTCCCTTGGGCTTGCATAGTAGCTCAGCAGACACCTGCTATCTCAGCAAAATATTCTCAGTTCCCAAAACCTCACAGGTTAAAGCAAAGAGACAAGTATCAACACTGACACAGGGGGGGAAGTAATTTGGACCTAACACGTAGGCTAATATGCCGGGGCAATGATATTTATGCGGTTATAAATTCAACTCCAAGGCTAAATAGGATCATGGGATAGATTAATGAGGGATGGTTACACTAAATGATATTACTAGGTAAAGATGCAGATATGCAAATATGATGAACTAACTAAGATGCAATGAAGATGCAAACAATAAGAAAACTAACAGCTACACTATACTGATAAAGGATTAAAATAACTTCAAAACAAATATGCACGGGGGTCAAAGTTGATTGAAGAAAAAAATTACGCCTAAACAATAATGTAAAGCAAATATAAATACAGATATGAACTCGGTTAAGACCAGGCACAAAAATCGGCAAAGGCACTCAAGCGAGTCCGGCATGCGGCGCCAAAACTTGGTAGGCCTGAGAAGATGTTTGGTACGGCCTCACGGTTATACCGCAAGTGCACGGCGCCTATTGGAGACGCAGAAAGTACGGGTCGATCCACGAGACGAGGTGCTTTGTATGATCTAAGGCTTGCTTGACCGAAGTTTAGTAATGTATGTAACACAATATTGGTTGTCGAAGCGGACCAGATTAAATGGTAACACTAAACTAAGGCGAGAAAAGGTTGTAAACAAGTAGAGATACTAGGGTGTCGAATCCACCACCTAATCTCGGCTAAGTCAGTTGAACTTTGATCGAGTTCTTGTCCCTTATAATGGCAAAGTCTGCCATTATCCAGGTCTCACGATGGTTTCTATCAACTAAGGCAATTAACTAATTCCTAGTATTAGCTGTCTTGTCATAGTACGCCTAATCACAACCGCCTTTCATTACCGAGGTGATCAAACTTATCCTAAGATGTGGTATTCTAATCACAATTAAAGTATTTCTCCCAAGCACTAAATGTCTTTCAGGGTACAAACAGTCTGAGATCAAAGCATTCAATGAAGTGTGAATTGTAACAAGATCGACATAGAATTTATCAGGCTACGGGCATACATGGCATACTGCGGAAGGTAAAATGTTGATTGTTAAGATTATAATTACCCCAAATAATAAAGCACAATCAAGAACAAATCAAAATATGAACTAAACTCATCAAATGATTATGGATTTCATCTAACCCTAGCAATAAAAATCGAACATGGTTAAGATACAAAGTAAACTACAAATTGAAACTAAGTAAGACTGCTAGCCTGCATACCCCATTTCACTTTCTTGTTATACATCCAGGAAAATATCTCAAACCCTAATTTCATTATAAAATAGAAATTAATGAAACTACTCTCACCCATCGTCGCCCAATCCTCTTAATCAAGTGTCATCTCTTGTTCAATCACCTCTCGAGAACGCCATGCATCGACCCAGTGGGTACAAACCTGGCACTGAATCATCTCAACCCTAGCTTGAGTATGTGAGAAGCCTTCTGGGGATGGTGATGTGATGGTGGTAGAGAAGGTGGTGATGGCTCTGACGCGGCTGACAGAAGAAGGAGATGGTGGTGATGATGAACTCGTGACCGGTATGGGAGGCAGGAGGAGAAGGTATGGTTAACGAAGTGCGGTGTAGAAGAAAGAGAAGATGAAGAGGGAATGGATTAGGTCGATGGGGTGTATAGGTAGGGAGTTTTGTTGTGAAGCGAGGCATCGAATGCTGATGGGACGGAGCGACGACGTAGGATGAGGTAGATGATACGAGCAGGCCGAGATAGAATTGGGACGATTTGGTGTTGCACGAGAGCGGCGAACTCGATGCTCGTGGAGGAAGCGGCAGAAGTAGGATGTAGCAGATGTGATCTTAGCTGAGTGGACGGACTCGGATCGGTCGTGGGACAGCTCTTTCTTGTCTTCCTTATGGGTTACGGCCCGGTCGCGCGTGGGCTTTGGCTATGCACTCCATAGATGCTCGACTCAGTCTTTGCTCTTTGGCTCCTGAAATTCTCCCAGAGCTTTATTTATTACCTAAAACACAAAATTGAGTAATACAAATATTTATTTATTCTTGAAAACAAAGAAAACACGAGAATATGGGATAATATCGGTTCTAAGCGCGAAAGATGAGTAAAATACCCGATAAAAAGGTGTATAAATATGCCTTATTGGCACTCAATCAATATTACTCTAGTGATGTGACATGATCATAATAGTATGATCATAATATTAAGGAATTAAACTACGAAGTATAACGCTTAACTTTTGAACTTCGTAGATATGACATCGACATAATCTTGTATATAGTGTTATGATTATGTGAATGGGCTATGGTGAAGATTTTATCTAGAAACAATGTTTTACATTTGTTTAAAGGAAGTACATTCATGAACTTGTTTTTCGTGAATCGAAAGGGAAATCATTAGGCTTATTGGTCCTATTTATTCATTGCAAATATTTACATGACCAATATGTGTGAGATGGTAGAACGGATCTTAACTTATGTTATGTATCTTGGTATAACTAATCACAATGCCTGACATATGATTTGGTATGACTGGTTTTAGTTAATTGGTGTAACCGATCCTAAGTAATCACCATGTGATGGTATGATCGATCCTTGTAATTTGTGTGACCGATCATGAGTGTGTGTGGCCCGATCCTTGTAATGGTGTAACCGATCCACGATGGTAACTAGTGTGAACGATCATAAGCAATACCATATGATATGGAACCGATCCTTTTAACTGGTGTAACCGATCCCAGTGACTGGTGTGACCGATCACAAGTATTTTCATATTTAGGTATAACCGATCCTAGTGGTTGGTAGAACCGATTGAACCCATATATGTGATTTGATATGATTAATCACATAGTAGTCTTGGAATACATGCAAACCAATTCTAAACTTTTTTGGAAGTGTGGTATAACCGATTCCAAGAATGTAAATATGAAATAAGGATTTACAGTGAAAAGATGTCAACATACTTTGAACACGAGCGGTAAGTTTTATCATTTATTGTTCAAAGATATTCCTTGGTACTCAAGGTGATCCTGTGCCGAAATAAATTAAGAATCTTTTAATTAAGGTTGTTAGTTTTATATGCTTTAATTACCAACAATTAATGCATATCTCTAGAGAATAAAAATTAGTAATGTGCATTTACTAATTGGAGATTTTCTATTGAGAGATTTCGGAAATATTGGACAAGCATTTATTGGAATCGGGAAAAACTAATTTTGCTATTCATTGCATATCTTGAGAATATCTTCGGTTTTGGAAATTCCTTGGTGTCCAAACAACCTTGGTCTATAAATACCTAAATTTGCATTTCTAGCAAACTATCCTAAGAGCCATGAAAACTTCATTTCTTGTTTTTTTGGGTGGAGCCGTCTATTCGGAGAGGAAAGTATCCTAATTAGGTAAAATCTCTAACGACCGCTCGTTTAAAGACTTTTGTGGGATCAAGAAGCTCTACGAGTACCGTTGGTGGGAAACTAGATAATTGCAGTGTTATTAGTTTTCGATTGATTTGATTGACTAACGGTTGTTGAAACTTTGATTGCATCTAGTTTGTTTATGCTTGAGAATCTTATCTTCTGATATAAGATTTACTCAAACTAGATCAGAGTATCGACGTGATCTTTGAAACTGTTGTTAGATCTAAATACATCTTGGGATAATATATTCTGAACATAATCCTTTTTGTGCGTGATTGATCACAAGAGATTCAAGTGGTGTTGTGCAGATTATTGAAGATTAAAGAAGATTTGAAGACGAAGAAGATTTCTTATTGGTTTTCGTATCTTGAGAATTTTGTGCACAAACCTTGATCATTTGGGATCCAACTAGAATCAAATTTATTCGATTGATTAGTTGCGTGAGATCGACATCGCTTTATAGTTTCTCTGTGAGGTCTATGTTGATTGAGTGTGAATCTATACTTGACTATTTCGGTAGTTAAAGTTAGATTGATTTAACTTGAGACAAAGGAGTTTATTAGATTAAACGGAACAACCTTTGTCAACGACTCATCTATATTTTGTAGCAAGATTGATTAGAGTGGTTACCAAACAGATTCTTCCATTGTTGTTTGGAATACGATCCAAAGGACTTGCTATTCACGTGTGTGACTCTAGAAGTCGAAGGCGCGGGGATACTAGGGGAACTAAGTATCTGGGGGTAGTCCTGCTTGGTCTCAACTATACGAATTTGGTATTAGATTTTGTATAACGGCTTAATTAGAGTATTCAAAACTGTACTAGGTCCTCTGGGTTTTTCGTTTGCGGTTTCCTCATTAACAAAATCTTGATGTGTCTTTTACTTTTCTATTTCACAATTATAATTGTTTTATGATAATTAAAAAGTAAAATACACATATACGTTAACTCGCATTACTTGATAGTGATCTATAGAGTTTAGTTATTACCGAACCTATTATCAAGTAACACACTTTGTTGTTGTATTATGCGGATCTTGTATCCATAGTCAATCACACAAGTTATCTTGTTGTCGTATTTTCTCTATCTCGTATCCATAGATGATCACACCAAGTGTGAACCAAATTGTCGTATTGTCTTGACTCTGTCCATAGACAATCACATTCGGTAGAGGACTTATAAGTGGATAAATAAAATATTGTGGTGTGTTTGGGTACCCTCGTCTTTTCAATTTGCAAAAAAAGCGCATCATGAAAACAATTTTACTTTTATAATTTCTAACTACCTATCTATTACCTAAGATGAGGAAGGATCCCCTCACACTCTTATTTTTATATTAACTCACACTTTGGGCGTCTTTTTTGTGAATAAAAACCAAACGATTAGGTATTTGAAACTAAGATTTTGGAAATATCTTCGTCTTACAAAGCTCTACATACCACCGAAAATGACCAAATTCTGAAATAAAAACCAAACGATTAGGTATTCGAAACAAGAGATAGCAAAACTTGCGAGTTCTACCGATAAATACTCTAACAGTTACTTCCTTCCTCAACCACTCATTAATTTGTATCAATTCTAACTCGATATCCAATATTCCTATTTAAATGGTTCTGCGATGAGCATGCCTTGATCCCGTTCTGGCATAAAATTGAGAGTCTGAACCAATGTTTCACTAGTGGCGAAAGGAGACTAGGGCAGGTTCAATTAGATATTTAGAGTTACGTATGTTTTTACATAAAATCCTTTATTTTAAGCCTTTTATTATATTTTCCTCCACAAAGTGAGATTTTTTTCTTACCATTCACCCTGACATTGTCCCTAACTACAGTGCTGCAAAATTGACCATGTATATCGGAAGCTAATAGAGCTTCGGACTTATTAACTAGCTGCCTATTTCATCTTCATTTGTTGAGTTTAAGCCTAGCATATTTGCTGAGGACATGAAGTCCATTATTTATTAGGATAAATAACATAAGATTTATTGTAGAAAAGGTTTCTTGTGATTATGAAACTAGAAGGTATAGAAAGAGATACAAAGTAAACGGAAGAAGAAGTAAAGAAATTTTATTATGATTTGTATGGCATACAGAGTTTAAGCATCTATTTATATAAATTAAAGAATCGATGTCGATGATATGTGAATCCTAATCGTAGGCATAAAGGTAGGTTTTTGTATTTATAAAACTTGTTTAATTTTTATATTTGTTTTTACTCTTTGTTTTCTTTTTGTTTTTTTGGTTGGAGTTACTTAATCATGCTCATGTTTTTAGATAAATACAAAATAGAAAAAGCAGGTTTAGAAGCGTCATTTTGATTATGTGCTTGTTTTTATACTAAATAAATTCATTGATTAACTGAAAATCTTACAATTGTCATCCTCTACTAGAGTAGAGATATAATCTGGAAAATCTTCTATAAAATGAAAAAAAAAATAGCTTCCTCTCTAGCTTTTCTTGCTATAAAATGAGCAGCATTATTACTTGGTCTGTTTACAGACTTACAAAACAAAAAATTACTACTATTAAATTTATTTTAAGAACATAAACAATATTCTGATTGTACCAATGAACCTGTAGATCATACCCGGCTATAGAATTCACCACTGCTTCACAGTCCATTTTGAAAATTACTCTAGTTGTGCTAAGATACTTCATCCAGTCAACAACTACCTCAAATACTTTGCATTCAAAATACTCAACCCCATATTCTTTTTCCACCTCCTGATTGAAGCATATTCCTTTCACCCCTAAATAGTTACCTGCAAAATTGCGCATTATTAGTCTTATACTTTCTTTTTTAGTTTGAGATATATAAGAGCCATCTATATTAATTTTCACAAACTCTTTATCTGGAGGTAACCAGATTTTTGTCAGCATGGTATTTGTAACAGAACTAGTATGAACAGTAGTCATCTCAGTACACTGAGTATGCAAATGATTTATTCTGGCAATAGTAATCCGCATATTAGGTTTTTTATTCTGAAATATAACTAAGCACCTTTCTTTCCACATGTGCAAGATCACACACATAAACTGCCGCGATTCAATTTTCCTCATTTAAACATAATGCAGGTGTGTTAGTATCTGCAGAATGAAACCAACTTATAACCCAGTTATCAAATTCAGCAAACTCATACTTAATGGCATCAATATTAACAAGGAGAGTGCACGTGCGATGCACGTCATCGGAATTTAGGTTTTACATAATTTTTTTTGCGGGCATATCCGGCGAGAACCGTGAAGAAGATGATGAATTAGTGCAATTTCTATTTGAAGGTCCTTATATATGTTCAGAATCTCAAATACGCCCCTAAAATAATTAGCATATCTAACAAAACCCCATTCTAATCTAACGTATGAGTTATAAATACGAAAGATATCCGATGGCTGACATGAATAGTTCAGACGAAAATGTTTTTCAAAATGAATTCAGATTTGACGGCTGAATTTTAAACCACGGAAATCTGACGACTACAAATAAATGAGCTTAAGATTGTGTTGATATCATTAAAAGGGAAGGAGGTGCTCATAACAAAACAGATGGCTCTAATAAAACTGCATTCCATAAATAGATGACTCATGGTTTCCTCATTGGTCCTACAGAAACAGCACCGAGTTCCAATGTCAAATTTATATTTAGCAATATTAGTTCTTACTGGAACTATTTGCTTAATACATTTCCAAACAAAGATTTGTACCCTATGTGGAACCTTAAATTTCCACAAATTTTTCCAGACATCTCTTGGGATGTTACTATTAGCAACAATGGAGTTAACTTCCCTTGTACATAAAGTGTTATAAGCACTTTTCACCGAAAATTTACCTTTTCTATCTGGCTTCCAAATCACGGAATCCTCACATGTGGTTGGTATTCTCACAATCATGAGAAAAGAGAGCATTAACAATATTAGTATTCCATTGTCTAGTACCTGTTAAGAACAAATCACAAACAAGAGTATAATTTTCATATATAGCTAGATGATCCTACAATAGGAACAGGTGGGTTATTCAATCCTATAACCCAGCAATCTAGCCAGATATTAACTTTAGTACCACTTCTAACTAACCACATGGTATTTTTTCGGTTTGGTTGAAATCTTTTTTCCCATAAAACCAATGGCTTCATCTATCACAACTACATTCATATGCTCTAACTTCAAATATTTAAAGTGCACAGTGAAAATGTGCTTATCAAATACATAATCCTTGAGTAGTACATGATTATAGTATTTTTGGACATGAAAGAGTACTCCATTAACCAACCAAGGTCCATCAACTATTACTTCATCTCTTTCAGCTTCATTATTTAACCTGACAAGCATCAGATTATTCCCATGATTCCAATCTCTTTGTTATGATATCTTCCCCAAAGGGAATTAATTTCTGATCTTATAACTCTCATATTCATTTAAGTCTTCTCCATCAATTTTCCTAGTACCCCATATGTCCATTGTTCTGCAGCTTCATTGACCATTTGATATGAACCCATTGTTCTTCTTCGATTAGCAGACATCTCAATATCCGCATGCCTTGGTTGTCTGGAAAGTTGGTTGATACGATCACCTTGATTGGAATACATAGCTTTTACCGAGAGATAGGTTTGTCGAAACTTTCCAATAAAATGTCTTTTGATTTGTGAATCTTCAATCTTTTTCCTAGTATTAATATACTAATGAGTCTTGAGATATTGGTTTCAGATATTTGATAAACTGGTCAAAAATATTTGATTTTGGGTTACCCTTTATAACTAAAAGTAGTTCCATAATATCAGAGAGAATAACTTGAAAATTTTGAATAATATGGTAACATGAAGTACCTCTGTTTTCTTCTACTAGATTGAATGCTAAAATCAAGGGAATTAATTGACTGAGATTTGAGAGCCAAACAATTTTAAAATTTCTGGTTGGGTTTACTGTTTTGAATCGGAGGTTAAGATTGATAGTATTCCATTTGAAGATCTAGGAAAGATGAGTAGGAGATCATGAGTAGCAGGAATAGATGTATCCTTACGGATTGTAAGACTAGCTTGTTGATTTTTTGTGTTTAGATGAATGAAGATAACCTTCTCGAACCACTAATTTGGACCATCATCGCAACGAAGATGGTTAGCACCTTCTTTGGCCACACCACTTTATTATTTTCCATTTGCAATATCCATCTTTGTCTCCACCACTGGGATTCCCACATAATGATTGATCATAGATCTGCAATATTCACAAACCCATTAGAAAAAAAATAAAATTGGAATTTGAAAAGTCTAAATATCTAAAACATAGTATAAGGAATTAAAGAGACTTAGATTGATTCCACAACCATCCATTAAATCCTAGCAAATGAAAACTTGTTAATCATGATAATCAAAGAAAAGAGTTTAATAAAATCAAAGAATCATAAGATTTTCAAAGTCGATTTTCAGAGTGAGTCGACTCGGCAGTCACCCGATCCTCAGAGTTGATTATGTGCTTGTTCTGAATCCTAACGTATCACATCATTTATTAATTGGTTGTTGAAAACTTGTTTGTGCCATGGTTAGCTTATGATGCTTGGCAGCGTGGGTGAGTGATACTGTAACTAGTCTGAACAAATTGAGATTCTCACATTTTTAACTAGTTTGCCCTGCCTTGCTCCGAAGGCTAGTATATAGCCGCTCTAATGTGTGCGTCGGTTTTCGTTTTGACCAAAATTTTGGTTTGTTAAGCATTTTTCATTATTAGAGCGTTTGGATACAAATTTGCTTCTGATTTCTGCTTCTCCAGAAGTCGAAGTGAGGAGCAGAAGCAGAAGTCAGAAGCAAAATTATTTTGCTTCACACAAAGTTAACTTTCGGCTTCTAGAAGTTGTTTTAAAATTTGACACCCAAACTGATTTCTGACTTTTCGACTTCTAGAAGTCAAAAAACTACTTCTAATGTGCTATCTAAACAGGCTATATATATAAACGCTTTATGTGAAACAACTACAATATAACCCCTATAAAATAATAGCGTTGGGACCGACAAAATTTATCAATTTATCACGATATTAAATAATCACATAAATTAATAATTATTAAATTATATATTAATTAGTTTTTCAAAATATTGTTTAAGTAATAATCAACATAATAACCAATACACCTTATTCCTTTGCAAATTGTTTTCATCATTGTAAGATTCGTTCAATGGATGACACCGTATCAAAGAAAAGTGTAGCGTTAGATAATAAAGGAATTAGAGAATTGCAAAATTTAATCAATGGATTGAATTATCACAGTGGAATGGATTTAAACTGCCCTCAAAAGGATATATCATTTCAGATTTGTTGATTGACGAAGAAATAACTGAGAGTGTCATGGGAAAAAAAGAAAGCGATGATGTGGAAGTTGAAGATGAAAGTGTAGTAACAGGAAACGAAGATATTGAATAGGCTTTTATTGCATCTGGAAACGACAACACCAAAAACTCTTTTAATGTTAAGAAAAATCCAAGATGAAATTCAATGTGACATCAATTTTAAGAAAAGCCAAGTCACAATTGAATCATTCTTTACCAAATTAGCGTAAATGTAAAACTAAAATTATATAAATTGGAGAGTTATTAACTTATATATTCGAAGGGACCTATAGAAAGCTAAAAAAAAGTTATTATTTATAAATTTAGCACGCTGGTCCCGACTCATGACCGGTAAAAATTATTAATTTATTGCGGATTAAATTATAGGGGTTCTACTGTATGTGGAGTGTTTATTTACTTGGGCTTTGGCTTTGAAAGATTTTGAAGGTGCTGATTCTTTAGAAGCTATGAATCATTGGTACAATATTTATTTTGCTTCTCAGTAAATTTGGTGGCTTGTACCATCTTACTTTTTGTTTATGTTTTTCTCCTTTTTGGATTTAGGGTGGTACAGGCCTTTTTGTACCCTCTATTTTTTGATCCATAAAATCTCTTCTTTACCGATAAAAAAAAAAAAAAAAAAAACGCTTTATGTGAAACGTGTGAATTTCCCATACCCCTATCACATTAAATGTTTATACCGGCATCCCCATATGTTTTTCCGAGTCAAAATCGTGCATTCCAAGTGAAATGTCCCGATAATACCTAAAACTAGATTTTTGCCCGTGCTATGCACTGGGCATTTTCTTTTAATTTGATGTGCGCGGGGCGATGCATTTTTGATTTGGTACGGCGGGATGCATACATTAAATATATAGAAAAAAAATAAGAAATATGTGTGGATATTATTTATCTTTTCTTTTTATTTTCGCAGAAAACATGTATTTAATATGTGAAATATGTGATACGCATCGGGCACGGGGCTTTGTCTGGCCCCGTGACGATGATACGGTATGCGCGGGGCTTCGCTCCGCCCCGTGGAGATGTATTTTTGATTTGACGTGCGCGGGGCTTCTCCCCGCCCCGTGGAAATGTATTTTTGAGTTGATGTGCGCGTGGCTTCATCCGCCCCGTGGCAATGCATTTTTGATTTGGCATGGTGGGCCAAATATATACATTAAATAGGTAGAGCAAAGATATGAAATATGTGCGGATTTCATTTATTTTTTTTCCTTTTATTTTCCGATCCGCGAGTTATAACCCCAAAGGTGTCACTATCCGTCCACAAAAAACCCATCAAAACAAAAGTAACACAAAACCCCCAAAAAAACAAAAGTAACACAAAAACCACAAAGAATTTGATGAAACCAATTTTGGTTTCATCATAAAATTTGATGAAACCAATTATGAAATTTGGGGTTTTTGTATCAATTTTTAAAATTTTAGGGTTTTTGTATCAATTTTGTTTAAGATGAAGTTTTAATGGATCCCAACATTTGAACGGGGTTTTTGTACCACAAGTTTGGTCACCTTGAATTTTTATGACTAGTTCTGTTGTACAAATTAAAACATAAAGAAAAAAAAAGTCCACATATTTCAAGCATATTTTTTGCGAAAATAAATACAACATGCAAAATTATGTAAAACGTAATTTTCTTAATTACCCTTCTCATTCAAGAAAGGCACGACTATTTTAGTCACTACACAGGATTTTATCCTACCGTTCAAGAGAAAAAAAAAAAGAGGATTCTATCCATGCGTACAATGTGGGCTCTATATCATGGGGAGCTAATCACACGGTTTGTTTTCTTGCTAATTCTCTATATAAAAATAGAGTTTTTTCGAGCGACGTGGTTAACCGGAGTTTCTGGTTCATTTTGGCCGCACCAATATTTTTTAAAGGAAATTAATTTAATGTGCTTAATGAAATGTGGAAATAATTTATGGTCCCACAAGATTTTTTTTTAATGGAAAACGTATTTTTTGTTGCCTAAAGTAATTATCTCAAAAATACAGTGTTGCCAAAAATACATGCAATAAAAAATCAGTCATACATTACCGATCTGGGGGAAAATATGTGTAGCCCAAATTTCCTTTTTTCTTTATAGCAAACCCGCCATTAAGTTACTATATATATGAAACCCATAATTAACTTTAATACTACTAGTTTTACTAGACTAACCTTTGATTTTACAAAACTAGTGACAAAACCCCTAGGTGAACAAACTAGTGATAAGAAAAAACCAGTCATATTATTTTTAACAAATAAAAACAATTTCATTAAAAAGTGGCACAAAAAACCCAGGTCAAATAATAATGATCAAATTTAGTTTTTTTTAACTTTAAAAAAACCCAACCGTACCCTTTTAGCTTTTCTTCTTCTTCTTTCGTCTCCTTCTCCCACCACCATTATCTCCACGAACACCAACAATAATGGATATCCACGAACACCATCATCACCCAGTGACAACAATGGATCTCCTCAGACCATCATCACCAGCGAGAAGAATAAGAGTAAATTGTGTTTCTATTCTTTGTATAAGTGACGATTTTGCGGTTAGGGTTTCGATTTGTTACGAAATTGAAGAACGAGCAGCAACAACGTTGAATCGGATCGAGGACATGGCAAAGAATGGCTTAAGAATGGTCATTTGTTGTGAGACTCGAGAAGAATGGTTGGATATGAGATGAAACTAGGGTTTGTTGCTTCCGAGACCGTAGTTAAAGTTGGGTTTGGTTCAGATTTACTGAGATTGGGAGGAAGATGAAGATGGAATTGATGATGAGGACTTATGTTGAGATTCAAGGTCTCGTGAAAGAATGGGTTTCTTTGAGATCGATTCTTTGTTGTCGATTGAGGTTCTGAGAAATGTTGTTGTTGGTACGGGGAAGATGTTGATGGGTTATGTGTGATAATGAACGGATCGTTTAACAAGTGCAATTGAGTTCAAATGAGCTCATAGATGAAATTCAAGTTGTTGATTGTTGAATTGAAGATGGGTAATGACCCGAACTTGAAGTTGAGATGGTGAAGTTAGGGTTTCTCAATTTGTGTCCGAATGGGTATGAGTTTGCTTTGGTGAAGTTGATGAAGAATTAGGGTTAGTATTGAAGATTAAGATGATACGAGAGAAGGTGGAGATTCAAATGAAGAAGGATCTGTTGGTGAAACTGAACTGGAATGAAGAATTGCGGTGATGGTGAAGCTAAGAAGGTTCAAGGAGCTGTATGAGCTAGCTATTGTTGGTGCCTGGCTCAACAGTGCAGAAATGAAGCTTTAGAGCAATTGCATGTGTTGATTTTGATTTCTACAATAAATTGAAGATGATGCATCGCAGGTGGGGTTGTTGTTTGTCAAGTAAAGAGTTGCGGGGTTGCAACCGCAATGGTGAGAATGTTTGGTTTTGAACCGAGCTGCGGCTCGGATGGTCGAAAATATACGGAACTCGGCACGGAATCATGGTTTGTAATTTTTCTTGTAGTTGAATTACGAAGAAACCAATTATGGTTTCATCTTATTTATGATGAAACCAAATATGGTTTCATCGTATTATGATGAAACCAAACCTGGTTTCATCTATTTTAGCTATGGAGATGATGGTAGTGGTGGTCTTGGTGCCATTGGTAGTCGAAGATGGAGGTGGTATGTAAATCTTGGTGCCACTTTGGTGGCGGCGATGCGGTGGATTTCAATGGCGACATGGGTGATGACGTTCGGCGGTGGTGGTGGCGGCAACAGTCTTTGTAGTCGGTGATGGTGGTGGGCGGTCGTGGTGCAGGTGGCGGTGCGGCATGTGTTGGCGGTGGCTGGTAGTGGTGGTGCAATGGCGCGGTGCTGGTGGTGCTGGTCGGCAGTGGTGCTGGTGGTTGGTGATGACGATGGACGGTTGTGGTGCTGGTGGTGGTGCTGGATGGTGGAGGTGGCTGGTAGTGGTGGTGCAATGACGCGTTGCGGCGGACTGTGGTAATGGTGGCGGCGCGGTGGTGGTGGTAGTTGGTCACGGTGGTTGGCGGTGGTGTTGGTCGTGGTGGTTATTGGTGAAATGACAATATGTGGAAAAATGATGAAACCAATTTCGGTTTCATCTATTTTTGGTGAAACCAATTTTGGTTCCATCATTTTTTCAGTTTGCTTTCATCATTTTTTCTTATTTCAGTTTGGTTGCATCATTTTTTTCTCATTTGTTGAACATTGATCAATCAAATTGATTGTTTGTGGTGGTGGCGGCTGGTTGGTGGTGGTGGTCGGTGATAATGATGGTGTTGCTCGGTGACGGTGGTGGTTGTCATCAACGGTGGTCTGTGGTTGTGGTCGGTGGCTGCGGTGACGGTGGTGGTGGCTGTTGGTGACGGCGGCGGTTGGCAGTGGTGGTGATGGTGGTGGTTGGCGACGACGGCGGTGGTTGGCGACGACGGCGGTGGTGGCGGTCGGGCGGCGGTGGTTGGTTGGCGGCGGTGGCGCTGCATGCAACACGGTGGTGGTTCTATTTGGTGGTGTTATTTTGTGGTGGTGATAATATATAGAAATTAATGGTGGGGTTGATTTTTATTTTTGTTAGGGTGATTTAAAATTAAAGGTGGGGTTGTTTTTATTTTTGTTGGGGTGATTTAAACTAGAAGGCTAATATAGACAATTTATGTTAAATGGGGTTTTTGTGAACAATTTGTTTTGTTGGAGTTTTTGTATATGGATAGTGACACCTTTGGGGTTATAACTCGCGAACCGTTGATTTTATTAATTATCTTATTAATTACCTTATTTTCTATAGTCAAAACCAAAAATTCGGTAAAAAGTAAAAACAGTCAAAACCAACCAAAAATATAGGAAAATCCCAACAATCAAGCTGGTTCATCACGCCCCGTCATCTTTCTTTTATCACGCCTTGTTATCTTTTCTTCCATTTGTTTTTCTTTCTTCAAGCTAAAATAATCCCAGATCTACTGTGGTTTCACCACTTAACATTAAATAAAACAAGAGAAACCCTATTATCACCTTCTTCATAGCTATCGGTGAGTTATCTTCATTCTTTTTCATTAATTTATGCTTCCAATTCATTCATTTATTTATCACCATATTTTACTGATTGCTTCATAATGATGGATGCATCTGATTCGTTTCTACTACTATATGTTTTATCTCCAATGTTGTTGTACCAAACCTTTGACAGGCAAATCACTCCATGCATTGGTGATAATTTGTTTTCTACTTTGGTAAAATATGTGATATTTTGATTTATCACTAGTCTTCATGTGATAAATATAATTTTCAGCAATTGTACTCGTTGTACTAAACCTTTTAGTGATAGAGACCCATGCATGTTTTGTTTGTTAACGGGTTATGTATGATTTTGGTTAGTTAGTTACACACATATGGATAGATTGTACTGTGTTTGTCTGTCATCAATTTTTGGGTGTCGATAATACTTGGTGATGATTTGTTTTCTGATTTGATGAATTGTGATAGTTTAATTTATCACATAATTTAGTTTTTGTGTGCAAAATTTTCATTTTTTTTTCTCGTATCATGGTCGTGACTACAGATTTTTCTTGGCAAAAGGGATAATTAGCACGATGGCAACACTGCGTGATAAAGAGACCGATCCTAATGAATCCAGCTCCGACGATGATCATCAGAACCCGAAGAAGATAGAAAACCGAAATTATCACGGTTCAAGTGTGATATCTAAAATTGTAACAATTAGTGAAATATGGAATTATCATACGTAGTAGGCATGATAACTAAGATTATCACCGGTTATAGTTAGTGAAATCTGCAAAAATCACATGTTTAAGTTGAAGTTGTAATTAATGTAATTATCAAAAATTAATAAATAATTATGATTTATAATAGTTGCAAGTTTCTCTAAATAACCATTTGATTCCTTCCATATTTGTGATAACTAAATTTATTCCATGATAATTAAGATTTTGACAAACAAAAATAGTTGTTTTTGTGAATATGGTAATTATCATCAATTTACTACACTTGATTTCTCGCAATTTAAGTGATAACTGCAAATTTTAAAATTGGTACATTTTCCTTGTTGGAAGATAAACCACGTCCGAATTCTGTTAACATATATAGTATCCCACTTAATTAGGATCCTAAAATTACGGAATCTTAAATATGTATGAGATAATAAAAAGTTGAATCTTCCGTTACAAAGTCAATTAACTAAATCGACTTAATTAACTGCCCACAAAAAACGCCTACTATTTGACCATTCAAATCAGCGTTTTTCTTATAAAGATATTTTTGTTAATAATTTGTTAATAATAACTAATGAGGGTTAATTAAGTCCATCTAAAACTATGGAATTATAGATCTAATCTAAAACCACTAATCTTAACCGTAGATTGTGAATTTTGGGCTACACATATATACCATCTTAATGATGGGGTTCTGGAAGAGAGAGGAACCAGATTTGGGTTCCTCAGAAATTTCCACTTACCGATTTCATCGTAAAAATCAAAATTAAATCAATCATGCATCAATCAGATAATCAATCAATCACATAATTAATAATTTAATTAAAAAAAATATTTAATGTCCAATGTCCACTTACAATTCTCAAAATCATTCTTTTCCTAATTACAAATCCATTCTATTAATTAAAACTAAGGAATAAGATTACACTTCCGATGAAAATTAAAAAGAAAAAAATTGATCAAGTTAGTTGGGTGTAACAACTTGTGAATCCGACGTTGTGGCTTTCGTGCAACTAAACTTTTTAGTGATCCTGTCGAATAATAATAAAAAAAATTGTTAGAAAAATGCAAAATTGTTCAATCATGTCCAACATAGAAAATATAAATGGTTAAAGTCGTTGGCTAATTGTCACATGATATTAAGTAAAAATTAAGAACGAGAAGACAGAAAACTTTGGTAGCAAATGCAATACAAAAGCATTCAATAATAATTTTCTTGAGATTTTCATTCCATAAAAATACAAAAATAAAAAAAACACGGGTTGTTTCCATATATATTATAGGATATACTCGATATCTTTTGGATGAAATTGTTGCAAAAAATAGATGTGAATCCAAAATTATAAAATGGTGTAAATCTTTAAGATATTGATTGATATTATTTCCCAAATATTTTTTTTTTTGTAAATTTTAAGATATTATTTTTTTTTATTTTTTTTACTGTAATAAAAGTATTATAATTAATTAAAACTTTACATAGTTGGTAGCCGAGCGACAAGCTGAGCACCAACTCCTTTTTGAATAGAAACGGCCAATCTATGAAAAATAAAACTACCTAGATCACTACCAGCGTCATGGCTAACTAAACGATTCTTCAGACGCTTGAAAAAACAAATAAAATCTTCACTAAGTTCCTCTAATGTAGTAAAATCCAATACACTCAAACCATAAACATACGAAGTACACTCATTCAAATATTTAAAACTGTAGTTGCAGGAAATCCCACAATACACCCCTCACTATATTTTGTTTAACTGATCCATTCAGAAGATAATAGATGAACAATCATGAATATTTATTAATAATTTTCTTAAAATGTTTACACAGGAAAATGGAATTACACTTAAGATCTTACTACATTCGCTCTGTTTCTCTCTCCTAATGACTTGCTTTCCAATCCAAAAAGAACTCTCCTACAACAGATTCACTCATCCCTTTATATAGGGTAATACATAGTGAATGACAGCTAAGCTGTCCTTTATTTTCGGGAATGTCTCGCGAAGTGTCGCGGCGTACAAGTATTAAATATTCGCGACACTTCTTAACTTTCGCCTTGATTTCATATCTTCCTATCGTCATCCAGTGCGTCATTCATATTTGACCCTCTGCGACTCACTCGCAATGTTGTTATCCGTTGTCTTCGCGAATTGTTGTTGTGGCGATATTATGATCCTACATCTTGCCTCTTCTCATGTCTTCTCTGCGAAGGAGAGAATGTCATGAGAATCAATATTTTGAACTGCCGCAACCGTTTATCCGTACTTGTTTTAGTTTCATCTTTCCATATGGACTTTATTGGCGAGATGTCTACTCCTCCATTCTATTCCTGACACGTTTCTTTCAATCGTTTATTCTTGACCATTCACGTCCCTTCTCACATTAAATGCTCTCGTTTCCCCCGAGGATGTTTCTCTCTATATATATTTTTCATATCTTTCTCTTTTCCTCTTTCGTCTTCTCTCTGCAACTTTCCTTTTATCTTCTTCTTCCACAAGTCAGCGCTTCTATTACTGCAAATCTTCGATCTTTTTTTTTTTATCATATCTTAATCTTCGATTCTTTATCCATTCCCATATTGATAATGGCTTCACTTAGTCGTATGTACAAACCTCGCTTTATTGAGACTCGAGAAAAGTTGCGGGATAAAGGTTTCACCCTTTCTACCATTCCTAATCTAGAATGTTCATCTATACTCACTGCCAAGCTTTTTTTCGATCATCAATGTGATGATCACAAGATTATTATTTCGCTAGGTCAACTTCTCGCAGGACTTCCCATTCCTTTGTATGATCTGAGAGATGCCGCTCTTTATGAAATCCTTTCCCATCCGAACTTCTCGCGAGCTTTGTCTATCAATTAAGCGGCGATTGTATCCGCCTAATGCTTGAGTTTGCCGGTCGTGGTGCTTTGGCAAAGGATCTCTATATCCTAATGATGTCGACACCCCGAATATGTAAATTTAGAAATAATCCCTGAGAGATACACTGCAGAAATAATCCCCGAATATGTAGTTGCAGGAAATCCCACAATACACCCCTCACTATATTTTGTTTAACTGATCCATTCAGAAGATAATAGATGAACAATCATGAATATTTATTAAACATTTTCTTAAAATGTTTACACAGGAAAATGGAATTACACTTAAGATCTTACTACATTCGCTCTGTTTCTCTCTCCTAATGACTTGCTTTCCAATCCAAAAAGAACTCTCCTACAACAGATTCACTCATCCCTTTATATAGGGTAATACATAGTGAATGACAGCTAAGCTGTCCTTTATTTTCGGGAATGTCTCGCGAAGTGTCGCAGGCGTACAAGTATTCGTATTCGCGACACTTCTTAACTTTCGCCAGATTTCATATCTTCTTATCGTCATCCAGTGCGTCATTCATATTTGACCCTCTGCGACTCACTCGCAATGTTGTTATCCGTTGTCTTCGCGAATTGTTGTTGTGGCGATATTATGATCCTACAAAAACGTTTGCGCGAAATTGCTTTAGAGATAGCCTGACCTGGGACGAAAGAAGGTACACCACTTCAAAAAGGTAAAACTCTGTAACATCCATACACACATCTTGGCCGTTTTCCCAATTGAGAACAATGATATCTGCTGGACGTAAATCCTTGTTACTATCTGATATAAGACCCAAAGCAACCTCCTTGCGAGTAGGGACACCAGCCTTGAAACAAATATGTGCGATTACATCACGTACTAAGTCATGGCGAAACTTTAGTCCAACATCATTAGCACAATGAAGCGCGTGATCACCAAAGATATCCATGGGCTTATTGCAACAATAGCACAACCCATCCTCAACAAATAGAGGGATACCAAGACGATAGCTAACCACGGCTCTAAACTGTGTGGGACCCAGGCAATCCACTGATTGGAACAGCCAGAAGGTAGTCTTGAGCATGTTTGATCTGATTGCACCAAAGAATAGAGTCTCTTGTAGATAACGTAAATTGGTTGGGGATTTGCTTCTTAACTGCATCGAAATAAGTGATGTTTGCCGGGGAATGCATAGAGGGGGGGTGTCATTGGCCTTGATAAGTAGAAGGCAAACCACATACACGAATGAACTTACGAAGAGCTCTGTGGAAGGAAACCCCATTATCGGATGAGAATGAGCTACCAAGTATCACCTTTCGCACCGATGCAGTCTGACTCTGAGAGGCAAGATAACAATAAGTGCGCGTATCAGCCATGGTGTAAATTTCAAGACCACCATCTTTTATGGGAAGAGTAGCCAATCTCTGTTGTAAAGGTCCAAAACCAGCTCCATCTCCTGTGACTAAAAGCCTCAAATATTGGAACAAGTGATCATCAAAGAGGTCAGAGGCTTTTTGCAGATCTTAGGATTAGTAGTACGCATAGCGAAATAGAGTGCAGAAACACCCACAATTTCGGAGTAACAACATCTCACTGCGGGATCTGGAGCTTTTGATAGCCGACATTAGTTGGATAGTCTTGTTCAACATGTTAAGTGCCATGTGACTCATGAAATCCAAATCCAAACTCAACCACCCAAAAGCTTAACTCCAAAGATATTATTGATATTATTTCCCAAAATAATTTTTTTTAAATGGAATTTTAGCCTTGGTGAGTCGCTATATACAGCACTCTAGCAGAGGGCAATTCCGTTGTTTGCACATTGCTTTTTATTTTTGCTACAAGTTTTCGTTTTTTTTTTCTTTCTCCCGGTTTCTTGCGGTTTAGAGCTTTTTGTTGTTTTCTAATCATTCTTTTTATTTGTTTGTTTTGCATGTACCTCTGCGAGGGTAATCAATGGTGATAATGTCTGCTGCAATAAGATAGGTCACAAAGATTGATATCCGTTATTTTGGAGCTCTATGGCAATGATCATAGAACTCATATGAGGTATATATTATAGTTAAATGATTATTTTGTGTGTGTGTTTTTTTCGGTGATTTTGTTTTGCAGACTTTTCGATGGTTTTGTTCAGCAGACTTGCAGTTTTAGGTGAGATCTCTCTTGTGTAAATGAATGAGGCGATAAAATAGATTTGGTTCACTTTGTTGTTGGTGTGCGAACTAATAACCAGAAGATACAAGGCCGCACAATAGGATGAGGTGATGGATTTTTTTTTCTGTAGTTTTTTTCTAGGTTTCTTTTTCCTCTATTTGTGGGTGTTGATCTACAAATCAGAAAACACGACGAATACATTATATGATTCATTGTATCCAAAAGACATTGTTTAAATACGTTGCTTTTCAATTATTTCAAGTGTTTGTGTTTTTTTTTTTTTTTTTGTGTTTGTGCTTGAGTAACTTGGTGTGCTTTTTTATTTTGTTTTGAGTCGAATCATTTGAATGTTAAAATCTATTTCTCATTTGAGATTGAGAAGCTAGATGCATGTAGTTGTAAGTTTTGACGTGTAGTTGGCACTACAAATGTTCCCTTTTAATGGGATATTCCCAAAAGATTGTTGCAGCGAAAGATATCGATTGTATAGAAAATATGGTAAATTTTTCGTCTCTTTCAAATTTTGGTATACTGTTTCAACGGTGCCCTGCCGATTTTTCAGTTTGCATACGTATAAAGATAACAAAGTCATCTAAACACCAACAAGATAATACCAGTTGCCATCTCAGCCAATGAAACGAAATAAATATTAAAGCAATTGAAATTTTGAGTTTTTTTTTTTGTATTACTTCGGTTTATTGTTTTACTTTGAGGAAAATTTTTTGATTGTGTTTATTGCGTAGTGTCTAACTGTTTTCATGGTCCAAAAGGGCATTCTAACAGGTGTAATAGTAGACCAGTTCACTTCTTTTTTCTTTTGTATGTGGAGAAACTAGAATCTTTGGTAAATAGTACCCTCTCATCATATGTCTCAGAACACGATCTCAGAACACCAATCAGTAAAGAAACAATTAAAATATGAATAATTAGGCTTTAGTCAAAAAAATTATGATCCATGTCGTGGGTTTAGTAATGAGTTTGAAGTGTATCCACAGTGCCAAATGTGACATTTTTAACCAATGTCAACGAGCTTCTTAGCACTGCGTTACAAAACAATTGGTATAGCAACTAAACATGAAAGAAGAATCGATGCGTAGTCCAGTGAACCACATCATGTGGTTTGATTAAGAATTTAGCGAGTAATTTAAGAAGAAAATCAAGCCAAATTGTTAGTGGAAGTATAGATTTAGCAATACTCTTATGAACTTAAAAGCAATTGCACAGAATTATAAACCACACGAGAGGAGAGACAAAAGAAGAAGGATAGTAGTTTCTTACGGACACAAATTGAAATGATAATTCCAAGTCTCTTTTAACGAGAAATGAGAGAGGTGCGATGACATTAACTCGAAATTATGCCAGTATATTTTGATTTTTGGAATGTCGAAAATATGTCACCATAATTTAAAATTGGTAACATAATAATGTTGCACGGGTCAAACACGATCATGGTCTTGCAAGTCAATAATTATGATACTCTTAGTCTTTACCAAAACAAAGAGGAAACGAAGGAAGTCACAAAGGAGTTATGATACTTTACCAAAAAAAAAAAAAAATAGGAAACAAAAGAATGTTTTATATCCAAGATGGTGATCGTTCCTTACATAGAAAAAGATAACATTTTTAAGGCTAGGACAAAAGAGGATGTTGAAGAATGATATTTAAGAAAAAGTCCCTTTTTATTTCATTGTCTCCATTGGAGTTTATATTATTATATTTTATCTTTTTTGGTTCATTTTATTTTCTTGCACACCAACTGAGATATTAGTTTATTAATATTTTATTTGTAGAAAAAATATCATGCTTACAGCTTACTGATTTGATATCTCTTTTTCATAATATTATTTATAACAAGCATCCAATATTTCATAAACAATATTCATACCCGTGCATCGCACGGGTGAAAAACTAGTCGGATCAATTTCCATGAATTGCGTAAAAGAAGTTGTACTCTTGTGGTTTTAGTACTGCACATGCCCTAGCGTTAATGGCGTGGTGAGAGACATTAAACCACATGTTCCGTATCTATCGTAGATAAACTCATCCAGGGGGTCGATCGGTCCATCGGTGTGGCCATTACCTGTATTTTTGGCTCTCTTGCACGCTAATAAATATTCGTCCTCAATTAGAAAAAAATAACACCAGAGAAGGAGTAAAAATGCCAATGAAGATGTCCGCTTACCTTCTTTGCTTGTTGCTTTGTATTTGCTAACAAAGTCGTAAACCCTTATTTACTTTATCGGTAAAAGAAATAAGTGCATCGGACACCTTTTAGCAAACTGCTTTTGATTTTGTTTGATCAAGAGTATACAACAACACCATAAATAGCCCAGTTTTAGCTCAAGTCCACGGCCTCTAGAGGTGAGTAATACTTGTTTTTGACTGGTTGGCATGTTTGAATTCTTTGCGATTGTTTCTGATCGAGTATTGGGTTGTATTAAAGCCTTTATATACATTATTAGATTTCTCTTTTCAGCTGAGTTTAGTTTCCTATCATAGTCGGATCTTGAATTCCAAATTTTCACGGTTTTAATTCGGGTTTAATTTGGTTTTCTTTGAGGAAAAAGCAGAAGACCAAGAATATGAGAAACGGCAAGAGGGATTCTATTGATAGGCAGCAACCATATTACATAGTAGAGTATGCTTTATATACAACCATGGGAAAACCCTAACTACCTAGTTGGGCCGCACATCTATGGGCCATAGGCCCTACAACACTTCCCCTTGTGCGGTCCAATAGAACTTCATACGCAGTGCTTCACATATAGTGCTTCGAATGCAATTCTTCAAATGTCGTCCCACTCCTTGATGACTTGTGCAAATCAATTGCCTCATTAAAACTTTGACAAGGAAAAACCCAATGGGATAAAACCTTGGTACAACTCTTCACAAGTAGTACTTCACATGTTGTCTCTTACTTTACATGTAGTTCATCACATGCAATATGGTAGGCCTGGAAAGTGTATGAATTATATGGCCTACGGTGATAACCGCAAGTGCACGGCGTCTATCGGAGACGCGGCAAGTCGGTCGAACCACGAGACTTGTGGTGCTCTTGTGTGTGATCTAAGACTTTCTCAACTGAGTTTCAAGTGAAAATGTGTAGTGACAAGGTAACAACAGGGGGGTTTTGCCGATACGGCTGGGATGAAATGAAATAAACCTAAACTAAGGTATAGACAGTGACAAAAGTATGCTAAGGTTTTCAATTCCACCACTAAATTCCTGTTATGTGCTCAACTAAGTTGAGGTTTCTTGTTCCTATGGTAGTCAAGTGAGGTGTGTCAATTCCATCACCTAGCTAAGGATTTTCTCCTTGAGATACTTCAATGTTGACTAGGGTGCTAACCCGAGCATTAGTTATCTAATCAAGTATAACTAATCAAAGGAATTAGCCTATAATTCTAAAGCTTGAGCTGCAAACATACCTAACCCAAATATAACCTAACTACAATGCATCCATGGCATTGGCATGCATTGTGAGAAAGAGTTAGTTGCTAGGATTGAAATTATCTATATGATTTAAGCCCTCAAGAACATTCAATAGAGTTTAAACACATTTGGGAATCAGGGTTTCATTGAAACCCCAACAATTAAATTAAAACATCAAAATAAAATAACAAAGAACAAAATTAAACCTAATTGACACTAGATGACTGCACTGGCTAATCCAGGCGTAACCCACAACACAGTTCATCCTCCTCTATTTATACATGCAAAAGAAGAACAAAATACCAAACCCTAATTCTTCAAAATCGAGATTAAATAAAAAATAAATCAAACAACTCGCACCCATACTCTGAAACGCTGCTCTCCCTTGTCACTTCGTGCTCAGAACTCTATTGCTTTGATTTTTTCCCAACTGTGATGAAACCCTAGCCCTAATCTTCTCTATCTCGACCTTAGCTCCTAGGGTAGAAGCTAAGACAGAGCTAGAGATTATTTGGGAGGGATGGCGAGGCTACTGTGGTAGGAGGTAGCTATGGAGGTGACGGGAGATGGAGGTGGTCGGGAGATGGGTTTGCGGAAGGAGAAGAGTTTGCGAGAGGTGAGAGCGACGGGGAGAGGGGAAAGAGAAGATGGAGGAGTAAATGGGTATGGCTCGATGGGTATAGGGTTAGGTCAATTTGTTGTGAGGCGGGGATATCAAGATTTGATGGGGAAGGCTGCAGGCGAGCATTGGATCTAGGCCGAGAAGATCTCAACAGTAGGGAAGTAAGCGGTTTTGGCGTGATCCGGTGTAGCACGGGAGCAGCGATCTTCGATGCACGTGGAAGCGGCGACCGTTGGATGAGGGGGAAAAGAAATCTCAACGTCTCGAAGAGACGGGCTCGGATCCGGGTCGTGGGTAGCTTTAGCCCATGTCTTCCTTGTTGGGTTGCAACCGATTCGCGCGCGGGCTTTGGCTATCTTTGCTCCATAGATGCTTGACTCAATTCTTACGCTCTTTTGCTCCTTAGTTTCTCCAAGCTTTATTTATTACCTAAAAACACAAAATTAATTAATACAAATATTTATTCTTGAAAACAAAGAAAACACGGAATACGGGATAATATTTGATTTCTATGCGCAAAAGATGAGTAAAATGCCAATAAAAGGTGTATAAATATGCACTATTTGGCACTCATCAAATACCCCCAAACCTGAATTTTACTTGTCCTCGGGTGAAACAGAAATTAGGAAATCCTAACTATACCCTGTCGCAGGTCTCTCGAATGCATTTAGCGTATGCACTAAGCCTTTAAACCCCTAGGTGTCCCTAGTGGACGAGTTGTAGTCTCGTGAGGGTTTACAAGAGGTGTACCCACAAAACCTTCTCCAACTTCGTGTGTAAAAGAGTCCCAAGCCTCCAAGAAGCTATGAGGACATAGAGTTTCTGCATGCTAGTGTGGGAAGTTAGAACTATCGAAGAACGCATTCTCATCCTTAAGTCTGAGCGAGAAGTAACCATACCATATGAAAGAATTCGGATTCGATTGTGATCATAAGTCTCAACTTCTGCCTCACCATTAAGGTTTTATGATAATTGCACTCAAAAAAGATCGCTTTTTAGTCTCTCATGTGTGCAAAGCGGGAGTAAAGAGAGAAATCCTGCACACGTTGTAGGTAAGAAGGATAACCTTCCAAATAAAATCACTGGAGACTCCACGTGTGGACAAAAAGAATCTTTTACGATGATCTCTAAGAAAGGAAAATCAACCATTAGCAAGGGTGGGAGTACTCACTCACTTCTCACCCGATCGGCAATTAATATCACTCTCTCATAAGAAACCATAGAAATGTCTTCAATCTTCGGTCTTCGGTCTTCAAATGTTGATGACGAACTTCTGAACTTTACAAAAACTTGAATAATAATAATAATTTTTTTTTTTTTTTTTTTTAGTTACAATAAAACGATAAACTCAATTTTTCACAAACTTCATTAATTCTCATCCTATTTTCTTTTCTTTGTTGCACATAAACCTTGGACTATCTCAACTTTTCTTTCAATATTCGATTCTCTCCGGTTCTTTGTGATGATGTGTTTCTATGGGTCTTCTTGATTGAGAGAGAAATGATGCTAACTACAAATCGGTATTTAGAAGGAGTTTTCATCTTTAGACGTCACCCTCATTATTGACAAAAACTAGCACTCAAGAGATCAAAAGTAGTCTTTGAAATTGGTGCGAAGTTGGGTAGCTCACCATTCCTACCCGAATTTACGTACGGTGACACACACTCTAATGACTTTTCTAGAAAGTTGCAAAAAATTGAAGGTTGGTGCCTCACTTGATGTAAAATGGGTAGTCTCCACTATGGGTGATCACAATTCTACTACCGAATATCTAAACAAAGACCTAATTCGCCCTCCGGTATGGTTAAATCCAACTTTAACGCTCTAATCAACTAAGGAACCCGATTGCGTTCTCCTAGGTACTTCCAAGTTCTGTTATTTCGGTCAGATTCTCTATGTAAACATAGCTAGAAGCATGCTAGTGACTCTAAAATCTCTAAAAGTTGGAGGTTTTTATTTGCAAAAAGTTTGAATTTTTTTTTTTTTTTTTGAAAATAAAAGGTAAAATAAAAGACTAAAAACTCTAAATGCAAAATAAAAACTAAAAACTCTAAATGCAAATGCACCCCCAAACCTAAATCAAACATTGTCCTCAATGTGTCTACATATAGAAAAAATTTAAACAGTCACATACCGAGAGAACTATGCTGATAAGAGAAAAGGGAAGAGATTACCGGTATGTCGGCGGGAGCAAGGTTGAGCTTCATTAATCAAGGCTAGAATCCAACATTCTCAACGGAGATCATATCGGATTAGCATAATATATGCGCATGAAGACTCAACCGATTCAAGAAAAGAAAATTTAACAAATCCTACTGGATTATATACAAAAATTTACTAACAATCTAAAGAGGTTAGGGTCAACCCAAAAGATAATGTACAGAAACATCAACATGAAAATGGGCTTTGGTTTATGTGGGAATTTGGTTTATTGGGATTTGGTTTGTTTGGGATTTGGTTTAAATGGGCATTTTGGTTTCTGTGGGCTCCTTTGGTTTATTAGGATTAGTTGGGTTATGTGCAACCCAGCTATGTGAAATTTGCACAAAGACAACTTGCTGACCCGGAGCTTGTAAGAAGCCCAAGCAGCTCAACTTAAGTTGGGTTCGGATTGGTTTAAGCCCAGCAGTGTGGCTTATGTGGGCTTGGGTTTTCTGCTTAGATTGCAAATGCACAGCCCAGTTCAAGTGCGGCCCAGGTTATAATGCTAGCCCAGTTCACAGTGGGCTGTAGGTTATGATCAGCCCAGATTGTGGGCTTCAGGCAGGTGCAAAAATAGAGCCCAGATTCTGTGAGTCTGATGTTTGTGCAGGGCCCAGCCTTGGGGTCAATCAACCCAGCTATGATTATGGGCTCCGGTTGTGCAGAGTGCAGGCCCGGATTGTATTAGCCCAGGTGAACTGAGTTTCAGTTTGGTTGCAGCCCAGGTTGGGTTCAGTTAGCCCAACAGATGTGGTCAGTCAGCCCAGATTGATGGTGGGCTCAATTTGGTTTGGAGCCCAGGTTGTGTTAGCTCCCGAGTGCGGGCTTGATTGTGCACACAGCCCGGTAGATGTGGGTTAGGTGGAGTTGGCTCCACGACTGCGGCTTCAGGAGCTAGCAGCTCATGCATAGTTGGCTAGGTCGATAGTTTGCGAGGTCATGTTTAGGCTCGGGTCGGGCACATCACGGTTTGGTAGTTTAAGCACATCACAATTCTAAGTGCAAATCACAGATGAAGAGGCAGCTCAAATGCGAGATCAACAATCGGTTTAGGGGCTATCGAGGTTGTCATGCAATATGCGGCTCATTCACAGCTCGGGGTGATCACTCCACGGATCATTTGCCTGATTGTTTGTAAATCGGTTTAAACACAACACAAGCATAATAACTCACATCAACACGAACATACTGACACAGGGCAAGACAAACAAGACACGGGTTGTTGCTCAAGCTCACACTTCGGGGATGGAGCCGAGGATGGCTACAAGTCACAAAGACTCAAGAATGGAGTCGAGGATGGTGATCACTGGGTTACCTACAAGTCACGGCACTCAAGAACAAAAAGTTTCAGGTGGTTGCAGGGTTGAGCAATGTTTGGGCAGATAGCTAGGTTTCATGCATTGAAGCCAAGGTATGCAAAATAGGTTGTCACAGGGTCATGCACAGGTTGGCTCAACAAGTTACACAAATTCACAGGTCTATCACCAGGCTCAACAGGTCACATTAGGGTGCGCAAACAAACTCATATAACTCATGTGAATGATTACCTCAGGTCAAGCTCATACAATTTGTTATATTCATACAACTCAGGTGTAGATGCTAGCCTAACATGGGTTATCAGCTAGCAAATATGTTTAGCATGCATTCATGGATTGTCGCCCATACATTCATCAATCACAGAGCATAGTTAGAGAATGATACTAACTTGTTTTAGCACGTGGCGGTGCTCGGCTCCTTGTCTCACCACAGGGTTGGCTCGGTGCTCACAGCCTGATCAGCATACATTTTCAAAAATAAATATCGGTCCCGAGAAGGTGCAAGTTATAGCAGAGAAGATGCATATCACTAATGACTAGCTTTTCCTTGCAAGTTATAGCTCGGTGCAAGGTGCAAGCTTTTCCTTGCCTTGTGAGATGACCACCGAGAGGAACTTGGGTGACACGAGGGAACAAAAGTCACTAATGACACTAAGATGCAAGATGTATAGTTGCAACAGCTACAAAATGCAAGAAGAGAAGTATGGATTAACTATGCAATGGATTAAACAAACTAAGTTACACTAACTAAGTTATATAATGGAGTTTATGAGATGCAGATGGAGTTAAAAACTAAACAATGGAAACTAAGTTCTGAATCTGAGATGAAAATGCACGGGGCTAAAAACAGCAAAATGTGAATATGTACAGGGGTAGGATGAAACACAGTGAAGCGAGCCAAAAATCAGCAAGGCACGCGCCAAGTCCCAGCGGCGGCGCCAAAAAACTTGGTAGGCCTGGAAAGTGTATGAATTATATGGCCTACGGTGATAACCGCAAGTGCACGTCGTCTATCGGAGGCGCGGCAAGTACGGGTCGAACCACGAGACTTGTGGTGCTCTTGTGTGTGATCTAAGACTTTCTCAAGCTAGTTTCAAGTGAAAATGTGTAGTGACAAGGTAACAACAGGGGTTTTGCCGATACGGTGGGATGAAATGAAATAAACCTAAACTAAGGTATAGACAGTGACAAAAGTATGCTAAGGTTTTCAATTCCACCACTAAATTCCTGTTATGTGCTCAACTAAGTTGAGGTTTCTTGTTCCTATGGTAGTCAAGTGAGGTGTGTCAATTCCATCACCTAGCTAAGGAATTTCTCCTTGAGATACTTCAATGTTCAGCTAGGGTGCTAACCCAGAGCATTAGTTATCTAATCAAGTATAACTAATCAAAGGAATTAGCCTATAATTCTAAAGCTTGAGCTGCAGCATACCTAACCCAAATATAACCTAACTACAATGCATCCATGGCATTGGCATGCATTGTGAGAGAAGAGAGTTAGTTGCTAGGATTGAAATTATCTATATGATTTAAGCCCTCAAGAACATTCAATAGAGTTTAAACACATTTGGGAATCAGGGTTTCATTGAAACCCCAACAATTAAATTAAAACATCAAAATAAAATAACAAAGAACAAAATTAAACCTAATTGACACTAGATGACTGCACTGGCTAATCCAGGAGTAACCCACAACACGGTTCATCCTCCTCTATTTATACATGCAAAAGAAGAACAAAATACCAAACCCTAATTCTTCAAAATCGAGATTAAATAAAAAATAAATCAAACAACTCGCACCCATACTGCGAAACGCTGCTCTCCCTTGTCACTTCGTGCTCGAAACTCTATTGCTTTGATTTTTTCCAACGTGATGAAACCCTAGCCTAATCTTCTCTATCTCGACCTTAGCTCCTAGGGTAGAAGCTAAGACAGCTAGAGATTATTTGGGAGGGGATGGCGAGGCTACTGTGGTAGGAGGTAGCTATGGAGGTGACAGGAGATGGAGGTGGTCGGGAGATGGGTTTGCGAAAGGAGAAGAGTTTGCGAGAGGTGAGAGCGACGGGAGAGGAGGAAAGAGAAGATGGAGGAGTAAATGGGTATGGCTCGATGGGTATAGGGTTAGGTCAATTTGTTGTGAGGCAGGGATATCAAGATTTGATGGGGAAGCTGCAGCGAGCATTGGATCTAGCTGGAGAAGATCTGAACGGCCGAGGGAAGTAAGCGGTTTTGGCGTGATCTGGTGTAGCACGGGAGCAGCGATCTTCGATGCACGTGGAAGCAGCGACCGTTGGATGAGGGAGAAAGAAATCTCAACGTCTCAGAAGAGACGGGCTCGGATCCGGGTCGTGGGTAGCTTTAGCCCATGTCTTCCTTGTTGGGTTGCAACTGATTCGCGCGCGGGCTTTGGCTATCTGCTCCATAGATGCTTGACTCCAATTCTTCTGCTCTTTTGCTCCTTAGTTTCTCCAAGCTTTATTTATTACCTAAAAACACAAAATTAATTAATACAAATATTTATTCTTGAAAACAAAGAAAACACAGAATCTGGGATAATATTTGATTTCTATGCGCAAAAGATGAGTAAAATGCCAATAAAAAGGTGTATAAATATGCACTATTTGGCACTCATCACAATACGATCTTCACAGATCGATGAGTCTAAGTTAATTGCCTCGTTAAAAATTCGCCAGGGAAAACCCAGAGGGACAAAACCTGAACTAAAGAAAATAGTAAAATATTAAGCAAACTTAGAACTTAATTGGACTCGAATATGTTGCATCATTAAAACCTCGACAAGGAAAACCCAGTGGGATAAAACCTTGACGAAGGGAAAAGAATACAACGTGACAGATGTAAGTAAAGGTGATCTGTTACAGATGATCACTTTGTTCTGTTGAAGTTGATTAGTTTCTTTACAACTCCTAAGGAAGAAATTCCTTGTGGGAAAGACAATATCCTTAGTTGGGAAATTACTTCCGGTGTTTGTTGTTGTCTCATTAAAAACCTTTCCGAGCAACAAAACCTTGTGGGAAAAAGTAACCTCGGTGAAGGAAAAGAGTTCAACACACCATTAGATGCTCCCCCTGATGTCAAACAATTTTCATTAGTCTAATGCAGTCAAAGGAGTTTATCACAATTTACTTTGGTGACTTGGATGTTTATAGAACCATTGTTGATTCTGGAAGTTACGTTGCTTAACGGACTATCGTGTTTCATTTCTTTGATTCAGATATTTTCAATAATATCAACTCGATCTTTATGTCTTCAACGTTCAACATAATTGATGCTTTTAGTATTGTCTCGCTAAAAACCTTGTCGAGTAACAAAATCCTTTGGGAAAAACTATTCTCGGTCGAAGGGAAAAAAGAGTACAACACATCTACAATTTCGAAGTAAATTATGTCGACATCATATCCTTGGATCCTCCCCCTGATTTCGGTATCTCCCCCTGATTAATTTCAGAGTTGTTCCAGACTGTTCCTTTAGTCATGTACTTTTCTAAACTGAATATCGGTAATGACTTAGAAAATAGTCTACCATATATCCCCCTGATTACTTTCGTTGGAGAAGATATTATTGTTCCTCCATAATCAACAACCTTTGGATTGCAGTTCCTTTAGCATTCCTTTTTTATGTTTTTGTAGGGATAAAGCAAACTCATGTCAAAGGTAACTTTTAAGTATATGATTACATTCATTATACCATTCCAATGACGTTGCGTTGGCGCTTGAGCTATATCTAGCTAACAAGTTCACCGAGGATGTAACATTTGGCCGAGTACATTATGCTAAGTACAATAATGCTTCTATTATAATTAGATAAGGAAATTTCATATCCCGACACAACTTCGTCATCTTCCTTTAGACGAATTGGTCATTTATGTACATTTGAAACTCGACTAATCATGGGAGTGCTAGCAGGATGCATGACCTTGTTAAATTTCCTGACAACTTTAGACATATGAAAACTGGTGGAATAATATACCACAAGCTCAGTATTCGGTCGAGCTTTTCCCAGATTTTTCATCTCAAATTCGGATTTCAAATAGCTTTTAAGGTATCTTATCACATCAGGAGTACCCATCATGTATGTATCATCGACATAGATATCTACAATTCCAAATCAGGAACTTTCTTATGAATACACAATGAGAATAACTTACTTGTCTATCCCCTCCAAATCAAATAGTCACTTAGACGGGTATACCACATCCATCTGATTGCTTCAATCTATAAGTGAGTGTTCTATCTAACTGTAAACGCACTCTGTGGTTTAGATTCACTTGATTTGGGCAACAAAAGGCTATCAAGTACTTTTGTAAATATTTGTTATCTATTGATTCTTTCAGAGATACGTAACAACCACATACATATGCTGCATTTCAAGTTCTTTTGAAATTACCAAGCTAACTAAGAAGCGGAACGGTATAAGGCTCATTACAAGAGAACAATTCTAGGGCTTTCTGAGAAACCTCGCGCCACAAGGCGATTATTTATACTTTAAGATTGCCTTCTTCTCATTATGCTTTGTGACAAATTAATCATGTATGTCCACTAGGCTTTGTACTTGGTTGGTTAGCACTACCACACCAAATACTTGTATATTTGTCAAAGAACCAAGTTCTACCTGGATTGTATATGCCAAATATGCTCTTCGTTGAAATTAAGCAACAAGGAGCTTGGTTCGATCTCATCTTGATCTATTTACTTAAGCAAGTGTTATGAAATTAATCATCAATATGCTCACATGATCTTTCCATTGACTCGTGCGCATTCTCATAACCCACTTGGGATGTCATTGTTCTCTGGAATCATTAAACTTCGGAGCGTCCTCCAGTTTGATTCATGGACATATTCAGAGACAATCTCATGAGATGATTTCTGATGATATAAATAAGTTATGCCTTACTCACCTACTTCCTTTCTAGGTGAGGATTTATCGAACCAAGTGGTCTTTCCAACTTTCTTTATGGGGCCACGGCCTCAACCACGCTTCCACTAAGTGTAGTTGCAACACCTTAGTCTATGGTGTATACCCTTTATTGAGGATTTGTAACCTTGCAGGTAGGTTTGCAGCTGGTATGTGTGATCTCATCAATTAGCGACATCAGTGTACATTCGGAAAATCGATTATTCTTTATCACTTCATATTTACATTTGTGGAGTACAAGAATCAATATGAGACACAGTGGGAACACACCACGACAATTCATGTCGTTCCCTTCGAAAATACTTTTTCTTATCTCCCCCTAATGACGGGAATACTGTCTCATTAAAGTGATGACCCGTAAATCTAGCGGTAAGAGATCTCCTGCAAAAAGTTTTAAAATGCGGATAACTGTTGGGAACTCATTTCCAACATAACTACTTAAAATTTTTGAAGACACATCATAGTACGATGTGGAGTCGTAATGGCACATATATAGTTCAACCAAAAATGCGTAAGAACACGAATGTCAGGCTTAAATCTTGTTACCAACTAGTACGCATAAGAGGTTGACTAATATAGGGTCTAAAAACGAATTAAGTAAAGATGCGTGTAATATTGCATATCCCCAAAGTAATAAAAGGTAGGTTGGTATGCATAACCTATTCCTTAGGCACCATCTGTAACCTTTGATGGTAGCCTCTGTGAGACCATTAGGTATAAGATGCTCTATATTGATCCTATTAATGCAATATTCATCAAGTCCTTTTGATGTAAATTCTCTAGCATTAACAAGGGTGGTGATATTTTGCACTTTGCATTGTGTAATATGTGCTAGGAGTTTTACAAAAATTAAACGCATCGTTAGTTGTGAGCAATAACTGATTCAATGCGTCGAATCATCCACCAGAGCCATAAATTACTTGAATGGTCCGCATTCTGCATGGATATATGTTCACTAACAATACTTTATTTCTTTGAAGAATGAGTTATTTACCATTTACATCTAAGTAAAACAGGGTGGTCTCAATTATGTTTTACTAAGGATAGACTTTGTTAGATGAGTGACGTGCTTTCTTACTCTAAAGCATAATGGGGAGAGGCACTGCAAATCTAGTAACTTTAGAAATCACCGATTGTGATATATAGATGGCATATAACTTCGCATTCTATTAATTCATTGTCTTGTACACTCAAATGAAGTGATGCCCGTGTTAGTACTTTCAAAATAGAACATCGTATCACAACCAATGTGCCTTATGGTTATGTGACATAAGTCTTTATGAATCAATCCCAATTAGTTCATTGTTGGGGTTAATATGGATTCAGTAATTCAAGTTCCAGTGATTTACAGTTCACTAGATTGACACATTAATTGTCTTAGAATATGCTTCCTTTCACATTCATTAGAAATAATTTATAGATGCAATCAACTCCATTCTCACTGTAAGTTTCCAAAAAGGTAGGTAATAGTTCACACATGAACAACCTTTGCACTTAACAAGATGTGATTAGCCCTTAGTACATACAGAGCTTAGACATTGAGTCTTGAGAGATTTAATAAGTGGTGTGGCCTTATTACGTAACAAAAGTCATATTCAACTAAACTCAATTACTTTAGAATGAATATATGTTAAGTTTCATCCAGATATATCTCAAGTGCTTTAGAGAATCTATGTCTCGTGGGAATGATGTACTTTTCATTCCATAATCGCAGACATTTGATCTAGTTCAATTAAATAGTCAATTGGCCAAGAAAAGTTCTTCTAGTCATTAAAGTTGATGTAAAAAAATTTTGCTACTATGATACACACATTACATTGTATATACCATCAGCTATGACCAGGTGCATTTCCAACTCTTTTATTTATGATGGGAGCTAGAATTACATTTTTAGTTGATCCCATGTTTGGTTGATACTTTTGTGTTGGTGTTATTACTACCGAAGACAAAAGTACATCTTTGTCTCATGATACATATGTCCCTCTGCACATATTTCAGTATGCCAGCAAGTGGATTACATCCCACGAAATATTCAAATTTGGGGAAAATATCAAGTATCCAATATCGGTGCTCAAGTACTTCTAAGCTCCAAATAAATACACTAGAATCGAGTTGGTACAACCAATTGAACAAAAGACGCCATTCAACTATAGCCAATATCATATTCAAGAGAGAAAAATTAAGACCAAAATTCTTTATGATCAATGATCAACAGTCATAATATGTGTTGATCGTTTATATAATATGGATTTATCTTAAGACAAAGAAAAATCAGAACTAAGCATGTTCTAAAAATGTATTCACATTAAAACCCACAGTAGTTACATACCTCAAACCAAACTTTGGTTCCATCCACACATACACAGAACCGGAACCCACTCGCACATGCACGTACGCCCCACTACCAGAATAGAATAGGATTCGGCTAAACCGGGACGACCGGGTTGGAGTGGACCGGATAGGCCGGACCTGATCGGCTGGACCAGGTTGGAATGGACCGGCCGGATAGAGTAGGTTGGACCAGAACCGGTTGGGGTGGACCGGATCGGTTTGGACCGACCGAGTTGGAGTGGACCGGGTCAGTCTTTCCTTCTTCTCCTTCCCCAGAGAATTATAAACGACGTACATCATACCGATATCATCAACCCGCACAGAACAAAAGAATTGTGATCAGAGAAGAGATTCGAATCAAGTTTCACGCCCAAACAAACATACCAATGAATATATTATTTTAGTTTTAACATAGGAATAAATTAAATTAAAATATAATCACTCCATTAGTTATGGTATAGAATAAATTTTAGGAACAATCAACCAATAACGTCAAGATTATAACCCATAAAAAAGCAATCAAAATTTACATACAAAGAGTATGGAAATGTGTAACGCTACAAAGCATACGTTAAAAAGTGACTTTTTCTTTTTTGTTGAAAGATGTTACAAAAAGATAAACTAATAGTTGCAGCATGGATTTATTTTTTTATCATACGCAAAACAGAATGCCAAAAACAGAGTACCAGAGATGCTACGAATTTTCGATCATGGATTTACCAAATCCTAAATAACATACTAAGTTATGCAAACATGTAATGATTAAATAATTAGTATATGGAATATAACAGGCATGATGATTGTGGACAAAATTTCATGGTATATGAAAAAAATAATTAATAAGATGATACCCAAATGGATGATACAATACATCAAATAACCAATCCTTTTATCTTTATTTTTTTTAGGTTAACACATTCAAGAGAGAAGCACATCATGACATGATAGATGCTAACCATAACATATACATGATATATTATTATTTATAAATAGGACAAAACACCATTATCATACACATCATGATCTACAAAGATATGAGTAAAAAAAAATGATTCATAGACATGGCAGACAAATAAATATAATAAGAAAAACAAAAGTGTTTCCATTTCATTGATCAAAAACATGGCAGACTTATACAAATTACAACCTACTTGAAACTGGCGCATGTGAAGCAATCGAATAGTAACGTATCAACATCATGCTACGGTATAAACAAAACTCAAAAGTTTATATGAAACAAACATGACATAGACTATATTATTAAAATAGATAGATTAGTTCACATCACTATTGAGATTTCAAATCACGTATTCCAATCAAGTATAAAAGGAGGAAAAAAAATCAAATTAGGTATACCTCCAACGTATTCTCTTGATTGAAAGAAAAACTGAAATACCGATCCAACTCCAAACCCATATGATTGACAAGATTTGTCATGACACAGATGATTCTGGAATGGTTTTCTCTATTATCAATTGTATAAAACCAAGAGATTACAACAGACTCTTATACAAGATTACAGCATAATAAAAGGAAACAGAATAACCAAAAATATAAACTAATGAATACACAAAACATATGCGAATAATATCTAAGATATCAAAGATACGGTGTATATTCCCCCCCCCCTTGCAACCTCAAGATGGTGCTGAACACATCTTGAGTTTGTTAACCAAAAATCGAATCCCGGGTGAGGGTAATGACTTTGTAAAGAGATCAGCAAGCTGGAATTCAGAAGAAACATAAGGGAGCTTAATTGTCTATTGCTTGAAGTGATGGCGTACGAAATGGCAGTCGATTTCAATGTGTTTTGTGCGCTCATGAAACACATCATTATGTGCAATATGAATGGATGCTTTGTTGTCACAGTAAAGTGGAGTTGAGCCTGTCATATGAATTCCCATATCACTAAGGAGCCATCTTAACCAAACTATTTCTGAAGTGGTGTGAGCCATTGCCCGATATTCAGCCTCAGCACTAGAACGAGAGACAACTGATTATTTCTTGCTTCTCCAAGAAATAAGAGAGTTGCATAAGAATAAGCAGTAACCCATTGTTGACCGTCTGTCAGTGATATCCCCAGCACAGTCTGAGTCAGTATAAGCACGGAGACGAAGGTCTGATGTGGAGGAAAAATTCAATCCTTGATACAGTGTTCCCTTCACATATCGTAGAATACGAAGAACTGCAGCAAAATGAGAGGTACGAGGAGCAGCCATGAACTGACTAACGACATGAACAGCGTAACTGATATCTGGCATGGTGATAGTCAAATAGTTGAGGCTGCCTACAAGTTGACGGTACAAAGTTGGATTGGGCAAATCTTTGCCATCAGTAGGACTGAACTTGACATTCATCTCTAGAGGAGTATCAACTATCTTCTTTATCAGTTAAACCGGCACGAGAAATAATCTGAAGCATATTTGACTTGAGAAAGGAAGTACCCAGCTGGAGATTTATCAACTTCTATACCAAGGAAATATCTTAATGGACCGAGATCTTTCATCTCGAAACATGAACTCAAGTAAGATTTCAAGGCAGTGATACCATCTGTGTCATCACCAGTAATTACCATATCATCGACATATATGAGTAGAAGAACCATACCCTTGTCTGAGGACTTCGTGAATAGTGCTGAATCATATGGACTTTGAGTGTAACCATGTCTAATAACAACAGTAGATAATTTTTCAAACCAAGCACGTGGTGCTTGTTTGAGCCCGTATAATGCTTTGCGTAACCTGCAAACTTGATTTGGCAGATGAGCAAGTCCTGGAGGTGGTCACATATAAACTTCTTCTTGAAGTTCTCCATGGATAAATGCATTCTTAACATTTGGTGAAGGTTCCAATTACGATTTGAAGCAATAGATATAAGAGCACGAACAGTAGTCATACGAGCAACTGGGGCAAAGGTTTCTTCGTAATCAATTCCATATTCCTGGGTGAAACCTTGAGCAACAAAACGAGACTTACATCGATCTAGTGTACCATCTGACTTGGTTTTCACCTTGAAAACACGTTTGCTCCCTAAAACAGGCTTTCACGGAGGTAAATAGACCATATCCCATGTACCAACATTTTTGTGTGCGATCGATTCATCTCCCATAGAATATTGCCATTACGGAATTGTCTTTGCTTCTCTGTAGTTCTTTGGTTCACAAACAGAAAGAATAGTTGTTAATGAACAATGATAGTCAGACAACTTAGCTAGCGGCCATCGATTACGAGGAGGCAGTTGCTCTACTTGATTCACATGATCCCTATTCAAAGTTGCATTGTCAGGATGTGCCATAGAGTGATCAGAGATAACATCATTAGTACTTGGAGTGATTTGAGAAGTGGATTCAGGAATAGCTGAGTTCGGAACTGAGATAGAGGAATCTGATGGTGACAAATCTAGATGGGAGAAGCCGAATCATCAAAAGGATCTATATAAGTGAAAGTTTCGAAGGAAGATGACTTACTATTAGGAAGTGACCAAAATGGTATTTTTTTTCCAAAACGTAACATGACGAGAAACTCTTAACTTACGACTCTCAGGGTCATAACATCGGTAACCCTTTTGCTCAATTCCATATCCTAAAAACACACACATTGTATTCTTTTTGATAATCTTACTGCGTTCACGATCTGTGAGAAGAACAAAACAGGTGGAGCCAAAGACACGTAACTCAGAGTAATTTGGTTTCTTCTTGAAAAAACGCTCATATGGAGATATTCCTCCTATAACAAATATTGAAACTCGATTGATTGTATATCTTTGCGGTGAGGACAGACTCTCCCCAAAAGTTGGAGGGAACGGAAGAGGATAAGGGTTGGGTTCTAGCGTTTCTACAATGTGTTGATGTTTTCGTTCAGCAATACCATTTTGCTCGGGGTTTCGATACAAGATAGGCAAAGAAGAGTACCTTGAGATTTGAGAAAATCTTTGAAGGGTTGGATATGTATTCACCTCCTTGATCCGCACGAAAGACTTTGATGGTTTTTGCAAACGAGTTTTAATCATTTGACGAAATTCGGTATATATTCTTAAGAAGTCTGATCTTGAGCTAAACAAATATACCCAAGTATAACGAGTAAAATCATCAATGAATATGACGTAATAAAGAGCTCCTCCCTTAGTAGCAATGGGAGCCTTTCCCCAAACATCAGAGTGAACAAGATCAAAAGGTGCATGAGAAACAGAATTACTTTTATTAAATGGAAGAGCAGATTGCTTACCAAGTTTACAAGCAATGCAATGTGGATGTCTGTCTATAGGAACACTTCCTAATAATCCTTTATTGATCATATATGTGAGACGGGAAAAAGAGACATGGCCTAACTTAGTGTGCCAAGAAATATAAGGAAAGGACTCTGAAGTGGAAGAAGTGGACGCAACAGCTGCAACAATAGAGTTCTTAGATTGTTTGGCAATAACAAGAGATTCTAGCAGGTACAAACGACCAACTCTACGGCCTATCCCAACTGCCTTCTTTGTCTTGGAATCCTTTATAACACAGCCAGATGAAAAGAAGAAGATGTTAAACCCTTGATTATATAGCTGACCAATGGAAATAAGGTTCATCTTGATTTGAGGAACAAATAGAACATCTGGTATTTGTATCTTATTTGTAACCTTAACATGCCCAATATGGCTGGCAGTTATGTTTGATCCATCTGCTGTGTGAATTTTCGGTGTTACAATAGGATGCATGCTCTCAAAAAATGTAGGATTGAATGTCATATGATTTGAGGCACCGGAATCTAGAAACCAATCAGTTGTAAATATACCCGGGAAGCCGAGAGAGCAGCAGCTGATGTAGAATTGTTACCAATTGAGAGTGCTTGTTTAAGCATCTCCTGAATCTCAACAAGGTTGTTGTTTGACTCATGTGATTGCTCCAATACTGGTGCACCAGTGATAGGACCAGCAAATTGTGAAGGAGCAACATTTGTTCTTCTCTTTTGTGAAGGAGCAACATTTGTTCTTCTCTTTTCTCTCATATTTCTAGACGATGGAGACGTACAATTATGCACAGTATGTCCAAAAGCCTTACAATACTTACATTGAGGTGTGCCTGCTGGTATGCTCTTATGACTTGTTAGACTCTGAGGAAGGTTTTGTATTGGTACACTTGGTTGCAGTGTGCAGTTCTTTGCGAAATTCCAAAATTCTTACAGTTGTGACACTGCACTTGAGACAAGTCACGATAGGATGAAGAATTTCTCTGAAAATTAAAACTTGAAGGAACAGCAAGCACGTTTGCAACATCTGGTTTGATTCCTTTATGAGTTTCTTGACAATGAGTTCGTAAAGTGCAACTTCTACTTTTGTTGGAAGAGGAGATCGATGGAGAATTGGCCTTTCTGTGATTTAAATTATTCTCTTAACGCCATCAACAATTGAACAAGCCGAGACTCTTCTCTATATTTCTGCCATAACTCTATGTCAGCTGTCCATTTTGGTTCCATGAGAGCCAGTTGATTCCAAATAAGTGACATCTCTGAATGAAAGTCAGTCACAGTCTGATCATGTTGTTGTTTCAACAAACGAATGTCTTGTTCTAGCTTATACCTTTGAGCAAAATTGATTTGGGTGTACCTCTTCTCGAGAAAATCCCACGCTTCTTTTGCTACGTCAAAGCTGGTTAACTGCATACTAATAGAAGTAATCACCGTATTGCCGATCCAAGTGAGGATCCTATGATTGTTGATTTCCCATTCTTCCAAAGGATCTTTTCATGGTGCCTCCTTACTCTGAATGTTGCTGCTTGGTTTAGGACACTTCTCTTTGCCATCAATATACTTCCACATACTCTTGCCTTTGAGAAAACTTCTCATCAAAAATGACCAATGATTATAGTTGGTACCATCTAGCTTGACAGTAATGGGTTGGATATCTTCACGAGACATGATAGAAAATAGGATTTCTAAACTAGGATATGTAAATAAAAAACAGGATCAATATGAAAAGAATACCTCACAACTCGGTTTTGATTTGCGGCGGAAATGGATTTCGGATAGATTAAGCTCGATGCCATGACAAGATTTGTCATGACACAGATGATTCTGGAATGGTTTTATCTATTATCAATCGTATAAAACCAAGAGATTACAATAGACTCTTATACAAGATTACAGCATAATAAAAGGAAACAGAATAACCAAAAATATAAACTAATGAATACACAAAATATATGCGAATAATATCTAAGATATCAAAGATACGGTGTATATTTCAACAATGATAATTGAGCTTCCCGATGTAGTATCAATTGGTTTGATGCGAGTTCAAAAAACAAAAATCCATTGCGGCATGGTTAGAGCTCGTGGTGATAACGTCTTTGAGGGAAAAACAGAGAGAAGACCAAGAATATGAGAAACGGCAAGAGGGATTCTATTGATAGGAAGCAACCATATTACATAGTAGAGTATGCTTTATATACAACCATGGGAAAACCTTAACTACCTAGTTGGGCCGCACATCTATGGGCCATAGGCCCTACAACAGGTTTCCTTTTTTTCTTCTATTTCCTATTTTTTCTAACTAATAATAGGTTGCCAAGTTTCCTCACCACAAACTCTCATTTCACAAACGGTCCGCGAGTTATAACCCCAAAGGTGTCACTATCCATCCACAAAAAACCCGTCAAAACAAAAGTAACACAAAAACCCCAAAAAACAAAAGTAACACAAAAACCCCAAAAAACAAAAGTAACACAAAAAACCCAAAATATTTTGATGAAACCAATTTTAAAATTTGGGGTTTTTGTATCAATTTTTTAAAATTTGGGGTTTTTGTATCAATTTTTTAAAATTTGGGGTTTTCGTATAAATTTAGTTTAAGACGGAGTTTTAATGAATCCCAACATTTGAGTGGGGTTTTTGTACCATAAGCTTGGTCACCTTGGGTTTTTATGACTAGTTTTGTTTTACAAAACACAAAAAAAAACTCTATTTCGGCCAGTAGGAAGCTAGGGTTTCCTCACCGTTCAACGTGAGAGCTTTATTTGTCTTGGCCTTTAAGTCTTTAGATAATTAACAGACGACCTAAGCCATATTTGGTCAGTGAAATGTCCCGATAATACCTGCAAACGAGCGTTGTTGTTTATTCTATGTGACTTGAAAAGATTCAAAGGATTTTTTCTAGGTAACATCTCAACAACATGATAAGGCTAAGTCCTATGGGATAGATTGAGCTGCTAGATTGGCCAAAAAGTGTTGCAAATCAAAAAAAAATGTGGTCTAAAAGTTAACGCTACTTCTCTCTCCTAGCAAGTGCTCGCAGTTCAACTGGCAGCGAGATTGAAACGTTGAATTGTTCGGCGCTCAAAAAGTGACTTTAACGCTGAATCATTCAGCGCTGGATGATTTTAAAGTAAATGTTTCTGATGGAAACATACCACCTCGTGGCATTTATTAGACATATTGTACCCAGTCACATGTAGTACAATTAATACTTGAGATCCTCACCATCCAAAGTTACACGTGTATATCGGGGTTCGACCAAGAGTAAGTGGGTATTGTCCTTCTATGCATGTATCAGTAGACTTTCATTTCTTTTAATTATTTTAACATTTTTTAATCTAAAGTAGTGGAGTATACTTGATGCATAGTGGTATTTATGAAATACCATTTCAACCCTTCCACTCATGTTCTCAATTTTACCCCACTTCTTTTGGTTTATTTCCTTGCTTTTCCATTATATATGTAAAACCCTAGCTCTACTTTAGTTAGCGAAGTTTGAGTTGTTTGGAATAGGTGTGAGAACCTTGATCCTTCCTTAGAGAAGAGCCTCCATCACTTTGCTATTTCCAATTTGTAATTGGGTAGAAATTGCAACTTGAAAGAGATGCCTCTTTTATCTTCTAATTTCCAATCTTAGAGTTGGGTAGAAATTTGAAGTCATATTAGAGAAGAACCTCAAATCTTTGCATCTTCCTTGTCCAAGGGTAGAAGAAGCTTCATTTGAAGGTTGGTTACTTGTGTTTTATGGTGTTTTGTTACAATTTAACATTCCAATTTCAATTATAAGTATTACTTTACATTAGTTGGTATCAAGAGCTTTGGTTAGATTTTTTTGGGAGAAGGTTTGGTAAAGATATTAATTGATAGTAGAGACTACTTATTTGATAATCAATTACATTGGGTTGTGTTTAATTTGCTTGATAATTTGTTCAAATTGGATATTTCAATTATATGGTGATTTTATTATGGTATCAACAAGAAGAATGAAAATGGATGGGGAAGTAAGTAAAGTTCAAGTGATAGAATTTTTAAATGATATGAGATACAAGATGTTTGATGAAATGTGTCAACTAGTAGAAGAGAAAATTAAGAAGTTGGAAGGTCTTTATATGAATTCATTTGAACTCTCTAATGACTATGAAGATGAAATGGAGTTAGATAATTCAATTTCCATTGGTGGGTATGAAAATCAAGAAGTTGCCTATAAGGTGTTTGATAAAATATCTCTACCAAAATTTGATATTTTTCAATGTGTGAGGAAGGTGATATTGGTAATAATGTTTACTTTGATCCTACTTCGCCACCCATATTTGATGAAGAACCTAATGAAGGAAGAGAAGAAGAATTTACCATCGGTTATCAAATACAAAGATTGGGTGTCGTAAACAAATACTCCATGCTTGAACTTGACAATGGTGATCGAGGGACAAGGCATGACACATTCGAAACCACTTGTAGCATGGGAAGAAAGGTAAGCAAGCTTGTTAATGATTTTAAAAGTTATGTTTATGTCGTACCCGAAAATGTCATTAAAGAGATGAAATATGAAACAAAAGTTCACCCAACAACAAGCTATTTATCAAGTATTAGCAAAGAAAAAGAGAAATTTACTTATGTAGATCCAACTTGGGCTTCCTTTGAAGACATGTATAGTAACGCTAGTCACCATTCAAAGTTGGAAAAACTACTTGGTGTTTCTTTGCTTCTTGATGGTACGCTTGACTATCACCACAAGAGGTTAGACTTGGTGAGTAACTATAGAGGAAGAAATCGTGGTCGAGTAGTTTTCAAGGAGGGAAGAAGTGCAATCTTGAATAAGTTCATCTTATTTTCGGACCACATGGCATTGAAGCACATCAATTCTCAAGACAAGCTTTCTACTAGGCATGGTAAATGGGATTCTTATTTGCAACAATTCACTTTTTCCATGAAGCACAAGTCGGGTGTACAAAACAAGGTAGCGTATGCCTTGAGTCGGTGTACTTCTCTTCTCACACAAATGAGGGCTCGTATTTTGGGATTCGATGATATTCGAGAGCTCTTAAAAAATAATACTTATTTTGGTCCTCTTATGGTTTATGTGGATCTAATTTGGGGTTCCTTTGAACATAATTATCATGGCGCTAGCCACCGTGCAAAGTTAGGAGGGCTACTTGGTGTTTCTTTGCTTCTTGAGTGTGCACTTGACTATCACCACAGGAGGTTAAACTTGGCGAGTAATTATAAAGGAAGAAATCGTGGTCGAGTAGTTTTCAAGAACGGAAGAAGTGCAATCATGAATGAGTTCATCTTATTTTCGGACCACATAGCATTGAAGCACGTCAAGTGCCAAGATAATTTTATGCCAAGGCATGATGATTGGGTGTTCTACATGCATCAATTTACTTGATTTCGTATTGGGGCAAATATGATTCGGATGAAGAATATGACAATTCGAGGGCGAATTTCTTTCAAGAAGGGAGGATGATGCATAGTGGTATTTATGAAATACCATTTCAACCCTTCCACTCATGTTCTCAATTTTACCCCACTTCTTTTGGTTTATTTCCTTGCTTTTCCATTATATATGTAAAACCCTAGCTCTACTTTAGTTAGCGAAGTTTGAGTTGTTTAGAATAGGTGTGAGAACCTTGATCCTTCCTTAGAGAAGAGCCTCCATCACTTTGCTATTTCCAATTTGTAATTGGGTAGAAATTGCAACTTGAAAGAGATGCCTCTTTTATCTTCTAATTTCCAATCTTAGAGTTGGGTAGAAATTTGAAGTCATATTAGAGAAGAACCTCAAATCTTTGCATCTTCCTTGTCCAAGGGTAGAAGAAGCTTCATTTGAAGGTTGGTTACTTGTGTTTTATGGTGTTTTGTTACAATTTAACATTCCAATTTCAATTATAAGTATTACTTTACATTAATACTCAACTACACAAAAGTACAGTTTTTTATTTAATATCTGAGGCGCTGTTTCATTCAGCGTACAGAAGAAAATATGTCTGCGCGCGGTTCCGTTCAGCGTATCTAGCTGCTAGATTGGCACTCCCATAGAACTAAGGAGGTTGCCGTAGCTGACATGGACTGCTAATCTGGCTGCTAGATTAGAAGACCATAGGACTTAGCCTAATGGTTTCGGGTTTGGAGTCTCTAGTAACTGTCTGTATCCGGCACTGTCCACAGGACTCTTGTATGTTTGTTTACCTGTTCTGTTCTTTTTCTCCTTTGGGTACAGTCCTAACTCCTAAGTGATTGTACAAAAGTGAAAATGTCAATGGAATGTAAGGAGTCACGTGGATATTTGGTGCTCATAAATACTAACAGTAAAGATGATAATAATACTGTATTAAATACGTATCACCTGCCCCAAGAGACTGAGATTAGAATTGGAAGTCACCTCCACAGTCTACGACATAAATTCCAAAACAAAAGAAAAACTTTATAGGAAATGGGACAACCTTGATCGGATCGGGCATATAGAAATTGGTTCTGTTAGGCACACCCGTAAGCATCTAGAATTTTACCTAAAAACATGTTCCACCACACTATACATTTTGGTTCAGTTTCTAACTTCCAACAACTTTTTTTTTATTGTTCGGCTCTTCTCCTCTACTCTTCTTCTTCTTCATCTTCTCAACCCATCCTCCTCGTCTTTATATATCTCTGTAACTCGCTCTCTGTAAGGCCTATTACATAAAATCTACTAAGACTATTGAGAAAGACAAGAAAAGAAAAAGATGGTAGGACCCCAGAGACCACAAATCGTTCTGTTTGGATCTTCAATCGTTCAGTTCAGTTTTAGCAATGGTGGATGGGGTGCTATTCTTGCCGACGTCTATGCTCGTAAAGTATATATCTATCTTTCCTTTTCCTTTTCATTTCTCTTTTTTTTTTTTTTTACTATGATTTTATTGGTTTTATGTTTCTTTGGTTTCATTTGATCTATATGTGCTTGATCCCTGTCATAAGCTGATATTTGTAGTATCTGTACCCACATTTACAAGTTTAGGTCAAAATTGTAGTTGCAATATGCGCTGCAAAATCATTAATTTTTCTTGTGCCAAGTGATTTAGCAATTGATCCTAACTGAGGATACAATGCACTCCCTATTCTGACATATGCCTCCCCAAAATTGAAGCTATTAGGGAAATTACTCTTAGAAATTATTGTGGAGGAAACCTCCCTTTTTAGTATATCAAAAATTCGGTGTCTTTCCTCTTTGCAGCATTAGAGTTTTACTCTTAGAGGGGTTTTCTCTTTTCTTTCTTTTTTTGCATGGCCATTTATAGTCATTCATTAGTGAAGATCCAAGACTTTGCTCAGTTGTAGTGGGCAGTATGTGGATTGACTACCCATTGTCAATTTTTGTAATTGTTTATAAGCCCTATGTGGAAATGATTGGGGAATGTCCTCAGTTTTACAACCTAAAGTGTTGGACCACTACTAGAAAATTTACCACTATGATTACAGCTTATAGAATATGAGACTAATGTAGTAACGTCATGAAACTTTTCATATTTTTATGCTTGTTTCAATCGATTGGTAGAGGAACTAAGTTGTGCTTGGTGTTTGTACAGGCAGATGTAGTATTGCGTGGATATAGTGGTTGGAATTCAAGACGGGCAATACAAGTTATCGACCGAGTTTTTCCAAAGGTATCACATGTTTGCTAGTTGTGTACTTTAAACGAAGTATTTGAACACACATTCTTTAGTCATGGTTCTTTAGCGCCCTCTGGGGGTATAATGTTATAGATGTCTCCTACACTGAACTTGAAGTTGCACACCAGACTCCAATTTTCTCTTGTCGTGGTTCTTGTTTAGGATGCTGCGGTGCAACCTTCTTTGGTTATATGTTACTTTGGTGGTAATGATTCGATGGGGCCTCATCCATCGGGATTAGGTCCTCATGTGCCCCTGGAAGAATACGTTGAGAACATGCGGAAGATTGCTGTTCATCTTAAGGTATGTAATCAGCTTCACTTCGAAAATCACCCGATGTGCTTCTCGAATTTTAATTCGTCTGATACAATATATATATATATGTACTTCATGTTCTTGGTTTTCCTTTTTGCCGCTTGTTTTCTTTTGTTTCTAGTGAGGGTATCAAAACTCTAGATTATCCATTTGCATATCACATAAAATGTTGGAACAATCTATTGAAGTTTTGTCAATCAATACTTGCCAAGTTCCTAACTGATTACAATATTTTTGTACATTTTCCAACATAAAAAAAAAAAATTGGTATACAGAGCCTTTCAGAGAACATACGCATTATCTTTCTAAGTTGTCCTCCTTTGAATGAAAAAATGCTCCAGGAATCATCAAGGTGAGATTATTGTTTAAAGGTTTTATATATTTCATCCTTCTTATATTTTTCCTCTAAAGAATCGCAAGTCTAATCCATATTCTTTTCTTGGGACCAGTACGATATTCAGTAAACTAGTTCGGACAAATGAAACTTGTCGGCTGTATTCTGAAGCTTGTATAGAAATGTGCAAGGAGATGGAAATAAACGTCGTTGATCTGTGGACTGCAATTCAGAAAAAGGATGATTGGTTGAGTACTTGCTACACGTAAGTATCTCATTCATAATAACAAACGTGTTTCTCGAAGTTGTTGTACTGTTCAGACTTACACTCTACATATTAAACTGGTTAAGGTGTTCCAACCAGAGCTCTATTATATTCTCTACTTCCTGATAGGGATGCCTAACGGCTAATGCGATCATTTATGTTGATATCGCTCCACTTTTGTTTGTTAGGGATGGAGTCCATTTTTCCTCAGAGGGAAGCAAGGTAGTTGTGGGCGAGATACTAAAGGTCATAAAGGAAGCCGAGTGGGAACCTTCGCTACATTGGAAGTCACTGCCGACTGAATTTGCAGAAGACTCAGATTGTGATCTTATTGCCTCGGACGGAAAGACGACTATTAACATTTCTGAATGGAACTTTCACAGGGATATCCAATGGGATTAGATTCTAGACGAAACGTCACAGATCCAACCCTTCATTTCCTTATTAGTTCAATAACGCGCGAGCTTTAAGTATCAGTATTCGATTAACTACAAAAGTTTGTATTGTATTAAACGATTGAAAATGAATATTGATTTTAATAGCTCGTGTTCAGCAAAATTCAACCTACACATCACATTGATCTCCTTCCCACATATATTCATGTCCATTGCAGCAGCATCTCAGTTGAAGTATCAAAACTCAATGAAGAGAGTCAGTTCACACCAAAAAGAGATGGAATTACTAAATTAACCTTAACGGGTGGTCGCTTCACATGAAGGTTGCCCTTTATCAAAATTAGTCTCGGGGTATTTCATTTGTTCAACTTCAAACTTCTATAAGAATTTTGGTCTATGAACAGATTCCGAGACTAATTTCGGTGGATTCCATTCACGAGATTCTAAACTGGTAAGAAACTGCTGCCTGTTTGATGTGTTTAATTCCTCTCTTAATTTTGAACTTTTCTTGACACAGATAAGTTTATGAGCTTTAACTGTTTGTGTAAATGTCAAACAGCTTATTATTTGGTTTTAATGGGTCTTGACGAATTTGAGTGTAGTATTTGAGGTATATCAGACTTTGACAGTTGCCAGGGAATTTCTGAATATAGTTGAGTTTAGGATCCATAAAAGGCGTAGATGTATCAAAAAGTAAGCAAGGCATAGGTGAAATTGGAGAAATTGTAGTTGAATATCTTAATAGAGGGATAACAGAGGGTAGTATCCAAACCCTCTGTAATTAGAGGTTAAATTTTAGCAAACAGTACAAGAAAGTAATGAATTTTCTGTGTTCCTTCTAAGTTCAATTCGATTACGCTACTGCCTTTGTCTCTAATTTTGTGTTGAAAATAGTGCATATTTCGTTATTGGTCGATATATGTGATCCTAATTTGAAAAGCAATATTCTGGATTGGTTACATTTCCTGAATGGTTTATGTTCTTATGGGAACTAGCTTTCCCAATTGAGTAGATGATATCTTTTTTTTTTTTATATTTGTTTGTTATTGTGGAGTCTTCCAAAATTCTTCATTAGACAGCCATAGTGCATTCCCAGATGCCCCTGCAATTTGGTGGATATTTTGTGTAGGCAATGTTTGGTTATTGATAGTGACATAGACTGACCCATGCTAGAATTTGTTTGTGATTGCAACATTCTGTTAACAATTAGTAGATTATGACAGATTACCTTTGGACAAGTTACCTAAGGAACAAAAAAGCAAGAAGGAAATAATGCAGGTCAAACCTGAACATGCGAAGATTAAAACCACCCACTCATTATGACAGATTCAAATGGAGAACCTATGCAGAAAAAACCATTAGTCAGAACTCGATTTGTAGATCCGAAACAAGTGAACATAGTGAAATTGTGTTATTTCCCGAATTACGGGGTTGCAGCTAGTGGTACTGAAATAAACCAAGTGCCAGACTGCAACAACTCCCTTTGTTTATAACTTCCATTGCTCTTCTTCTTTTTCTACAGAGTTTAGAAAAACACTAGTGACAGAAATTAAGAGAGAAAAAATGGTAGGTCCACAAAGGCCTCAGTTTGTGCTCTTTGGATCTTCAATTGTTCAATTAAGTTACAGAAACGGTGGATGGGGTGCTGTTCTTGCAGACATCTACTCGCGCAAGGTACACTTCATCTTAATATAAGTTATTGAAACCTTTAGATCTGTATGTCAATACCCAAAAGAATTTGGATAAATTGATCGCTGTAGCGAGTAGCAACACTGACTCGGTTATATTATTGGATGAAACTGTTCAGGCAGATATATTGTTGCGTGGGTATAACGGTTGGAACTCAAGACGTGCTCTGGAAGTTGTTAACCAAGTTTTCCCCAAGGTATGGCATGACTTCTCTTGGTTTTTATCAAAGGATCAAAATTCTTAAACTAAGGATTTTATCGAACCTGTTTATTTGATGTCCATTTTTTCTAAAAATTATTGTATCAATAAGCGGGACTTGACGGCCGATTGACTTAGTCCATCTTATTGTTTTTCTTAGGATGCAGCTGTGCAACCTTCTTTGGTTATAGTGTACTTTGGGGGAAATGATTCTGTTGCGCCTCATCCAACTCGCTTAGGCCCTCATGTCCCACTATCAGAATACATTGAGAACATGCGAAAGATTGCTATTCATCTTAAGGTACCTAACTTTGTTTGAAGTGCAATGTCATACGAGTGATGCCAATCCAATTAACTCTTTCACATGATTATGCATAATGCAACCGTATTCAAACCAAAATATTTATGCTATCAGAGCCTGTCAGAAGAAACTCGCATTATATACCTTGGTCCTCCGCCGATGAATGATGAAAGATATCTTGAATTAAAGAGGTACTCTCATATCTACTCTTATTATTTATAATTTTCATGTTAATATCTTCATATTTTTTTGGCCTTCTTAAATACGTTCTGTATTAAAAATATTTTTCTTACTGAGACCAGTTATCTACTTAGTGAACAAATACGAACAAATGAGAATTGTCAGATATATTCAGAAGCTTGTAAAAGTCTGTGCAAGGAGATGGGTCTGAAGTTTGTTGATTTGTGGACTGCAATTCAGAAGATGGATGGTTGGAAGAACACTAGCTTCACAACGTAAGATTTGTTATATCGTTTATGCACAAGTTCCTTAGTTGCGTTTGCTTTTGCAATAGATTCGAATTCTTTATGAATACTTTGTGGACATTGTCAGGGATGGAGTTCATTTATCTTCAGAAGGAAGCAAGGTAGTTGTGGAGGAGATACTAAAAGTGCTAAAGGAAGCCGATTGGATGCCGTCACTATACCCAAAGTCCTTGACAACTGAATTTGGAGAGTACTCGACAAATTATCTCGTATCTCCTCGATTGAAACATAAACTATAAACCCTTGAAAATGGACCTTTCATGTTGCAGAAATATACAATTGGGCATCATATTCTCCCGTCCCAATAACAATGGGCATCTTATTCTTAAACGGGGAATACACACAACTTTTGTGTTCTACAAATTGATAATCACATCCTAGGAATGGTGATGAGGGTTGTCCAAGATCTAGGTAAATTACTTGGTTACTCTTGATTAGTTTATTTATTTACTTTTTAATGTTTTTAATGTATTTTTTTATATTCAATGTGTGTATCTAAAGAATTCCCAGAGGTTCGGCTGACATGTTATCAGCCGAACTTAACTTTGTAACTGTTGAGCTTAGGTTCAGCTGGTTCAAGCAAAAATAGATTGTATATTTTCTTGTTTCATTATTAGCCGGATTGTTCATCCGCACTTTCAGCACGAAGAACAATGATCGGTTTGGCTGATAATTCGGCTTATAGTGTTGTCACCCAAATTTCACCATATAACTATCTAAGATTCTAGTTTTTCGATTTAAACCTAATTTATTAATGTTAAAAAATATAAAGGATAAAAATTGTTTTGTTACTATGAAAAATTACTGAACAGGGGGCTTTATTTTTTTATTATTAAGTGATCCACATATCCTTTAGGCATTTTATTACTGAAGCAAAAGAAAAACTTATAGATAGAATTTAATGGGTTATATGACTCAAATTTGGTAGATCATTGTTCAGTCGAACTTGCAAGTTTTGCTATCTGAAGCTTGTTATCAACGTTAGTAGCACAAAACTACAACTTAATTTCTAGTCTACTTAAGTAGGTGAGAGTATGATATTTGAGTATCAGACATCACTGAATAATCCTTGAAGATTGAAGACTGAAGATCAAACTTAGACATTTGTAAAACTTCATCAACAAAGAGGTATGTGAAGACCGAACCACTCTATTTAATCATAAGTATTACCGTTCTATCTATATAAGACTATGTCGTATGACTTATAGTAGATATTGCAAAGAAGAAATTTTGAGTCAAGCTTGTCTTGTTAAACATCTCGAAATATGATTCAAGCAATAGTCCTTCATATACTTGATAAACTTAGTTAAGAACAACTTATTGTTTATGAACTATTTTTTATTCAAGTTAATCATTTGAAAATTTCTCAAGCAATGGTGTTCATCATCTACGGTCACGTACTCGTACGCATACCAACGTCATATGAGTTCCAGAATAGCACGCATACCTCAAGGTCCTGAGTTCGTGAATTGCCTTAGGGTACGCATACCTAGCACGCGTACCTTGGCCGTCTGAATTCACGAACTGGTCCATAACTACTTTATCTTTCCGCATACCTACCCATTACAAACTAAAGCAGATGCATTAAGACTATTTTATAAAATACGTTTCACATTGTTATGACTCTCATAAACACCTTTAAGACATTTTGAACATTAAATCACTCTGTTTTTGTGGTTCATGACTCAAGTCTTAAGTATTGAATGAACACGACTTTGCTTATTGGTTCACAAAGCATATTTACCAAGAGTTATCATTGTACATGGTTCCGGTACTCTGAACCATAGTGCATACCCTTATATGTGATTTCAAGACAAAATTCTTACATGCTTACATGAACTCTTAACAAGAGTTTCATTTAAACAAAGCATGTGTTTTCTTGAATTTCAAGTTATCTTAGCTTGAATATTGAGTAACCCAAGTTATGAAAATTTATAAATAAAGAGAAAACAACCAGAAATTCAATCCCTAACACTTCTAACTCCTAGTTGTTTGTTAGAAAGTCCTCATGAACCTAGTCTTTATGATAAATATAATCGGGTTTACATAATGAAAATTTTCATTTAAGATTCATAAAGCCAGGTCCGACTATCTTTACCTTGATAGTTCGTGTATCCTGATCTTGTTTTTTCGGTCATTGAGGTTTTAGTAATCTCTTATAGGAACGAGACAGATAAAAAACGCCAAGTTCTCTTCGTCTCAGACTTTTTAATTCCTTAAGATAGATATGTAAAAATCTTCTTAATTGATCGATTTAAGATTGTTCTTGAGAGGTGGTTAATAATCCAGGCTTCTCAGCTAACTGAATATAAGTGTTCCAGACTTGTGAGGTTTGCTAGCTTTGTCTATTTTAAACAGATTTCCAAGCATATATCTATTGAGAAAAGGGGAAATCAAATAGGCTAATCTGTTAGAGGCAGATTGATATCAAAAGTCTTCACTTAGGCTGAAGCAACTCTTAGGCTGTAAAGGACGTTATCTAATGGAATCAATTGTGTAGAGCATTGCGAGGTTCAAAAGATATAAGGAGCACGATTGTAGCTGAATTGCTTAGAGGGTTGAGTCTCAACTACATTCCAGTCCGAAGTTTGATAGTAGGCTAATCATTATAGCGGATTAATACAGTTCAGTGTTCAAATCTGAACAAGGTCCCGGGGGGGGTTTTCTGCAGTTGCAATTTTCCTCGTTAACAAAACTTCCGTGTCTTGTGTTTCCCCTTCCACATCATATCGTTTATCTTTATAATGGGAATAGCACAAGTAGTACATAATTAATACTAGTAGATAAGTTCATCTTGATTGTGATCGATTACGAGACTCGTTCTAGTAGAATTCGTATCTTAAAAGATAAATAACAAGTTTCATTCTTGGTAGAATTCAGATTCAATTATTTGGATACAACTAGATTGATATTGGATATTGAATTTTGAGATCGTCCAAAGTACTATTCTATACAATCAGGTTCACGGACTTTGTTGTCTTGACTTTATGATTGTGAAGAGGTAGAGATATAAACTCTATATACTTATTGTTCAAGGATCATTAAGTTGATCTACTTGCAATTATATTAGGTTTTGTCCATATAGGTTGTCGAAAGAAAAAGTTGGCGGTGTACTTGGTACCCCATCTTTTTCAATTGGTATCGAGAGGATGAAACATCTTTAGACCTAACAAGTCTATGTTTGAAATCGTTCTAAACATGTTCTCAATGAGTCAAAACATGGTTTTTCATCTACTAAGAAAATACTCATCGTATTTACTACATAGAATTAAGAACACCTCAGGTAAGGATATTTCTCTCGGAAATTCAACCTTTTTGGTGTCCCAAGAGCTCACTCTTAGAAGTCGATTGAACAATAGGTTCATCAATTCTCATGACAAACTTGTTGCAAAAAATGCTAGTGCAATTGTGTTTCGTGTTCCATGAAGATCCATCTACTTCTCTTTTTGACAAAGAATTAGTCTTCTTGATAAACTATTTCAACCGAAAGAACGAAGTGATGTTTTACTCAAGAAAAGACTAGAGGAAAAGTAAAGATATAGAAACACTCTTGAGAATAAATGATATAAAGTAACCTCTCACCATATCCTGTTATTTTACTTATGAACATGAAAAGGAAAAAAACTTTGTTCAAATGTCCTCCCACTTGGTAACCTTATGAGAGATTAAAGTTGTGTTTGACCTGCTATCCGATTGCAAGATCTTGCTTCTCCTAATTCTCTAGTCGGTGATATTTAATTAGATGTTTTCTTCTTATTTTCACTAGTTACCTCCTTGTAAATTTTATTCTTATTGTTTTTAGGTTAAGCTCTTAACTCTTTGTGATCATCACTGGCTAAAAGAGGACTAAACTATTTTGAGAATTGCAATATTGATCTTCCCATATGTTCTCTAGTAAATGGTTTCCACCTTGAACGCGTAACTATCCCCGGGGAATAAGTTTAAGAACTTTAATTTTTACTTCCGTACATGGATAGGGAGATATAACTCATATGTTGGGTCATATTGCATAAATTGTCCTCTTTGTTCGTAATCGCCTTGATAATAGTTTTTGTCGATGATTATTTTTATCACAAAAATATTAAACCTTGGTGTCTCTAACATTAAGATCGTTATTTTTAACTTCTTTGTTCGTAACTGACGAGAAGAGAGAAAAATATTGGAGCATATCTAATTTGTTCAGTAACTAGCGAGTAAATTTGTTAGTGTCAAAGAAAATCCTTCTCCCTTGATTAGAGATGGTCGCTCATGTTGCTCATTTGGGAATGACATCAAATGGGAGAGATTTCAATTTGAACTTGCCTTTGAATTGTCATATCTTTGTGTGGAGTGCGGCTTTGGAATTGTAGGAGATGCTTCTACCTATATATCTCCTTGATAAAGACGCTAAATTTACTTTTAAAAATTATCTAAATAAAAGCTGTATATGTTCTCCAGTCTTGATAACTCTTTTCTCCTAATTCATTACGGTCCTTGTTTTTCGCCTTTGCCAATTTTGTTGACAAGGGTTAGAATTAGTTAAGTAGTATTCTATTAGAATATATGGATTTTCAAGAATTATGTAAGTTAGGAGTAGATTATAATTTATAGGTTTTACCTATTATGCAAAAGTAGTAAGTATTGACTAAGGGAGAGAACATATCGCCTTAGTATAGTTTCATATTTGTGGTGCAATTTAACTTTGAGAAAGGTAACAATACCATATTTTTGGTATAACAATCCCAAGCGAGTTGAGTTGGTGATTTTCACTCAATAACTTTGAGAAAGCTAGTGTGACTATGCACAATTACTCACATGGAGGTAGAACCGAAACTTGTTTTTGGTAGAACCGTTAAACCGGGGATTTGTGATTGAGTGTTCTTGATCAATCACATAGTTCTTCAAAAAGTCGTGAACCAATTCTAAACTTGTTTGGAAGTGTGGCAAATCGGTTTCAAGGTTGTAAGTATGAAAGAGGACTTACAAAGTAAGGATGCTTGACATACTTTGAACAAGTGATGTAATGTTTATCTTTTATTGTTCAAAGTTATTCCTTAATAGCTAAAGGAAGAAAATCCAGGGATCGAAATATAAATAAGTTAAGAATCTTTTAATTGAGGTTGTTAATTTTATTTTAGAAAATGAGAATTAGTAATGTGCATTTACTAGTTAAAGATTTTCCAAAGAGATTTTCGGTCATTATTTTGGATGAAAGCATTTCGAAATTATGGAACCTGAATTTGGAATATATTGCATATCTTGAGAATATTTTAGGTTTGGAAATTCCTTGGTGTCAAAACTTCCTTGTCTATAAATACTTAAAGTTTGCATTTCTAGAAGACTAATCCTTCATGAATGGAAAACTTCCTCGGTTGTGTTGTTATGGTGAAGCCACCTATTCGAAGAGGGAGAAGTAACCTAATTAGGCGAAATCTCTTACGGGCGCCGTTTAAAGTCTTATTTGGGATTGAGAAGCTCTATTAAGTACCGTTGGTGGAAACTAGATAATTGCAGTTTATCTTGTGTTTTCGATTGATTTGATTGACTAACTATGGTTGAACTTTGATTGCACCTAGTTTGTTTATGCTGAGAATCTTCTCTTCGATATAAGATTCATTCAAACTAGATGAAGTTCGACGGGGATCTTTGATCGTTTTTTCTAAAGATGATCTTGTGATAATCCATTGTTAGACTCTCGTTAATGCGTGATTGATCACAAGAGATTCAAGTTGTTGTGTGCGGAGTGTTTATTGAAGATCTAAGAAGATATTGAAGATTTGATTTGGGGTTCATAATCTTTGTGTTAATGCACAATACTTGTTTCGGATAAGAGGATCCAACTATAATCGGTTTATCCTTGTGGTACATTGGATTGATTAGTTGTGTAGATCGGCATTAATACAATTCTTTGTGATTAAAAGTATTGAATGAAAAATCTTAAAAATTACCTTTGGTAGTTGAGAATAAGATAGATCTAAGAACCTGACGAATGAGTTTATTGAGATAAACAGAAGAGCCTTTGTCGAACTCACAGCACTTGGTTGAAGAGAGTTGATACCAAACAGATTTGTTGTTCCTTTACTGTTTGGGAATACGAACCAAAGGAATGTTCCCAAGTGCGTGACTTATTCATAAGTTGGAGGCATTGGAATACGACGGAACTAGGTGAACTATAGGTTTAGTTGCTTGGTCTCAACTATACGAAGTTGGTTTAATTTTTGTATAGCGGTTTAATCTGAGTATTCAATTCGACAAGGTCCTATTTTTCCGTATTTGCGTTTCCTCGTTAAAAAATCTTTCCGTGTCATTTACTTTTATTTTCCGTATTATATAATTAAGTAAATTACACAAACATTAATTCATATTTACATGATAAGGAATCCTATTGTGTTTGGTTAAGTCCTAACCTTTTTATCATGTAAACATACTTATTGTTGTATTGTCTGGATCTCGTATCCATAGACGATCACACGAAGTGTGAACTGATTAGTTGCATTGTCTCGACTCGGTCCATAGAAAATCACTTTGAGAAAGGACTTATAGGTAGGAAAAGTTTTAGCTTGAGGTATATTTTGGGTACCCTCGCCTTTCGTAGTTCATAATCTTTGGTGTGCACAATACTTGTTTCGGTTAAAGAGGATCCAACTATAATCAGTTTATACTTGTGGTAGATTAGATTGATTAGTTGAGTAGATCGGCATCAATACGTTTCTTTGTGATTCAAAGTATTGATTGCAAAATCTAGATGATTACTTCGGTAGTTGTTAGTAGATAGATCTAAGGACATGACAAAGGAGTTTATTGGGATAAACGGAAGAGCCTTTTGTCGAACTCATCACTTAGTTGAAAAGAGTTGATACAAACACGTTGTTCTTTCTCGTTTGGAATATGAACCAAAGGAATTGTTCCAAGTCGTGACTTACAAGTTGGAGGCGTGGGAATACGGACGGAACTAGGTGAACTATAGGTTTAGTTGCTTGGTCTCAACTATACGAAGTTGGTTTGATTTTGTATAGAGGCTTAATCCTTGGAGTATTCAATTATGGACAACGTCCCAGGTTTTTCTCGCATTTAGGTTTCTCGTTAACAAAATCTTGTTGTGTCTTTTACTTTTCTATTTCCGCAATTATAATTGTATTTATTATAATTATAAGTAAAATAACAAACTTTAATTCCTATTTACTTGATAGTAATCATATTGTGTTTGGTTAAGTCCGAACCTCTTATCAAGTAAACATACTTCGTTATTATGTGTCTCGATCTCGTATCCATAGACGATCACACCAAGTGTGAACCGATTAGTTATATTTTCTCGAATCGAGTCCATAGACAATCACTTTCGGAGAAAGGACTTATAGGTGTAAAAGTTTTGATTAAGGTATATTTGGGTACCCTCGTCTTTTCAATTGGTATCAGAGCGAGGCAAACACGAAAAGATCTAACAATGTGTTTGGTGCGATCCAACCTATAAGAAAATGAATCTAATGAGTGATTGATTAACGTAAGTCAAGATGAAAATCAAGACTTGAGGATAACATCTTCTCAATGAATCTACTCGAACATGATGACCCTATAATGTAGACTCTTGTGATTGGCAAACTTGCCTTGAAAAATAACTTGATGAGATTTACAAGATGGTGATTCATAAATTGATCAAGATGTTGAAGATGATCTATCTCCGAATTTTCTCATTACTAGGAGCTGTCTCTACAAAAAGACCTGTCTTCCTCCGATGTAATGGACTTCTTACTCCTCTCAACAGAGAATAGGAAACTAAGAAAAGTATTTTTGGCTTCTTCTATGGCTATCGTCAATTCTTATATCTACTTAAAGACTACAAAGAAAGTTCATACTCAAAAACTCTTGAGTTTGAGAACCTCAACAAGAAAAACATTACTTGTTGAATAAGAAACTTTGTTGAGACAAAAACAAAGATTAATTTCTCAACAATCAACAGAAATGAACAACATGAGTCTCGATTCCTTCAACAAAAATCCTCTTGAGGATAAACTAATCAAGCTCTTGAAAGAATCAAGGTTTTAAAAGAGGAAGCTATAAGGCTAAGAAGACTCAATGATAGCACAATCAATTTATCTTCCATGTTCGATGTGCAGAATTAGTCATGGCGACAAACGTGGATTAGGATATGATGGAATTGATACTTCCTCAATCAAAAAGGAAGTAAAATTTGTAAAATTTGTTGGCCCTTCCACTCCAGAAAATCCACCTGAACAAGCTAGTTCGCTGAGTCACCTAAGTGCTCAATTGAGGTTCCGACGAAACCATCTCCTAAGTGGAAGAAGACACCAACTAAGGATCATCATAGTGGCCAAACGTCTCATAAAGGTAGAACTAAAAACATTATTCCTTTCAATAAGCATTGTTATTATTGCAGAGATAAAGGTCATATGCAAATGGATTGTAAAATTCAAAAGATGCAAAATGCCCAATCATTTGTATCTAAAGAATTGAAACAATGTCATCTTCAAAAATCTCTCGGATCATCACCTGTCCCAGAGATGTATTTAATTATTACAAAAATTCAAAATCATATCCTAAAAGAAATAGAAAATATAATAGAAAGGGTAATACCTTTATCAATGAGGATATGAGATCTGATGTTTTACCTTTATCAATGAGGATATGAGATCTGATGTTTTAAGATGGAAAGATGCAATGTCACTATAAATGAAGGATCTTCATTCAAAATCAACCTACAAGTTGATACCAAAATCCGAGAAAGTATCCAAAAGGAAGTTATCTAAAATAGATTCTAAGAAAACAATCCAGTTATAATCTTGACAAAAGATGACTGAATGTATAGTACTTAGACTCAAAAAGGATCTAGAGATATCCAACAATATCAATGTGAAAACATCTTTCGATGATTTACTACATGGTAGGAAAACAAAAAGGGAGTTAACTAAGATTCTATGACTTCTCAAAACTTGTGATATCATCTTTAAACGTTTAGGAGTAAGTTTTGTTTGATTTTGTGTAGAAAAAGCTTTCCTAATTAAGTTGTTGCCTTTAAAAAGGGGGGAAACAAGGGACTATAAATAGGTCTCGATTATGCTCTTACGATATCACAATTCGTGATACAATGCTTTCTTCTCATGAAGGTAGTAAGGAAGAGTTATCTCCAAAGAATTAAGAACCAATCTCATAATAACGGTTCGAAATCGGGATTGGCTCAAGGATAAGATTGAGGAAACAAAAGTTGATATTGTTGATATGAAGGTTCAAAGTTAAAAAGCTTGAGAAACAAGAAGTGGTTGCGACAAGTCTCTTGAGACATGCTTCAAAGTTT